>JAEQBH010000716.1:0-350915 GCA_016808115.1 Tetrastigma voinierianum | reverse complement strand
TGTGTTTTTTGATTTCAGGAACAAAATTTAATGCATGAGAAGCTTGAGAACCGCGTCTGACCAATGGACATAGAATTAGAGAGGACACTTTCGGAAGCTTGAAAGATAAAGAAGAGCGAGAAAAACTTCAAGCCATAGGATGAAAGCGGGATCGAGATGAGGTGCATACAGAAGAAGCTAGAGGCGCCAATGCTATTACAATGGAGGACTTCTGGAATAAGTATCTGGAAGAATACTCCCGGCCAATCGGAATGGCCTTTTGCACTTGATCTTTAATAATTTTGATGACGATGTGATTCTGATAGGTCGACGACATCGGTTCTTGGTCACATCACTTGAAGTCAGCGAGGCACTGGGAAGATTCCTCGGGATGGCTAATACTGTTAATCTGAATGGGGTGAGACCAGAAGTCATAAGCGCACATATTCCCATTCTCTTTAAAGTCTGGCATTACATGGTATGAATCTTTACCTTATAGTTCACATGGATATGGAGAGAAAATTGTAGAGACTACTTGGTAGATTCTTTTTGACCTTACCACGGAAAGAAGGAGGGGGAAATCATTGTGTTCGGCGGGGAAGATGAAAGCTGTATGTAACTGGAAAGATTCAAACGGTTTAACAGAGAGATATCGATGCATGGGATGAATCCCAGAAGACTCGGATGGACATTATATATCATGCATGAATGAGTATATGCAAAGGGATCATTGATGCTTCATCTTTGTGGAGCATTCAAACGAAAAAGTCTTTGAGAAGAGGCAAAGAGCTGATTGAGAGACCTGGCCTAATGTGACATGAAAGCTCATGCAGGCTTTCAGAGGAGGCTTGACAGGAGGAAGGGGATCATGGGTGACGAGATAATGACCATAGGCGAGTTGGATGCCATTATGTACGGGTTGGACAAGCGAAAGAAAGACTACACACTGCTCATGAAATAAGACAATTGAAGAAAGTTATTGAAGGAAGTGCTGAGAGGGAGTAACTAAGAGCAATTTTATGATCTTGAAGAGGTTGGTGTTGGGTGAAGCGAAGAAACTACATTTCAAACCCAATACTAACTTTTGGCACATTATACGACATTGAGGAACCATGAGGGCTTCTCTTATGGTGGAGAACTTCACAAGGCCCAAGGCATGGGCAGAACCCTCCACGGGGGTTATCAGCAGCCACCAAGGTTCCGGCGAGTAGAAATGAAACACGAGAAATGAATATAAAAATTGGAAGGAGGGCTGATCCTTTGAAGAGCAGAATCCGCTGCCGAGTTCATGGGGATAATAAAAGTTGTTTTAATCTCCATGAACAAAAAATTTGCTTAGAGTTAGGGCTCAAATTGCTGCAATTCTCATTTTCAAAACACCACCAATGCATCCTGAAGAACTGGAGACGCACAAGTAGAGGCGGTGGCCACCCCAACCTGTAACCCGGAAGATGCCTTCCCAGTGACACGAGGAGGACGAAAGGCGCATGGTTGTGCGGCAGGAGTGGGAAGGAGTTAAGAGGAGAAGAAGGAGAAAAATGGCAGCGACAAAGGAAAGCCCAGAAAGGGAAGGAGTCTTTGGAGAATGAAAAAGAAGAGTACTAAAGGAAGGCATCGAGGATCAAGCACAGCAGTCCCATTTCTCAAAGGCTGCGGGCGAGGATGGAGGAAGCGGTTGCAAGGTTCTTGGAAACCTTCCGGAAAATTTGGAGATCGGTATGCCTTTGCGAGTGGTAACTCAAATGCCACTTTATGCAAAATTCCCGAAGGACATGCGCGAAAAGAAAAATAGTAGAGGAAGAATGAGTGAATCTCACTTGCCACTTGCGATCTTGTGTGAAAAGAACTACGAGTAAGAGATGAAAGACCCGGGGAGTTTCGATTCTGTATTGTTGGAGGAATTGAATTCGGGAGGCTCTACGTGACTCGGGAGCTAGTATCAATTTGATGCCTCTTTGCATTTGCGAGAACTTAGGTGCGAGGGCCATACATGGCTTGTACTCTTCAAATAGCGAACTGGTCGATGGTGAAACTTTGAAGGAGTCATTGAAGATGTACTTGTCCTTTGTTGGGAAGTTTGTTTTCCCAGTATACTTCATCATTCTGGACATGGAAAAGATTCACAAGTACCCTGCTATTGGGAAGACCATTCTAAATCTTGGAACATACGATTGACATGCAAAAGGAAGGATGCCATTTGGGCTATGTAATGCTCCAGCTACATTCCAGAGGTGTATGATGTCTATATTCTCAGATTTGGTTGAAGAAGTGATGGAAATTTTCATGGATGACTTTACTGTGTATGGATCCAGCTTTGATCAATGCTTAAACAATCTGGAAACAATTATGAAAGATGCGAGACAAGCATTGCCTTGAATTACGAAAAATGCCATTATGGTATTGAAGAATTGTTGGGCATATGAAATTTCTGCTCTTGGACTAGAAGTTGGCCCGATCCAGGAGTATCCATTATCAAAACTCTTGCACCGCCTACTACGATTAAAAGGGTAAAGAAGCTTCTTGGGGCATCTTGGATTTTACGGGGAGATTCATGAACTTTTCAAAATAGCCCAGTTGTATGCGGATTATTTGGAAAAGATGAGTTCAATTTTGATGACTCACGCAAGGATGCTTTTGTGAAATCAAGATCAGATTGGTACACAAGCTATAATGGCTGCACGGAATGGGATCAAGGATTTGAAATAATGTGTGATGCAGTGATTTTGCTATGGGATTTGTGTTGGGGCAAAGAAAAGAAAGTATTCGAGGCCATATACTATGCTAGTAAGACCTTGATGAAGCCGCAAGAGGGAACTACTCAACAAATGAAAAAGAGATGCTAGCCATAGTATTTGCTTGTGAAAAATTTAGGTAATACATTTTAGGATCCCATGTGGTAATTCATACTGATCATGCAGCAATCAAATACTTGATGTCGAAAAAGGAAGCTAAACGAGATTGATAAGGTGGAGTCGCTGCTTTGATGCGAGGAGTTTGACTTGGAAATCTAGGATAAAAGGGATGTGACAATGTGATGGCGTCGGCTTGTCAAGAGTAGAAAAGCCTTGAAGAAGAAAGGTGATGTTAGCGAAAACTTCCCGGATGAGCAATTGTTTAAGGTTTCATTTGACTTCCACTGGTATCTTTGATATGGTGAATTATGCGACGTAGATAATGCCTTGATTGACTACCACTTGAAGAGGAAGCTCAGAACTGACAGTAGGTGTTATATTTGGGATGATCCACTATTATTCAAGAGAGGTGCTGACATAATCATAAGAAGATGTGTGCCATAAAGGGAACAAGGCAACATTATGAATGGATGCCATGCATCACCATATGGGGACATTTTTACGGAGAAAGAACGGCTCACGGATCTCCGTCAGGACATTGGCCTGATCTTAAGAGATTGTGCTGAGTGGAGTTAAATTGTGTGATAGATGCCAAAGGATTGGAAATATCAACGCGGGAATGAAATGCCCTAAGGTATTATGGTGATACAAATTTTTGATGTATGGGAATAGATTTTATGGGTCCTTTCCACCATCATTTGAAACCTATACATACGCTACTTGATGATTACGTTTCCAAATGGTGAAGCAGTAGCAATCCAAGGAATGATGCTAATACGTTTGAGTTTCTTGCAAAAGAATATCTTGACGATTGGAACACGGAACTATCATTAGTGATGGGGGAACCCCTTTACCAAACAAAATCTTTGCAAAACTCATGGCGGTATGGGATCAAGCATGTAATGAGTTTAGCTTATCATCAGACCAATGGACAGCGAGAAATTTCCAACGGGGAGATCAAAGAATACTTGAAAGGCGTGAGCTCGGCGGGGAAGTTGGTCTTCAAACTTGATGATACTTTGGGCTTCTGAGGGACTGCGCCACAAAACCCCCCCATTGGAATGTCCCATACGAGAGTTGTTTTGGCAAACCATGTCATCTACCTCTTGAATTAGAATCTGGCAATGTGGGCCGCTAAAGAAGTTAAACATTTAAATTTGCAAGGAAAGAAAGATTGCTCCAAGCATGCAGATTGGAAGCGAGAAATGAAGCCTATGATAATGCTAGAATATACAAAGGCAAAGACAAAAATGGCATGATCGGAGAATCTTGAAAGAGTTCGGGCTTGAGGAGCAGGTTACTGGCTGTTTAATTCTAGGCTGAAATTGTTCGGAAAGTTGAGATCCAATTGGAGTGGGCCATACCTTTGTGGTGTCAGTACTACATTTGGAGCGGTGACAACGAGGACTGATCTTGGAGAAGAATTCAAGGTCAATGGACGAGAGGTTAAGCATTATCTAAACGGGGGAAGAGGAAAATGAAAGAACTCAATCGGATTCTTGGGAAAAGAAGAAGTACCACAACGACAAGTCCGACTAAGGACTCAAAAGCGAGCGAGGTAATGGGAGGCAACCCATAAGGATTTAATTTACATTTTAAGTTTGAAATATTTTCCTTTTAGTTGTTTAAATTAGGTCCAGAATTGTTGTTATAAGGATAGATTTAATTTTTAGAAATCAATTGTTGTTTTAATTAGATTTTCTTGAATATTGCGATGAAAGCACGCAAGGTTCAAAGGAACACATGAATAGCAAGGCTATCACGAGACAATTCCGACTGCGAGAAGTCACAACACGAGAAAAAGGGGAGTAACTTTATCCCTAACACAATTCTATAGATATACTTGAATTGTTTGTTAAATATTTGCTTGGAGATGCCGAGGAAGTAATGTCTAAAGGGTTAGGAACAATAAGAAAAAAAGTTTTTTGAGATCATTGGGCCAAGGGAAGCAGGCGCGTGAGGAAGGTTATGTCGGAGCATCGATGATGTCGTGACATTGATGTAAAGTGACACAGTATACGAAAAGGGCATCTTTTGAGTATTGAAGGAAGAAGGTAGATGTCGCGACACCACTGTGAAGTCGCGACAGAGAATTAAGTTTCAAAATGGAAAAGGTTGTCGCAACATCAAACAATTCCTAGAAAACCTTTTATTGTCGCGACATCCTAAGTATGTCGCGACATAAAAACGACAGTGCGACTACTCACTTTAAAAGCCCTAAATCAATGACCTACAAAATAAAAGCGCGAGAATTGAAATTCGCGACGAGTTTTAATGAAGCAATAATTAGCCACAAACATTGATTGAATTGCAACTGTTGGAAACTTTCTCATTCATTTCAAACCAAATAGCTATTCACCTTCTTCCTCCTTACGAGATCTCAATCCACAGAGCCACTGGCACCGAGGCCTTGAAAAGTTTGTCTTTTCGTGTCGATGGCTGAAATTCCCACCCTAGTCCTAACCTAGACAAGATTATGAGGGAACATAGACAATAGGAAGAAGAAACTCGCGAAGAGAGCAGTTAGATGAGATTCATCGGGAAGAACAAGCGAGGAGAGGTGCCATCGAAGGAAACACCGGCTTTCAGAGCAACTTCTCGAAAGCGGAAAGGAAGGATAGAGAGAAGAAGAAGAAGTAGAAGATTTCGTTTCGAAGAACACTCCCGAGTGGAAGAAATATTATGCTAGCAAGGGGTTTGTCGCGAGAGAGGAGATTCAAAATCTTATTTACTCCTTTCGAGGAGATGATAGAGCGAGAGAGGATGGGAGGCTCTGCCTTGCACAAAATCGGGATATCTGTGGTAAGAATTTTATTCAAATTTGGTAGGAAGGAAGGATGGAGCGGTTTTCGTTAGAGGAGTCTGGGTTTCATATGAGGCTAAGGCCATCAACGAGGCCTATAGCATGGCAGTGCACAAACATGGCTCCAAATTTAAGAAACTGTTGGAAAAACCAAATTTTAGAAAGATTGCTAAGAAGCTCACTAATGGTAAAGTGCAGTTAAACCAAGGAGAAGGAATGCCAAGAACATTGAACAGGGGAAGCCTTACTGAAGAGGCTAAGGTGTAGTTTACTTCACGGCCACATTTTGGATTCCAACAAAACATGTGTGATGAGAAACGAGGAGTTTGTGTTCTTTGTATGCCATCACAAAGGATACAAGATCAATATGAGTTGTCATTGAAAATTCTATCATGAGGTATCATAGAGGGAACAAAAGGGTCTTATTCCTACTGACTAGCAATCACTATTTTGTGTTTGAAGGCTGGGGTTAAAGGAATATGGGAATCAGAAGAAGAAGTACCCGGAGCTTCCGCTCCCTTGTGAGGAGTTAGCAAGGGACGAAGCCCGAGGAAGAAAGGGGGTTCTGGTAGAGAATAGGGTGGCCAAGATGAAGGACCGAAGGAGACTGGAGGTTCTGTGATCGAGCGAGCAACCGAGAAAACTCCCACAGCTTGGCAATGATTACATGTTTGCGAGACAATGAAGGCAAGATGAAGGCGACCCAAATAGACTTCTCATCCCTTAGCCGAGTTCTCATATATACGGAGACGAAACTTCCAACATGGAGAAGCTCAAGGGAGCACAAAAACAGTTCGATCTTGGAAGCTCTCAATGCCATGCGAGAGAGAATAGATGAAGAGATAAGGAGTGGAAACTAATCGAGAATTCGGAGAAAGCATTTATGAAAGAATTGAAAAGAAGAGACCGGCGGTGGGAGGAAGGCTACGTGAAAGGAGCATGAAGTGGGCTACAGCGAAGAGAACATCAGTGGGAAAAGCTAATCATAAGAGGAACGGATGGAAAAATTTTGAGCGACAAGGGAAGAGTTTAAGAAAGGAAATGAAGGAAAGAGATCCTGTCACATTACGAAACTCAAACTCAGTCATGAAGCTTTTTACAACAACCAGTTTGAGCGTGATTCTCAACTCTTGCGATAAAAGAAAGAGATACAGAGCAGGAAGCCAAATTTGGGGAGCAAATCAAAGGATTCAAGTTTTTATACAAGTCTCTGCAGAAAGATTTTGAGAATAGATTGGATGATAGAGACAAGAAGCAAAAAGATACAGAATCCTACAGGCAAAAAGAATGGCTGGAAAACTTAGATCTGATTAACAACAATCTTGCCAAATTCCTAGAGGTTATGACTGAAATGGAGAATCTGATAGATGGCTTGGGAAGGCGGGGATGGAGTTGAACATAAGGTTGATCTCTCCTAATGAGATTTTCATTGAAGAACAAATGGAGAAAGGAAACCAAGAAGAAAGGAAAGAAGAGAAATGAAAATTCCTGAATTTAGCCCCATTTGAGACATTAGACCTAGATCCACACAACATCTTTGCTCTAGTTATTTCAAAGAAAAAAAATAGACCTTCCCCACCTTCTTTCATTACCATCCTTATCCCTCTTTGTGTGTATCCAAGCTGGCTACTTGATTGAATTAGTAATAAAATACAGAGAAATTTAATTGAATTATTTGTGCTATTTTGAGTTTGTTTGATTCAATGTTTAATTTGCTTTAATGATTTGCATGATTAGGAAATTAAAGAAATCCTGAAATTAGTTCCCGGAATAAAAGCTGGCTGAGATCTGATAAATTGAATTGAATGAAGCAGTTAGATTAGGAATGAGTTGAAATGTAGAATAAGGGCCAAATGAATATAGTTTGATTGAAACACAAGGTGCAAAAGTTACTTAAATCTAACTGATAAGTCCAGAATTGAGGAAGGAAATACAATAGAAGGAACAAAACATATTTTTGAGTTTGTGGTATGAGCTTGATAAGTCAGGAACTTGGCTAGATATGAATTAATTTAAATACTCATATGAATGGTCAATTACTCCTGTGAAAAGTTTGGTCACAGCAATTTCAAACCAAATTCTAAATTTGTTAGATTATTGGTTGAAATGAAATCCTAGGTGATACAGGTAATGAGATGATGCGAGGCCATTCTTGGATAGTTTGAGCCATTTTAGCCATCCTACTCATATCTTTGATGCATATACCTTAGTTCAGAAATTGAGCCAACAAGCTTATTTTTCCAAAATAGCCAATGAAACTAACCCATTCTAAGAAATCAATCCTTCGATAAAGAACCTATGATTACCCGGGAATTCAAGGAGGAAGAAAGAGCGAAGTTTGAAATTATATATGTTTTGAGAACTTCCAAGGGAATGGCTGAAAAGCGTACAATAGAAAAACATAGGGATAGAAGTTTTTATCTTGTGGCCTAACTCTCTTGAACAATTAAGTTGTTAGGGGTGTTTCAACACCTAGTACCTAATGTCATCTGGTATAGGAGCTACTAACCCAAAGTTAAGCTAAGAGTGTTAGAAAGCCTAAAAGTTAAAACATTGCACTATCACTTATTTGTGACAAACGAAATTTCCTAGTGGGATTACAGAGTGAGAAATAAGGGGCATACAATTTTGAATTGAAGAAATCAAAAGAGATATCCCAAACATGAGTTTAGGGAGGTTATTAGAGAAATTACAAGGAAGAAAGGGCAGAAGAGGAGAGAAAGGTTCGAGTGTCTTAACCTAAAATTCCAGCCATCCACACCCATTACCCGGACCCTAACATTATAGCCAAAGACTGATTGATCTTGAAAGTGAAATCCACCTACATTAGTGGAGATCCAATATGAAAAAACAAACCTATAGATTTGGAAATATAAAAGCAATCAAAGCGCAGAAGGACTTTAGGGAGTTAAATGAACAGTATGAAAAGAGAAAGGAAAATAATCTATTATTCAGGATCCCAATGATTGTGTGTGGCGCATTTCAGCAGTTTAGTTTTGTATAGTATAAAGAGTAGAAACCAACCTTGAAATGGACTTGAAGCTAGATATACTGAAAATAATGCATACCTTGTATTTCAATTAAATTGAATGCCGCTACAGAACAAATCATAAAAATGTCCTTAAAAATTTTCTTTTATTTTGTTTAAGGACAAACAATTCTTCTTTTTCTTTGCTTGAAGACAAGCAAAACTTTAAGTTTGGGGGAGTTTGATGAGCTTAAAGTCATCTATTTTAGTCATTTTTGTTGATTTTAATGTAAAGGAATAATTAAGATGCGTGAAATATGAAGAAACTCACCAAATTTGTTATTTGCGGGAAGTATAAAAGAATGAAAGAAAATGCGTGGAAAAATCTCATTCTTCAGTGGGTAAAATCTCGGGAAAATAGCAAGCGAAATGAAAGCAAGCGGTTAACTGATGTTTGCGATTTTGGGGTTTACCTGAGGTTAAGTCGCGACATAAGGAAAATTGAGAGAATTTGATCTCTTGCAGTCGCGGCAGGGGATCAAGATAAACGGTGAGTTGTAGAAGTGATGTCGCGACAAAGGTTGATGTCGCGACAAAGGGGGTGAAGTATTGACAAGAGAATCAACTTGAAGCTATGACATGTTTGAAGGATGAAATTTGTGGAGTGGTAGTACATTGTGTAGCAGAGGATTTGAAGTCGCGACAGAAGCATAGTGAGGCCTCGAAGATGTAGGCGTGTCGCCTTGAGAGGCCAGGTCGCGACATGAGACTTGCTTTCGGTTGAAAATTTGTAAAGGTGAAGCTGTTGTCGCGTGAGATTGATGTAGCGACACTCAGGGAACCCGAGTTAGGCTTCCGGATCCTTAGGCGATGTCGACGAGATCGATGTCGCGACACTCACGAAGGACCCGATTCAAGGCTGAGCCATGGAAGTGATGTCCGCGGCTGAGATGTGGTCTTCGGCGACGCCGAGGCGAGCAATTGAGGCCGTAGGAGTCATGAGCTGATCTTCATGACAAAGAGTTGATGTCGCGACATCGAGAGCAATCAATGGAAGCTTGTAAGTTCGTAGGCCCGATGTCGCAGCCAACCAAGAGCAAACCCGGTTATTGAAAGATACAGTGGCGGCAAGATTGAAGCATCACGTGATCTGATTGATGTCACGACAATAGGTTGTTGTTCAAACATGAAGCTACATTGAAATCTGAGAATGGGAGGCGTTGTGCGATCACGAAGGGCGTGTCGTGACATCATGAGAAACCAGTTGAAACCTACAGATCCTTAAGTTGATGTCGCGACAAGAGATTGATGTCGCAACACCCGAAGACAAGTTGAATGCTGCAGAAGACTTGAGCTGAGGTCGCGACGTGAGATTGATTTCGCAACATTAGGAATATCAGTTTAAGGCTGTAGAATGTTGAAACCAAGGTCGCGACGTGAGATCGAGGTCGCGACATCAGGAATCATCATTTGAAACCTACAAAGGCATGAAGTGATGTCGCGACAAGATGTTGATGTTGCGGCAGCGAGGAACCTGGTTGAAGAGGCTGCGAGAGACTTAAGCTGATGTCGCGACGTGAAATCGATGTCGCGACATGGATGATTTCGGGACAAGGGAATTGAAGTCGCGACCTGAACATTAACATGGGCCAACCCACTTGGAAATCCACAAAAACTGCATTGGGATTAGGGCCCAACTGAAAGAAAAACCACATAAATCTGCGGCTACCGGCTCATAAAAGTAGTTGGCGACAGAATGAGAGGGTCACGGGTAGCTAAAGGCTCATTTTCTTTATTTTTTTAGTTTTCTTTTCTTTTATTTTCTTTTCTTGAAGATTGATAGTTAGAGATTAGATTAGATTTATCGTTTTAGTTTTCGTTTTATTTTAAGGCGGATTTGTTGTCGTTTGGCGAAGCTGAATGCTAAAATTCATTTCTTTTCAAATTACTGCAGAATGTTTGAAATTCGGACAAATTTCTGGAATTCGCTCCTCCGGTTCATAATGCGGTTATTATTATGATCGGAGAATCTTTGTAGTGTGTAATTCGTGTGGTGAGGAACTCTGACTTCCATTAAGTGAATGCTATTGTCGAGGAAATTATCTTTCTGTAGTTGTTTCGACAAGTGCGAATTTCAGTTTATGAATTTACTTTCGGGCATGGGTTTATGCTTTTTAATCCCGAATATCAGGTTTCTTATACCCGTTAAAATTGTTTCATTGCTCTGAGTTTCAAAGAGGTCCTCTGAGTGATACAGAGATGACAATCCTAGGAGTTATGAACATTTCTTTGAAGGTATATTAACCTGTTATTAGAGATCTAATGAGCTTTGTAAGTTTACTTGATAAATCCTCTTCTCACTTGAAATCAAGAATAGGTTGGATGAGCTATCAATTTTAAATAGCGGAGAGTTCACCTCGATTCGAATGAGTGAAGCCAATCCGTGTTAAATGAGATCAAATCAAGGAGAGGGTGATCTATTCTAATTTTGAGGAAGAGTAACTTTGGAAGTTGTATATCTTTAGCGGCCAGATAACTTGGGAGCTAAGGTTTCACAGTCCATAAAATAGGTATGAAGTATTGCAAAGAAAAATGCAGAATTAGGAAGTCACGGTAAAAAGTAGTTATCTAATTCCACGTATTGAGAGGATCGGGTAAAATTAGATAATGAAATGCGAGACGTGGAGATATCGAATTTGAACTCTTAGCGCCTTAGATGATTTTAAAACCTGAAATACACAAGCAAAATTAACAGTGTTGACAACAGGAATTGATACTTCACAATAGCATTGATCTTAATGTGGACTCTAAACGATGATTATTCAGTGTCCATTTATCTTCTTAACTATTCTTTATTCATTATTCTTTGGATTTCAGTTTATTTGATTGTTCATTTTTTATACAATAGTATATTTCACAGCTTATTATGCTGGAGCACAATGTCATTTTATAGTCCAAATAGTATGGAGCTTGAGTAGTCAGGGTAGTTGATCTAGAATTCTTGAGATCTCTATGGGATCGATATCACGAACCCAAATCGATTTATTACTTTTCGACACAGTACCTTTGTTAATGAACCAAGAGCACACAAATTTATGACGTTATTACCAAGGACTATTATCTAATCCCCGAAAACGACGCCATAAAACTTGTTGATGGACCAAAACGTGCATACAAATTTTACAACACTTCTACCCAAGGACTATTAACTAATTCCCGGCAGCCTTGCCATAAAACTCGTTGAAATTATAATATATAAACCAAAAATCTCCTAGAATAATTCATTTTCAAAGTTTGGTTTTGATCTGATATTCTGCAAGTGCACAGGTCGACAAGTAATAAAATGGATTTAAGTCCAGATATCTATCCCTCGGAGATCTCAAGAATTTTTAAATCAACTGCACATTCACTCATTTCCATACTATTTAAGATATCAGCAAATGATAGTAAGATCCGACATTAAGGTCTTCAGAAGATTAAATGAACATAGGAGATAGCTGGAAATAGACAATAAATTGAATGTAAGAATAAAGAATAATTAATAGTTAGGAAAATGAATAGAAATTGAATAGTAATCGTTTAGAAACTTTGATAAGATCAATGTAACAATAATGAATCAGACTACGTATCAACTATATTTTCTTGTGAAATTAATTTCAAAATCTGTCGGCTGGAATAATAGTCGGCGGATCCCGCACTTCACGACTCGTATCTGGTACGACTTTGATTCTCTCGAAATACGGAGTAGATAACTGCTGCGAGGACATCAATTACAGGTATTTTTCTTTACGCAGCTGCTTCATACCCATTACATGTTTGTAAACCTTAGCTCCCAGAGACTAGCTCGATCAAGCAGAGATATACAGCTGAGTACTCATCACTCAGAATAGAATAGATCACCTCTCCTTGGGGGTAGATCTCGATTAACAGCTGTAGCCTCGCTATCGGGTGGTGAACTCTTTGTTTGTTTAAATGGATATCGTTAGAGCTCGTCTTGATTTCAAGCGAAGGATTTATTCAGTAAACTCACAAGCACAATGAATCGCTAATAGCGGGTTAATATACCTTTAAAAGTGTTATAGCTCCCGAGAATGTATACGTGTGGCTTAGAAAGAACTCCTTCAAACTCGAGCAATAACACTCTTAAAGCAGTATAAGAAGCGATATTGGTAACTAAGCCCATGGCTGAGAAATGAGATTCATAAACTGAAATTACTTCAATTTCTTCATCTAATAGGAAAAGGTGGTGACAGTAGCATTCATAATGAAGCTGGGTTCTGATTACTGAGTACCTCTGATCATAGAATAAGCGCATTTCAGCTGGATAAGCGAGGCCGAGGGTGCAATGCGGGCTTCAGCTTTCAGTGGTAATTTGAGAAAATTGAGCAAGGTATTCGGCTTCTTACATAAAACGATTGCATCGATTCGAGAAAAATAAAATAAAAATAGGCGATCAATCTAATCACAATCTCTAATTATCAACATTGAGAAAAGAAAATAAAGAGAAGAAAGAAAGAAACTAAAAAAAATGGGCCTTGATATCCGGACCTCGTGCAGTGGCGTATTTGCTTTAATGAAATTTGGATAGGCTGGCATTATTTATAGAGGTTTCCGCCGATTGGGCTCAATCTGATAACTCTTGTAGTTTTAGGTATCGGGCCAAGTCAGCTGTTCAAGTCGCGACCGGTTTCACTGTCGATGACATCATCGATGTCGCGTTTATCAATCTCACGTCGCGACATCCTTTTACTCTATGTAACCTTGATTTGGTCATTCTTGATGTCGCGACATCGATATCTTCAATCAGCGACATCTTCTCACGTCTTGGCCGAGGTTTCAATTGTTCTCTCGATGTCGCGGCGTCGATATCTTGTCGCGACCTCGGCTCGAGTCATGCGGAGTCTTCAAGCGTGTCTTCGGATGTCGCGACATCAATCTTATGTGATATCATCTTAAGGAACCGTGAAGCTGACTGGTCGCTCGTGTTGTCGCGACGCCGATATCTTGTCAGCGACATCTCTTTATGGCTCTGCATCTTTGATCACAGTGGATTTCTGATGTCCGCGACATCGATATCTTGTCAGCGACCTCACTTTATGAAGCGAACCTTCAAGCGAGCGAGGTCTTGTGTCGCGACGATCTTATGTAGCGACATCGGCTTATGACTTCTGATCTTCATGATGGTTCTTTTGATGCCGTGACTTGACCTCTTGCTCGTGTGTGATTTCATTTCCTTGACTTTCATCTGCTGGTTCCTGATGTCGCGACATCGATCTCACGTCGCGACATCAACTTAGTTCTCTGGGGCTTTCAACTGGTTGCTTCTGATGTCGCGACCTCGATCCCACGTCGCGACATCAACTTAAGTCATTTGCAGTCTTTAACTTGTCTTCGGATGTCGCGACATCAATCTCTTGTCGTGACATCAACTAAAGGATCTGCAGGTTTCAACTGTTTTCTCATGATGTCGCGACATCAATATGTTGTCGTGACATTAATTGTGGATCTTGCATGTTTCAATCTTGTCGCCTTGTATCTTTCCTTTGATTGCTCTTTGGCATCGCGGCATCGATCTCTTGTCGACGTACGCCATGCCTCCACAAGTCTCAAGCATTGCGTTCTGATGTCGCGACATCGATGCCTATCGCGACGATTCATGACTCTGTAGCTTTGGTATGGTTCTTGATGTCGACCGATCTCGCGTTGCGACCTCGGCTCATTTCTTTCTGAGTCTTTCTCACGATCGGTTTCTTATCGCGACCATAACTTGTTATCAGCCTGCGCGACCTACATCGAATTTCGCCGATTTCGATGTCGCGATCTCATGGCCCGGGTATGTAAACCCCAAAGCGCGTCAATGACTCGGCCCGAGTTCTTTTCATTTACGCTCACGCCGATAGTTACTTTTATTCCACTTATTTACTTTTTCTCTTGCTTTTTCCTTCTTTCTTCCATTCTACCTGCTAATAACAAATGGGTGAGTTTCTTCATATTTCTGTAAAGTAATTGTCTCTTTTGATATGAAATTTAAGCAGAAAAATGGACTAAAAATAGATGACTTTTAAGCTCATCATGCACTTGCAGAATATTAGGCCAAAACCAATATTGAAAATGATTTAATCTAGGAAGTGTTTGGTTTAGTCATCAAGTTTTATGGCGCCGTTGCCGGGGATTAGATAATAGTCCTTGGTAATAACGTCATAAATTTGTATATGTGTTTTGGTGGGTTAACAGGCGCGACAAGATATGCGGGTTGTTATAAGATGGGGAAATGGTCAATGAAATCTATCCCCAATAGGTCGAGCAGGTTCTACTTCGGAATGGGGTGCATGGGTGGTTCATCCTTTCTAGAAATACCCCCCATTCGTTGACATTTATCACATTTGGATCACGAATGATGCGCATCTTTGAATAAAATTCGGCCAATAAACTGATTGAAATACCTTGGTTCTTTGTTCTGGCCACCAAAATGTCCACCACATGGTAGAGAGTGGTAGTGGTTCAATATACTGTTCATTTCATCTTCGGGCACACATCTCCGGATCACCTGATCAGCGCAGTGTCTGTAAAGAATTGGCTCCTCCCAATAGTAGTGTTTCAAATGTGCGAAAAACCGTTTTTTCTGTTGATAGTTAAATTCCGGAGGAACTACCTGGGCCACCAAATAATTCACATAATCTGCAAACCATGGAGCGCCCGCTATGTGATAGCTAAGGTTTCTCATCAAGGTCGTCATTCATGAACATCATCACTTGCCCCTTCGATCGTGAAGGATGATGCGCTCTTTTAGTTCTGGAGGTGCTTTCTTGTCTTTGATCTCAACGTAGATTCTTGCGGCAAAAGAACCTTTGGATTAATCGGTGTGGCGTCTTTTTGAGTAAACCGGTATTTAATGGGAATGATCGGTGTGGACTATTACCTTGTTACCAATCAAATAAGGCCTGAATTTGTCAAAAGTAAAGACAATAGCCAAAAGTTCTTTCTCGGTAGTGGCATAATTCAAGCGACATCATTGAGGATTATAACTGCGTAGTAAGATTACACGGAAAATTTTCTCGTTTACCTTACGTCATGTAAAATAAACTGCGTCACACATAAGTTCAAATGGAAATGACCATTCCGGAGCCACTACAATAGGAGCTGATACAACTTATCCTTCAACACGGAATGCATGCAAACACTGCGAATCAGGCTTCGAATGGGATCCCTTAGACGAAGGTTAGGCCAACGGTTTGTCGAAGAAGTCTTTGATGAAGCGCCTATAGAATCCAGCGTGGCCTAAAAAACTTCGAATCCCTTTTACCGATGAGGGTGGAGGTAATTTTTCAATTGCTTCAATCTTCGCTCTGTCTACCTCTATTCCTCTTGTTGAAATCCGATGTTCGAGTACAATACCCTCTTGTACCATAAAATGACACTTCTCCCAGTTGAGTACTAAGTTGGTCTCTCCATCTTATCAACACGATCTCAAATTTTCAGAACATTTATCAAATGGTGCAATCTTAGAAAAATCATCCATGAAGATTTCGATTGTCTTCCAGCCATGTCGGAGAAAATGGCCATCATACATCGTTAGAAGGTGCCGTAGCATTGCACAGTCGAAAGGGCATTGCTTTGAATCTGTGAATGTCCCGCCAGGGACATAGATATCGTCTTCTCTGATCTTCGGGGGCTATAAGCGATTTGATTGTAAGCCAGGAATATCCATCCAAAAAGCAATAATATTCATGGCCGGCTAATCGATCCAGCATCTGATCTAGAAAGCAATGATAAAATGATGCTTTTGAGTGGCTTTGTTCGATTTCAGATAGTAATACAAATCCTCCACGATAGCTACATTCGAGGAGAGAGCGGTAATATGTTATTCTGGGAGTTCTTATGTGATTGTTAAAGCCCTTCTTAGGTACTACTTGAATTGGACTTACCCATGCACTATCTGAAATAGGATAAATTACCCCAGTATCCAACCATTTCAATACTTCCTTTCGGACGACTTCTTTCATTGTTGGATTCAGCCTCCTCTGCGCTTCCATTGAAGGTTTATGCCCATATTCTAGCAAAATACGATGCATGCACATGGAAGGGCGAATCCCTTTTAAATCGGCTAGAGACCACCCAAGCGCATTTTTATGGTCTCTAAGGACCCTCAACAACACTCCCTCCTCCCCAGTTGTCAAAGGTGCAAGAGATGATTATTGGTAAGGTAGATGCTTTCTCTAGATATGCATACTTTAAGTGGCTAGGTAGAGGTTTTTGCTCCATCTTGGGTGGTTGTTCAACCGATGGCACCGGTGTTTTAGCTCCTTCACCTGAGATTAGTATTTCCTCTATTGGGTCAAAAGAATCCATCCATTTTACATATTCCTCTGTCTCTTCGCTCATGTTTTCATAATCATTCTCTACTAGGCTAGCCTCCTAAGGGTCAGTGAGACCACTTTGGCTAGACACTATAGCCTCTACTATTTCTGCCATGAAGCACGTATCACTTTCTGCTGGATGTCTCACAGCTTCAAACACATTGAACTTGACTTCGTCTTCTTGCACTCTCAATTTCAGTTCTCCCCTCTGAACATCAATCATTGCCCTACCAGTTGCAAGAAGCAGTGCACTTGAAGATTATAGGTTTTCTTTATCTTCTTCCATATCTAATACAATGAAATATGCTGGGAAGATAAACTTGTCAACCTTTACTGGAACATCTTCTATTACCTCTCGGATGCTTCAAGATGCGTCGGCAAGATGAAGTGTATTTGTAGTTGGGTGAGTATCCTTTAATCGAAACGTTTAAAAATGGATAAGGGCAGCAAGAGATTAATCTTTGCACCCAGATCACAAAGAGCTCTCTCAAAGATAGCATTGCCAATGGTGCATGGAACCAGTGAAAGCGCACAGGTCTTTAAACTGGCTGCGGCTTCCTGCAGTATGGCCTTCACATTCCTCAATTAAGTTAACTGTTTCAAAATCAGCCAATCTTCTCTTACGAGGAGCAAGATGTCTTTCATAAATTTCACATAGCTGGGCATCTGCTCCAGGGCATCAGCAAATGGGATATTGATGTGTAACTTTTTAAACACTTCCATGAATTTGGTAAACTACTTATCCAGCTTATGCTTCTTTAGGCGTTGTGGCTATGAAATTGGTGGGTTGTCCTTTGCTTCAATAGTGTTTCCCTCATTTATTTCTCTGAGGTACATTCCTTCTCACTTGTGATCATTTTGAATTTGGGCTGGATGCTACTTCTCGGCCCTCTACCTCCTCGACAAGCGAGGTTGTGCAGTGTTTCAATTCCTTACCACTTCGGCATATTTGCTTTAACGTGTTCATCCCCATCTCTTCTTGGGTTGACTTCTGAATTGCTTGGTAAGGAACACAGTTTGCGCACTACGTGATGGAATTAGCCATTTGGCCCATACGTACCTCCAAGTTTCGCAAATAATGCGGCAGTTGTTCAATTGAGTGGCTGTTTGTTTGCATATTAAGCCTTGGTCTCATTCATGAAAGCAGAGTGTGAGGTCAGCATTTGAGCAAGGGCTTGTTCTAAATCCACCTTTTTCTCGGGAGATGGTTCACTAACCCGGTTTGATGGCATATTGCTATGATTGTTCCTCCATCCATACCCTTGATTGTTTTGGTATTACGGTCCCGAGTATTTGCCACCTTGGCCTTGATTTTGATTGATAATTGTTTCCCCATCTTGTCGCACTAGCTCTTTGTGATTGGCCACACAGTTGAACCTCGACATACTAGATTACGCTCTTGTTGGTTTCTTTCTTGGCATTCTGTGCTATTGTCTTCATCCTCCACCGAATTCACACAACCCATGGGTTGATGCGTATGGCATTTATCGTGCCTTGCTTTCTAGTCAAATTTGCAGTAGAGTTGTGCAACATAAGATTAACGGTTATTGAGAACCTCATTATTAATTGCCACACATGGCTTTCCTTTGGTGTAGTCTTCTCCACTAGGCCATTGATTTATGTTGGTCGCGACATCTTCCGAGAATTTCATAAGCAGTCATGGTTTTCTTCATTAGTGCTCCTCAGTAGGGCATCAATCCTTTGTTCTCGTTGCATTCCTCAGGACCATTATAGAAAGTATGGACTTGCACATTCATACAGCCGATACGTGATGGGCACTTCCTTAATGGTCGTGAAATGCGTCTGAGCCTCTGCATTTCTCCCCCTCCTAGTTGCCCAAAGTATTGATCTTGCACAAGTTAGCACAATTTTCGAAATTGTTAGGAAAAGAATTTAGTCGGGAATTTTAATTCATCGTTCCATGAAGTGTGGTCTGGTGGGCGACTTGTTAACCAATGCTTGGCTCTATCTCTAGTGAGTGGAAGCCAGTCTCAACACAGAGTGCCTCATAGTAACCCCATTGTACTTGATCGTGTCACACACTTCAAGAAAGTTGGTCAGATGCATATTTGGATTCTCATGAGGCAACCCATGAAACAAGATGTTCTGAAGCATCTGTAAGGTGACGGACTTCAACTCGAAGTTGTTTGCCTGAATCGGTGGCCTTCTTATAAATTTGTACGAACAACGAGTTAATTCGTAGTACAAACTCTTCTAGCTGACATGAATGGATCATCTGGTTGTATAAACGGCCTAGGTGCTTGATTCCTTACGTGATTACCATTTCGGCCTCTGCAGATTGGTTTTGCTCAATGCTAAGATCCTGCTTTTCACTGTTCTCCATGTTTGCTAAATTTACAGCATTGTTCTCTACATTCTCGGCGTGCTCGTATGCAAGTTCTTTACGGCTCGGGATCAAGCAATTTGTTGGTCGACTGATCTCGTCGGTGCATGTACTCAACTGAATCTAAGCTACTGATCACGTACGAAGCAAGCCGAGACCCGATTACCGGCACTTGTAATACTAAATAAAAACAAAAATTCGAGTAATATCAGAATTGCTTTATTCTCTATATCACTCTAAACCTATTCCTACGACAACGGCGCCGAAAGCAGCGGGCGCGTGGTGTGTAAAAATGTACGCTATGTGTCTTGCTGAAGTGCATAGCGTCATGAAAGTAATATAGTGTACCAATGAGTGCGATATTCGATCCATGGGGATAGGTGTGTTGACTCTGATTTGCTTTTGAATATTATCTGGTTATACGTAATGTGTGAAAAGATGCCCCAGTATCTTAAAAATAAAATAAACAATACGATCTGAATGAATTAATATGTAATGGAGACTAGGGTTGTAATACCACTACCAGCCTGATGGATTATTTCTTAAGGTGATATTATTTAGTCTATTTATGATCTATTAATGGCAAGGTGATCTTGCTTCTGAAGTCCCTCTCTCGAGGTGTATTACTTTATCTCGCTAGTAGAGTTGAGTGTATCTCTACTGACTCCGGTGCTCAGAGAATGTAAATGTTTCTGGCTGTAATTGCCACCTTCGGGATCGGAATATCTCTTATTTACGAGATCAACCAAAGGCTGCTCTACTCATATCCCTAGGTATCCTCATCTCTCGAATCTCGGATCTCTAGTGTGATCATGCTAATGTTGGCGAAACATCACCATGTAATTGATCCTCAGATGTAACGCAGATGATAATGAATCATAAATCAATGAATAATATAAATTAATAAACTTTAATCATTAGTGACGAGGGTTGACAAGACCTAGATATAAGTCTAGAGACATCATGAATAAGAAAATACCAAGATGTATGATATATACAACATGGGTTACATTATCGAAAACCAAAGAAAAATACAAATCACAGACTCTTAACTACCAAGATCGATGTCACTCACGCTCGATTTCCGCACCACTGATTCGTCGATTCGATTTTTGATCCCCTTGAATTAGTTCCCATTTGCCTTTTAATGATTGAGAGGAGAAGCTCGCGGCGTCGCGGCGTTGGAACCGTCAGCGGCGTTGGGCTAACTCAGCGGCGTTCTTTGCGACTTCTTTTTATATGTGACTCAGCGTCGCGGCGTTGGGGCGTCACTTGACATTCGACCATCCTTATACGCGCCTCTGCGCTTCCAAAAGTTGTCCTCTTTTGCACCAATTGCACGCACACACCAATCACTAAATCAGGTATCCAGCCACAAAAACTACGTATTTAAATATAAAATAAACACGAAAACGTAAGAACGACGCGGGTATAATTTGAGTGTTTTAGGCACTCATCACTAGCCTGACATAGTGCAACCCACCATATGGGTGAGAATGGGTACTCTATGGGCGGGTAGGGGGTGTTACATTTGTTGGTATCAGAGTGAGGTTTAGGTGATTCTGGATAACTAATAGGTTAGAAATGCATGTATTTGACATAATGCAGATGTCCTTGTTTTCTTATGGTGATTTTGATGGATCGATCTTGAGATACCATTGAAGAAACTGATGAAAGCGTCAACCCTAGGAACCAAGGTCCATCGGTCTCCGGTCCTTCTGATTCGACTGAAGGTGATCGGGATGTTCCTGCTGTGCCAACTAAAACTTTGCTTAAGATTTTGCATGGTATGGCACGAATTTTAGATCGACTGACGGCCCCTAAAGCTCCAATTGATATGGTGAGAAAGCACGAAGCTGAAGATTTTCATGGTAAAAGTTTAGACGAATCTAATAAGGTCGATTATTGGTTAGAGAAACTACGAAGGGTGTTGGATGAAGTGAAGTGTCCTCCTGAGTAGATGGTCACTTGTGTAGTTCCACTTCTACAAGGTGCGGCCTACAACTGGTGGAAACTTGTTCTAAGACATCCACTGCTTCTAGACCCGATTACTTGGGATTTCTTCGTCAAGGAATTTCAGATGAAGTTTATCACAGATGCTTACAGAGAGGCTAAGTGGAAGCAATTTATGAATCTGAAACAGTGGAATCTGACAGTAGTGGAGTATAAGAAAGAATTTAGCCACCTTAGTAAATATGCTCAAGAACTAGTCCTTATTAAAGCCTTTTGATGTAGACAATTTGAGGATGGACTAAATGAATCTATCAAAAGGTACATCGTGGTTGTTACTTCTTTACAACCAGTGAATTTCTATCAATTAGTGCAAGCGTCTATGAGGGTTGAGAAACTTGAAATGATTAGTCGAGAAAGGAATCAGAAGAAAGGGTTCTCTAAGGGTGGTCCCTCCATAGGTAAAAGGGCAGAGAATATCAATTTGAATCGGTCGTGGTGCATTTGCTAGAGGAAGAAGCGGGGACTGCAACGACATCGCAGATGGGAGATTTAATAGAACAAGGTGAAATACTTGAATGCACACCTTTGCCACAAGCGTCATTAAAAATTGTAGATGGTTAAGCGGAGGGTGGCCGATGTGGGCATGATATCTCTGTCATAAACCTTAGAGTGACGTGACTGAAATCCACTGAAAGGATGTGCCTCAGGATATTCGATGAGTGAGATATGATTAGAGTGTGACCGGATCACATATCAGATAAATCAGTGCCTATCACACAGCCCTAGCCCGAGCCTATGCTATGAAGGATCGTGAAGATTAAGATGCACCAGAGGTTGTAGCTAGTATTTTTTTCTCTCTATAACACTGAGATGCATGTAGATCTGGGTTCTACACATTCTTACGTATGCAACAAGCACTCCTTTGATAAAATGTCATCAGTAGAACAATTAGCATATGACATACATGTTACAAGTTCCTTGGGGCATAGTATTAGTGTCAGTCGAGTATATAAGAACTGTCCCATAATGATCCACGATAGAGAGTTCTCTGCTGATCTAACTGCATTGCCTTTTCATGAGTTTGACTTGATATTAGGGATGGATTAGTTGCCTAAATAATGGGCTATAGTTGAGTGTGATAAGAAAACAATGGTGCTTAAATGTTCCGACCAGTCAAAGGTGACAGTACATGGTATCCGATCTGGCCCATTGTCTAATGTAATTTCAGCTACGCAAGCCCAACGACTTCTTTAAAAAAAAAAATGAGGCCTTCTTAGCATTGGTGTTGGACTCTAAACGAGGACAGGTAAAATTGGAAGATATATCAGTGGTGAAAGAATTTCCAGATGTGTTTCCCGAAGAGCTACCAGGCCTCCCACACAAAAGAGAGGTATACATGTCTTTTGAAATTCTACTGGAAACGGCTCCTATCTCAAGGCACCTTCTTAGGTTGAAAAATCTTCTGAGAGCTCTGAACCAAGGGGATTCACTTTGAAACTAGTGTTTCTCCTAGGGTGCACTTAGGTTTTTTGTTTGCTAAAAAGAAAGATGGCACCCTACAAATGAGCATCGATTATCGGTAAATAAATAAGATGATAATAAAAAGAAAATATCCGTTGCCAAGAATGGAAGACCTCTTTGATCAATTGAAGGAGTTGGTGTCTTTTCTAAAATAGACATGCGATCCGGATATTATCAACTTCAGGTAAAAGATGAAGATGTTTTGAAAACAACATTTAGAACCCAATATGGTCATTATGAGTTTTTAGTAATGCCTTTTGGGGTGACTAATGCTCTGACGACATTTATGGACCTAATGAATCAGGTGCTCTGACCTTATTTAGACTAGTTTGGGGTGGTGTTCATCGATGATATCCTGGTGTATTTCAACGATGAACAAGAACATGAACAACATTTGTGGATAGTTTTGCAGACTTTAAGAGAGAAACAATCGTATGAAAAGTTAAGCAAATGTGATTTTTGGCTTAAGGAAGTTTAGTTCCTTGGCCTTATTGTTTTAGTATAAGGCATTAAAGTTAACCTGGCTAAAATTTAAGCTATTGTAAATTGGAAACCACCTCGAAATGTAACAGAGGTGAGAAGTTTCTTGGATTTAGCTGGATATTATCGATAATTTGTAAAGGGATTCTCTATCATAGCTTCTACGCTCACAAAATTACTTCGGAAAGGGGTGAAATTTGAATGGATGACAAAGTCCAAGCCGAGTTTGATCAATTGAAGAGATGTATCTGGCTTAAATTGTTGACTCGGCTACTCCTAGTAAAGAATACACCATGTATAGGGTTGCTTCAAGGAATGGACTAGGGTGTGTATTGATGCAAGATGGCTAGGTAGTGACATATGCCTCAAGACAGTTGAAACCACATGAATTAAATTATCCCACGCATGATCTGGAATTGGATGTGGTAGTTTTCACTTTGACAATCTGGCGACACTACTTATATAGTGAAAGACGTAGAATATATACAGATCATAAAAGTCTCAAATACCTTTGCAAGCTTTCCACAGCGCATATTCACTCCATTTAGACCCCGAATGAGCGAGTTAGGAGAATAAAGAGAGGAAAAAGTGATGAGTTGGAGAATTTTGAAAATTACCTTTATAATAATTTCAAAAGTGTTCTTTCTAGATATATTTGGTTCTCCACTCTCTAAGCTTTCACGATGCCAAAATTACCCAAGCGGAGTTCGGATGAGAAAGTTGTAGGCGAAACAAAATGGGGTTGATGTTCGTCACTGAAATTTTACACCCATACATAAAGCGATTTTCCGGCTTTTACATTCTTGTATCCTACATTCTCTCTTCAAAATTTGACAAAATGAAAAAATATATAGGAAAATTTTTTAAAAATATCTGAGAAAAATAAAAAATAAGCTAGAAACAAGATTAAATTATAAACTGAAAACCTAAAGAAAAATTAAATAGAAACCAAAATAAAATAAGATAAAATAAAGTAAAGCAGAAAAATTAAAACAAAAAGTGGGGGAGACTGAGAAGCTGCTGATGAAGCCGGAGGAGAGTCTGCTTCACCTGCAAAACAAAAATACAAAAAATTATGAGAATGTGCAATTGAAAATGAACAGAAAATGAATCTAAAATTAAGAAAATTATGTAAAACTACAAATTAAACTTAAAGTAAAGAAAAATAAAAGTCTAACAAAAATTGGAGTGAAGCTACTACAATTTCTCTTTGTGAAACCACTCCTACTCGGTAGTCCTTTGGTTCATGGAGGTCGAGGAGGAGAAGTCCCTTCATGGCATGAGGTGAGGCTACTTGTGAAGTTGAGTTTTGCCCTCTGTTTCAGCACTCTGCACTTACAGGTGGTCTTTGGGGGAATCAGTGGTGCTGGAGGAGTGACTGATGCAGTTAATTCTTCATCAACTGCTTCACTGATCTTCATCAATTCCTACTCCTGCTCCTCTGCTTATTTGTGCTTGATGCCTAGGTGGAAGATATTAAGCTCCAAAGTCATATTGCCCCGAGGAATTAAATTTTGCATGACTCCATTAAACGATTGATTATGGCATTAGATGTGGCCAAAATGGCCTCCCAAGTATGATGGGCACTTGGTTGAGTGCCCCCTTGCCTGACTCGTATCAAGAACCTCTGAAGTCCACCAGATAATAAAAATTTGTCCACCTTCACAAAACATCTCGCTATGCCCTTAGAGATTTTTGCCGTCGGTCGGCTAAAGATAGAGTGATGTTGGTTGGGCTTCAGCTCCCAAAGGCCTAGCGCTTGTATCTGGGAGGTAAGGCTGAGGTTGACAATGGCTCCTAAATCCAGCAGTGCTTTATCTATACAAGTTCCCCTGATGTTCACTGAAATGGTGGGGGATCCTGGATCCTTGTATTTCAGGGTGCTGCGAATGATGGCATGACCTGTGCATTTAGGAAGGCTTTCTTGTCGATGCTCCAGCCCTCTCTTGGTACATTGCCTGAGTCCTTTAAAAATTTGGCATACGTTTGAACCTGTTTAATCATGTCTAGCAGTTGGATATTGACCTTCACTTGCCTTAGCTGTGAGACCCCGGATAAAGTAAAATGATAGACACGGGTTGCAAACCTGGGATTTCTCTAGATCTCGGATGACGACGCATGTTAGACCATTGAGTTCGTCTTGCGAAATCAAGGTACATAGTCGAATTTCGAGAAGGTCGGAATTGCACGTATTTCGAGACAAACAGATGAATGAGAGGGTTACACGTGGAATGAAGATGCATGCCATATGGCACCTGAGGAGAGGAAACTTGGCACTTAAGTGGAAGCCAAGTGTCACACTTCTATCTTGCATAAGAGGATGGTGGTGGGAAAGTGGGCATGAATGACATGTGGAATGCTATGTGTCATGAGGAGAAAAGGAAGAGGTGTTCTACACCTAGATAAGTATTCTCCACCTAAAGCAGTTTGTTCGGTGGAAGAGGAGAGAAAAAGGGAAAAGAAAGAGGAAGAAAGAAAGAAAAGAAAGAAAGAAAGAAGAAAGACAGGAAGGAAGAGAGCCAGCGAGTTCTGCGATTAACAAACAGAGGTTGCAGCGGTGAACGGATCTTCGCCGAGAGGTAGGGTTCTCTCCTACTGTTTGGATTTAGTATTTGTTTAGAGCCATGAAATGTCCATGGTGTAGAGTAGTGGGCTGGTTTAAAGAATATTTCGATAGAAATTGTTAGTTGGGACCGGTTTACGGGTGCGTGTAGTTTGAGTGCGGGTTACGGAACTTATTGTTGTCTTTGTAGTTTGGGATTTGAAGCGGGATGATCTTAGTTATTATCTTGTGCATCTTTGTTTTCTAAGTTTGGAATTGAAATCAGTTTTATGTGTTGTGCTTCTTTGAATAACATCGCAGTTAATGTGAGAAAATAATGTTAATATACGCATGCTTGTTATATATTAACATGATGCTTGGTGTGAAGCATGTATTATGAGTGTTGCATGTAGTTTCCATCATGCATGTAACATGAGATATTATGCAGTTACATTATCGTGTTAATCGGGGTTGCATGTGCACGGGGTCATTGTGTTAATCGGGTGTGAGTGCATGAATAAAATGGGTATTCGGAGGGTTGTCCAATAACAGTGATTCGGAGGGTTGTCCAATAAATTATATCGGAGGTTTGTCCAATGAACTCTATCGGAGGGTTGTCTAATAAGGGGTTCTCGGAGATGGTCCAGTGGTTCAATACTCGGAGGTTGTCTAGTGGTTTACTATTCGGAGGGTTGTCCAAGTGTGTAAAATATTCAGAGGGTTGTCTGATATCAATGGTTGTTCAGTGGGGTTTCAAAAACAAAAAGCTTTTGTTTGAAGTAGTTTTTTCATACATGGCAAGTGCATGTATGAGAGTCGATGAGAATTTGGGCCTTGACATAGACATTCATATAGAGATATGCATATTTTTATGAATGTGTGTGAATGATTTTATGGATTATGCCATTGCATGTGCACTTAGGTGGAGAGTAGCCCTTGTAGGAGATTTTTCTCTACTGGGCATAGCTCAGGTGTGGAAAAATATTTTCGGTCTGGGAGGCCACACGAGAAGGCACTTCATGAGGTCTTAGTTGAGAGAGATCTAAGATGGCTTATTGTGTTCTTTGTAAAATTTACGGGTAGAAAACCCGAGTTTTGTTTTAAAGCGACATTGTCAAGTTTTGTACTTGTGATGTAAATAAAATTGTAATTAAACTTAGATTATATGTTTAATACAATTTAGTGGGAGCTGTAATCTTTCCTCGGGGATGTTTGGTTCTTGTCACGAATCATAGGAAGTCGCTCTGTTTCGATCTTATGTATTAGCCGAACTTTAAGACTAATTTTTTTGTTGGGAAGTAAAGGGAATTTGTGTTTCCTTTTGGTATGTGTAGCCCCATTAGTAAGCAGTTTTAGGCTTCGAGATCACCTAAATTGGACCTGTACAACCCAAGAGTTATGGCGCTTTTTACTCGAGGAAGGGTGCGAGGAGGGATGAGCTGTGTGGTGACCTCTTCTGCGAGCTGAGCTCTTACGGCCGAGCTGACATCTTTGGGCGGTAGTCTGCGGTGACCTCTTTGCTTGTGGTGACTCTTCACGGCCCGAGTGACCTCTTTGGGCCAGGCCCTGACTCTTGGCGAGATTGACCTCTTTCTTGTAGAGATGAGCTCTTACAATGGCCCGACCTATTTAGTGGTGCAGGCTCTCGGGACAGTGACCTCTTTGTGCAGAGCTGAGCTCTTATGGTCGAGCTAACCTCTTTGCGCAAAGCTGAGCTCTTCTGGACAGGCGGCCTCTTTCTGCGAGATCCCGAGCGCCGGCTGGCTCGGCGGGGATGAAATTTGTGTGTGTGAGCTCGGCGGGGGATGGTACATTAATAATAGAGCTCATGGGGATGAAATTTGTGTGTGTAGACTCAGCCAGGATGAGTTGTGTATGGATGAGCTGTGAGATGGTTGTGTATGGTAGGGCTCTACATGGATGAGTTGTGTAGCCAGCCTCGGCGGGGATGGTACGTGTGGTAGAGTGACCTCCTTTAATTTGGTAGGCCTCGTCACAGGGAATGGGCTTGGCAACCTGACCCCGGATGACCACTGCTTCCTCGTACGAAGTCGGTTTTGTCTCCAAGTTCTGACTCTATGGAAAGATCTCTGAGTCTAAAATCTAACCATATTCCTATGGATGCCATTTGGTGCTCACATAGTTTCTGAAAAGTTGATAATTTCACTAAGTGCACTAATTACTAGAATCTTGAATGAGAGGGACTGTTATGTGTCATTGCTTAATAATTGAGTGACATGTGAATATGCGTGAATGAGGCTATTATATAACTTGTTAGGGGAGTTACTGTGGAAAAAAATTCCCAGGTTGGGATTAATCACGGCTTGAGTATCGGAGCCTAGGTTTATAAATGCACAGTGGCAACTCTTGATACTAACTTGATAAAGTTAGGTATCGAAAATTTAGGTACGATTGCAAGGCTAGGTGGGCATGGGTTTAGATCATGCATCCATTGTGCATTCTGATGAATTGTTGCATGATATTATGCTATATATTATGTGAATTATATGCTTGGTGAATAGTATATAGGAAGTATTGAACATTAAGGTGAGAAGTTAACCTTAGGGGTTCGGGAAAAAATAAATAAATAAATAAATAAAATAAAATAAATAAATTTCTATTTGATATATGTGGATGGCAAGTCAAGGAAGGGGACGCAGGGGTCGCCCACGAGGCACACCACCTGTTTTTGATCAGCAGGCCTTTATAGAGGCCATGGGTGTTAATAATTCTTTGCCATTACGGTTGGCAGATGCGGTTGGGGGACAAGGAGGGCCGAATAACATCAGTTTATGGCACATCATCCTCCGGCATTTAGGGGAGAAGGGGACCAGATGATAGCGAGACCATTGGTTAAACGGGTTGAGAGAGTTTTAGGGCTATGGAGATTGCCTCAGGCGCTAAAGATGTTGGCTAGCTACATTTGACTAGAGGTGAGTCCAAGGTATAGTGGGACTGGGTTAGAAACCTCGAAATTTGGAGGCAATGAAATGGGAGGATTTTAGAGAGCTCTTCATGGGCAAGTTTTTCCCGACATCTTCTAGACATACAAAAGTTCGAGAGTTCCTTGAGTTGAAACAGGGGATGATGATAGTACTCGAGTACGTGGCTAAGTTTACAGAGTTAGTGCGTTTCGGGGATGATTATGTGACCTCAGACATGGCCAAGGTGAGAAAGTTCGAGGATGGTTTGAAGTTGTCCATCGAGAGCGGGTGTGGGATTTCTCCTGAGACATGGATTCTATGGTCAGGACAGCTTTTGCCATAGAGAGAGAGATAGATGATGCCCGGAGCATCCGAGACACGAGTGTTGGTGATAAGGGGAAGGAGGGTCGGCCTTCTTCGAGCTCGGGAAAGAAGCAAGGACTTACGTTCCCACGAGGTTTTTAGAGACCCGGGGCTCTCTGCGGCTTTCGGGGCCAAAGCCGGATCGGGCTCTAGCGGTCGGGGCCGGAAGTGACATGTTATCATTTCCATCGACTGGACATATGAGGCGGATTGCCCATAGAGGCAGGATCGAGTCATGGAACACCTTGGTCGGTCATCGATTAGGACACACTCGGACCGCAGTATGTTCATGCACCTAGCATGGGCGGGGAGCGGATATTAGTCGAGTGCGACCGCGGGCGCCGGTTGTTTTCGCGGATAGGCGGAGAGGCCCGGGCATGGGTCGGTCGGGAACACGAGGGCGGGACTTTGGGGACCCGGGCGCATTTGCAGATTACCACGGGCCAGGCCCATGGTCGGAAGTCGGTTATACAGGGTATGTTTCTACTCTCACGCTTATGGGCAAGAGCATTGTTTGATTCTGGTGTATCTCATTCATTTATTGCTGCATCTTATGTAAATGTTCTGGGCTTAAAGGTTGAATCCTTAGAAAAGCAGCTGCATATGAGTTCTCCCCTAGGAATTAGGGTGAGGATTGATCAGATATGTCAAGATTGTGAGTTAGAGATCTCAGGGATTCTACTCATGGTAGATCTTCGGGTTATGGACATATCGGACTTTGATGTCATTCTTGGCATGGATTGGTTGACGGCACACCGAGTCGTCATTGATTGTGATCGTAGGAGGTCTTTGCACCACGGGGAGGGTATTCGTATTACATTTCGGGGGATAAGCATGATGCTTTACCTCGGACGTGTATGACTCTGGATGCATGAGCGGTTGATAGGTTGGCAAATGCCTTACCTTGGAGGGGCCAATTGGGACGGGGTTTGTAGTCTACCTCGGGTGGTATGTGAGTTTGAGGATGTTTTCCAAAGCGAGTTACGGAGTTACCTCCCTAGAGGATGTAGACTTTGTCATTGGTACACACCACAGTCGTCGCCCATTTACATGACTCCGCGTAGGATGGTGCGATTGAGTTGCAAGAACTCGAGTCACGAATCTGAGGACTATTGGACAAGGGTTTCATTAGACTGAGCACTTCACCTTGGGGCGCTCCGGTTCTATTTGCTAAGAAAAAGGATAAGACCCTTCGATTGTGCATTGACTACCGACAGTTGAACAAGGTGACGATCAAGAATTGGTATCCTTTACCAAGGATTGATGATTTGTTTGATCAGTTGAGAGGGGCGCGGGTGTACTCTAAGATAGATCTACACACCGGGTACCATCAGTTGAGAGTTAGAGACGGGATATCACTAAGACAACATTCGAAAGCGGTATCAGACATTTCGAGGTTCACAGTGATGCCCTTCGGATTGACGAATGCACCAGCAGCATTCATGGATCTCATGCATAGGGTCTTCCACCCCTACTTAGATCGGTTTGTGGTAGTTTTCGTGGACGATATCTTGATCTACTCCGAGACAGAGGAGGATCATGAGGATCATTGCGGTCGTTCTCGGACCACGAGACCATCAGTTGTATGCCAAATTCAACAAGTGTGAATTTTGGCTTACTGAGGTGAGATTTTTAGGACACGTCGTGTCGGCTTCAGGTGTGTTAGTAGACCTTGAGAAGGTTGAGGCTGTTATGAGTTGGGAGAGGCCGAAGTCAGTCTTCGAGATACGCAGTTTCTTGGGATTGGTAGGATATTACAAGAGGTTCATTGAGGATTTCTCCCGGCTAGCAGCACCTATGACTAAGTTGACCTGGAATGAGGTCAAGTTCGAGTGGAATGACTCGTGTGAAAGGGCATTCCAGGAATTGAAATGGAGGCTTACTTCAGCTCCTATTCTAGTAGTCTCGGAAAGGGGACAAGAGTACTCAGTGTACTGTGATGCTTCAAAGGACGGACTGGGATGTGTTTTGATGCAGTCCAGGAGGGTAGTGGCTTATGGTTCTCGGCCCAGGTTGAAGAATCATGGAAAGTGCCCTACACATGAAATGGAGTTAGCGGCCATCGTCTTCGCCTTGAGATTTAGCGCCGCTACTTATCTGAGGAGTTCGAAGTGTACTCAAACCACAAAAGTCTGAAGTATATTTTCACACGACGGGACCTGATATGAGGCAACGTAGATGGATGGAGTTCCTAGAGGATTATGACTTCACTTTGCATTACCATCCTTGGTAAGGAAAATGTGGTGGCTGATGCACTAAGTCGGAAGTCACGGGGAGCATTGGCTAGTATAGCTTCCCGGGAGTGGCGGATGCTCGAGCGTAGGGCCAGTTTGGAGCTGTCCCCAGTGACGAGGCTCAAGTGTATAGGAATTTTAGTGGCCTCGCCTTCCCTCTTGTGAGGGGTGATTGAGTCTCGGGGACGGGACACGGAGGTAATGTCCATCGGGGATGTCTGATCAGGTATTGAGTGATGAAGGTTGGAAATTTATCCACATTGATGGTGATCTTTGGTACAAGTAGTTGTGGTTCCCCGATTGATAGAGTTGTGAGAGAGATCCTCGGGGTTCCATTGCTCTCGTTCGCGGTGCATCGGGTGACACGAAGATGTCTGAGATCTTCGTCACGGTGTGGAGCGGGATGAAGAGACACGTTAGGATTTTATTCGACGGTGTCTCACATGTCGGCGGTAAGGCCCAGGAGCACCCAGGCCCTCTGCTACTCAACCATTGGAGGTAGCGGAGTGGAAGTGAGAGCATGTCACGATGGACTTTATGACTCACTTACCACGAACATCGCGTAGTATGATGTGGTGTGGTCGTAGTGGGCCAGAAATTTCCTAAGTCGGCACATTTCCTAGCAGGTGCGGATGACCTTTATGGAGGTGCGGGTTGTATATCTGAGAGATTTTAGGTTACATGGAGTACCGGTATCCATCGTATGAGATAGAAGTCGAGTTCACGGGAACACTTTGGAAGAGTTTCAGAGGCGTAGGACCTGATTGATGATGAGCGCGCTTTTCATCCATAGGCGGTCAGTCGGTCGGAGAGGACTATCACGAGGTTTTAGAGAGGACATCTTTGCGAGCATGCGTCCTAGATTTCAAGGGTAGTTGGGAAGAGCATTTTCCCTTGGTGAATTCGCCTACAACAACAGTTATCAGGCAAACATACAGATGGCACCCTATGAGGCCTTATATGGGAGGCCATGTCGATCTCTAATTTGTTGGACGGAAGTGGGAGAGAGCTCCACCACGGGTCACGACGGTCGAGACACCAGGGTGGGTCGATGCGAGGCGCCTTCTCATGGCTCGGAGGCTAGACGAGGAAGAGTTACGTCGATAAGTGGCGACGACCTCTAGAGTAGGAGGCGGGTGATCATGTCTTCTTAATGGTGATGCCTAAAAGAGGAGTGGTTAGATTCGACAAGAAGGGAAAACTATCGCCGAGGTTTATTGGGCCATTCGAGGTACTCGAGAGGGTGAAGCGGAGTTGCATATCGATTAACGTCTGTAGAGTTTATCGGGTGTCCATGAGTATTCCATGTCTCTATGCTCAGAAAGTACACTCCAGATCCAGCTTATGTTGTAGACTGGGGCGAGCTTGTTATTGATGCAGATGGGACCTTCGAGGAGGGACCTGTGCGTATTATGGATAATCGAGAGCAGGTTTTGCGATTTAAGACTGTGAGGCAAGTGAAAGTGTTGTGGCAACACAAAGGAGTGGAGGAGGCAACATGGGAACGTGAGGACACAATGCGTACCAGATATCCTTTCCTCTTTGAGGACGGAGGTACGTGGTTTAGTCATTTGGCATTTAAATGACTGTTACATATGCATGTGATTGTATGTATATGTGTGTGTGAATTTCGGGACAAAATTCTTTTAAGGGGGGAAGGATGTGAGACCTCGGATAAAGTAAAATGATAGACACGGGTTGCAAACCTGGGAATTTCTCTAGATCTCGGATGTGACGGGTTAGGCTAGTTGGGTTAGTGCTGCGAAATCTAGGTACATAGTCGAATTTCGTCGAATTTTGAGAAGGTTGGAATTGCACGTATTTAGAGAAAAACAGACGAATGAGAGGGTGACACGTGGCATGAAGATGCATGCCATATGGCACCTGAGGAGAAGACACTTGGCACTTAAGTGGAAGCCAAGTGTCACCACTTCTATCTTGCATAAGAGGATAATTGGTGGGAAAGTGGGCATGAATGACATGTGGAATCTTTATGTGTCATGAGGAGAGAGAAGGAAAAGGTGTTCTACACCTAGATAAATATTCTCCACCTAAAGCCGGTTTGTTCGGTGGAAGAGGAGAGAAAAAAGGGAAAGAAAGGAGAAGAAAGAGAAAAGAAAAGAAAAAGAAAGAAAGAAGAAAGAAAACGGAGTGAAGAGGGCAGTGGTTCTGCGATTAACAAACAGGAGAGGAGTTGCAGCGGTGAGCGAATCTGCGCCGAAGAGGTGAGGTTCTCTCTAATCTAGTTAGTCTTTGTTTAAGAGCGTGAAATGGCCATGACGAGTTAGCGAGTAGTGAAATTTGGTTTAAAGAATAATTTGATAGAAATTGTTGTTGGATTGGGGCTGGGTTTAAAGTGCGTGTAGTTTGAGTGCGGGTTCACGGAACTTATTGTTGTACTGTAGTTTGGGATCTGAGCAGGATGATCTTGGTTGTGTACTGTGCATGTTGTTTTCTAAGTTTGGAGATTGAAATCCAGTTTTTGTGTGTTATTACTTCTTTGAATAACATGCAAATTGTGTGAGAAAATAATGTTAATATATGCATGCTTGTTATATATTAACATGATGCTTGGTGTGAAGCATGTATTATGAGGGTTGCATGTAGTTTCCATCATGCATGTAACATGAGATATTATCTTGATGACATTATCATTGCATGTGCATGGGTAAATCAGCGTGAATCGGGTGTGAGTGCATGGTCGATAGGTATTCGGAGGGTTGTCGATGTGATGATTCGAAGGTTGTCAATAAATTATAGTTTGTCGATAGACTCTATCGGAGGGTTGTCGATAAGGGGTTCGGAGATTGGTCCAGTGGTTCGATACTCAGAAGGTTATCAGTGTGTAAAATATTAAGAGAGTTTGTACGATATCGAGGTTGTTCGTGGGTTTCAAAACAAAAAGCTTGTTTGAAACTAGTTTTTCATATGGAAAGCGCATGTATAGAGAAAATCGATGAGGGTGGGCATGACATAGACATTCATATAGAATATGCATATTTTATATGAATGTGTGTGAATGATTTTATGGATTATCTGTTGCATGTGCACTTAGGTGGGAGTAAGCCTTGTAGGAGATTTTCTCTTTGACATAAGCTCACCCGTAGTGGGAAAAATATTTTCAGTCACCAGAGTACACCAAGAAGGCACTTCATGAGGTCTTAGTTGAGAGGAAGATCTAAGATGGCTTATTGTGTGTTCTTTGTAAAATTTAAGGTAGAAAACCAAGTTTTGTTTCATTGAGTTTATTGTCAAAGTTTTTGTACTTGTCATGTAAATAAAATTGTAATTAAACTCAGATTATATGTTTAATACAATTTGGTAGGTTAATGTCTTGCCTTGAGGATGTTTGGTTGCGTCACGAATCATAGGAAGTCCTTTCTGTTTGATCTGAGAGTATCAGCCGAACTTTAAGACTGATTTTTTTGTTGGGAAGTAAAGGAAATTTGGCCCTATTTCCTTCTAGTATATTGTAGCCCCATCATTAAGCTTGATGTAGGCTTTTGAATCACCCAAATCGGACCTCTACATTGAGTTATGGCCTTTTTCGAAAGAGTGCGAGAGGATGAGTTGAGGTCGAGCTCTTAAGGCGAGTGACCTCTTTCTTGTGAGGTTGAGCTCTTACGTGGCGACCTCTTTGAGGCGAGCTGGGCTCTTCTTCTGGCGGCCTCTTTGCTTGTGACTGAGCTCTTCGGCTGGGCGACCTCTTTGGGGCGGGCGAGCTCTTACGTAGGGCGGCCTCTTTGGAGGGCGGGACTCTTCGACGGCGGCCTCTTTGCCTGGGCGGGCTCTTGGGTGAGAGGCCCAGTAGGGATGGTTGTGTGTGTGACCTCCCACGGGGATGAACTGTGTATGGCTGAGCTCAGCAGGGATGAGCTGTGTGTGGCCGAGCTCAGCAGGGATGAGTTGTGTATGGCTGAGCTCAGCAGGGATGAAATGTGTATGGCCGAGCTCAGTATGGATGAGTTGTGTGTAGCCAACCTCAGTAGGGATGAAATTTGTGTGGCGGCGCCTCCTTTGTTTGTGGGCCTCATCTAGAGATGAGCTCTGCAACTCCAACTGCGGATGACCATAACTTCCTCGTCCGAAGTCCGTTTTGCGCGTTCTTAGACTCTAAGGAAAGCTCTCTGAGTCTAAAATCTAACCATATGACCGTGGATGGAATTTGGTGCTCACATAGGTTCTGAAAATTTGATCATTGCACTAAGTGCACTAATTACTAGAATCTTGAATGAGGGGGACTGTTATGTGTCATTACTTAATAATTGAGTGACACGTGAATATGCGTGAATGAGGGTATTATATAGCTTGTTGAAGTTTACCTGTGGGAAAAAAAAGACCCCCGGGATTTGGGGTGTCACATTAGCACCTCTAATATTTTAGTCTGATTGGAGGCCTTTTTCTTACCTTTTGATGCATGAGGAAATGGAGGAGGCACGCTCTTCTTCATTGAATCTTCTTTTATAACTATATGTTCTGGCTCCACTTCCTTTTCTTCCTTGGTCTCTTCAACAGGTTTGGGTATTGGCTGATCAACCTGCCTTCCACTTCTCAAAGTGATGATAGCCTTTATTTCATTCATCCTTGGGGCGGTGGCATGACAGAACCTATCATGGACTCCCCTAAGTTGGGCTGAGTCGGGCAGAATCTTCCTTTCTCCTGTACCTCAGATTAGTAATCTGGTGATGAATCTTGTAGATTATCTATTTTCTAATTGAGATCACTTTGGAGCCCATCTATCTTTTTGTTCAGGGTGCTTTCCACAGTATCAATTCTCTGAGCTAATTGTACATTGATTCCCTTTTGCTCTTCCACAAAATCACCTACCACCTTGCTCAAATTTAAAATAGCTTGTTCAACAGGGGATGAGGATGGTGGTGGTTGTGGTTGAGATGAGGAACCAAACTGTTGTCTGGCACCAGGGGGCATATAAGCAAGGGGATTTGGCTACGATAGAGATTGAAATTAGTTCCTCAATTGGGATTATATGTATTGCTATAGGGCATTGGGTGGAGAGTTTGCTTTGAACAACAAAATTATTGGCTTTGATGGGGAACATCTCTTGCTGGCGGGATGGTAGGACCTTGCTCACCCCGCCTTCTTTCGAGTTAATGACCAGAGATGAAGCATAGCTTGGCTGTAGAGGACGTCGATCCAGCTGCTGAGCCTCATGTAGTCTTTTTCCTTCCAGTTCTTCCACCCTCCTAGGCAAGGTGGATAGCTTCGCCTTCAATTCCATGTCTTATAGGAGTGAGTACATGCCTCCCCTTGAACTGGATGCAGGCCTCATTCTTTCTGCTTCCCTGGGGTTGGGCTCATCCCATGCCTTAGAGGTCTCTGCTACATAACTCATAAAATCCATGGCTTCTTCAAGATTTTTACTAAGGAAGTCCCCTCCACACATGGTTTCTAACAGCTGCTTCATAGTAGGGGACATCCCATCATAAAAGTGATTCTGACATCCGTATCAAAGCGTGGTGAGAAGGCAACGATGGTCTCTATATACCTCTCTGACAGGTAGAACTTCTCATTATCATGGGCTGCAAATGTATAAATTTGCCTCTTCAAGCTATTGGTCCTATGTGCATGTAATGACCAAATGATGTATATGTGAAAATATGGCCAAGGGAGTGAATGTGGTAATTACTCAAAAACTGATTTAAAACAAAAGTAAGTGTACTAAAAAAACTGAAATGAAAAGAATTACCAACACTCAACCCATTTCCACAAGTGCACGGGTCATACAAGTAATAAAGTGGACTCTGGGAGTTCGGATATTGTACCCACAAGGATTGGAGGTTCTCTCTAATTGGAATTTGATCACCCAGATTCTGAGAGATAACCTTCACTTTATTTAGGCGATCAAATAGGATGTGGAGATAAAATCAATTTAATTGAAATAAGCGATTTAAAACTAATCTAAAATCTACGAATAACAACTACTTAATTCTAAAAGGTATAAAGAGAGTCACTAGGGATGGGGATAATTATTCACAAAACAGTTTGCATTTCCTTGAAATTGCAACATCTGTGAGTTGAATGTTGGATTTGTCCAAGAGCAATGTAGTATAGCTTGGATTTCTCTTGGCACTATAAATTTCACTATCTAACACACCATATTCCTTTTCGAATGAAATGGGTCTAAATAGCTACTTGTAAAACGACTCTCTTTAAAAGATTTGATTGTTTTCTTTTCAATACTTCCATGACCTACATTTCTTAGGACTGAAGAATTCCTTGCCCCCATAGACGGGAAAATGAAAGCCTTCTCCAATGTAATTGGTATCTAGATCCTTGAATCCTAATAAATTTTCTATCTCCTTGATTAGATCTTTGCTAACACGAGATCGAATCCTTTTATCGGACTAAGGAAAACCTACGATCAACTAAATTGATACATCATCCGCAATTAATCCCACACCATGAGTAAATTAGTGATCTATCAAAGTAATTTTCAAAGTTCAGATATTAGTCTAACATACCTTTAAATTACCTTTCTTTTACTCTCGGAATCTCTGTCTCTATGTCAAACAAGGGCCTCACGGAAATCGAGCAAAGATACAGCTCTTTTCTAGGTATAAGCTACTAATATTCCGAACAGTTCATTATATGAATAATACCAATTATATAAATTCAGTTTTCAAACCCACAAAATAACTGAAAAACTGCAAATATGAATGTTCAACAATTAATCCCCACCTCTAGAGGGTGTTTAATGCTCTATTACTAGATTCCAATCATCACCAATCAAACAAAAAGTAAGAAAATGAAGAAAGAAATCAAGAGACAAGAAGAGAAAAATCCAGATTTTAGTTTAAATCTTTGCCTCAATAGTTGATTCGTGTCACGGTAGGGTGATCCGGAATCAACAAAATTTGTTTCCTATATTCCTCCCTCTTCTTAGTAGTCAAACTCACTGCTTGGTATAGTTATCTAGGAATTCGAACACGAGGATGGGTTTTTCTTAAAGTACAAATGATTTAAGTAAAGTCAAAAATGGTGAATTTGGTTTGGATTTTAAGGTGGTGATAAACACAGGGGATTGGTTGTGTGCAGATTGAAAATAAAATAAGAAAAAAATGTAAAATAGAACCCCTTGAAGTGTCGGACCTTGGTTTAGGGTTTTAAGGTAGCCAACATGTCCGGGTATTTTCCTCGTTGGGGAGGATGACGCATATAGTCATTTCTGAGCAGGATCTTCATTTAGCTTTAAAAACTAAACCCTATGATTTTCCTTTTGAAACCTGCATTTAAATGGGCATAAATGTTCCTAGTAGTGAAAACACATCTGAAAACCCTACTCCACGATAGCTAGCCGGGAGACAACTAGCGAGCCTCAATGGATCTGAGTAAGTATCCATTGAAACCAAAAAGCTTGCCAAGTACACATTAAAGAGGCATGCTTAAGAGATTTTAACCTAGAGTGAGAGCGAGGCGTAAACAGCCATAAATACGTGCGTTAAAAGCAGAGGCAGGTCGACACCTTAAATCAGCGCGGCCCTCCTCTTCAAGGAGGAAGAGGTATAGCTGAACATCCTCTGAGTTGTCGCCTTAGAGGAGTGTTTGGCAACGAGAAAATGGAAAAGAAAAGGAAGAAAATGAAGCCGACGGGGAAAGCGGGCTGAAAGCTGAGTGTGTGATGTGATTGATTTTTCTGAGCCTTGACTCTAGCTTATATAGTGTGCAAAGCAAGGAGAATTACAAAAACAAACCAAAGCGAGGCTATTACAAGGGTAAAAAGGAAAAACCAAGCGAGTCGTTTGAACACAAAAACAGGAAGCAGAAATTTCGCTATGCATAGTGATTTTCCTTATCCATGGCGAGAATTCGCTATGTCTTAATTTAAGCTATCATAGCGAAAATATACAGGCATAGCGAAAATTCAAATTTTAAGCTATACAGATAATTTTCTCTATCATAAGTACGCTATGATACGAAAATTCAGTATGCGAATTTACCTTTGTAAAGCAACATTTCCTCCACGCTCTTGCATTCCGTGCTCTGCTTCATTTTTCTTATTTTACTCTTCTTTCCTCTTAGTCTTTGATCTATGATGTTGAGTTTGACCGAATTCTTCATGTTTGGATCGACTCAGCAATGTTGTCATGATTAGCTCAGCTATGGAATTTGCCACAAAATGCGTCGGTTGAATAGTAGGGACCTTAATGTGTAAATCGGGTTAATTAGAATGATTAGTATCTGAAAAGCACTCAAGAGCCTATAATATATAGAGTTCAAAATAGCACTTTTGGGCACTAATCACTATCTACATTGCTAGTCCCTTAGCAATGAAGGAAAGAAAGAAGAGACATACAAAACAATTACAAAATACTTGATTCACAAAAATGGTATTTCAAAGGTTGTGAATGAGTAATGCAGCCACTAAGAAAGAATCATTAAAGCCGTGTCCAATAACTATCATGAAGATGCATGCCATACAAAATTGAGTATTAAAGGCCTCCTTCTTAGTGAATCAGCAGAAACTTCCACAAAATCTAAGTGTTTGTTTGATCGGCTCTCGTAATAAGCGCTAAATACATATTTCTCCCACACAACCCTAGCTACTACCACGACCTAGCATGCTAACCAACCTAAATAGATCAGGACCCACCTCTTATTCAAAATTCTTTTTATGTTGTAGAGTTGCAATCATGAGAATCGACCTCACCAAAGTCCATGTAGCAGGGGATCTGCAGGTGACTCCACTTGATTAAGGCTTAGGGCACCAAGTCATAGGATCTTTTTCGACCACAAACTCTTCGGTTTCACCCCAAACTTGAATGATTTGAGACTCCAGCACCTACAACACTTTAAACTCCACCCCATCCACAGTGTAACGAAGACACTAAGTCGGCGACTCCCGACCGGTGAAGGTTTAGAGACACTTAGGGCTTTAAGGCTTTAAGCCATATACCCCTCGGACCATGCTTGGGTTTCAAGGCAAAGCGTTACAATTTTCTTCTTTTTCTTTTTGTATATTTTTCTTTCTTTTCTTTTCTTTTTATTTTGGAAGACACATTGGCCTTCTATCCATAGGGGTCCTTAACCTATTAAAGGTAGTCAACAACACTAGGATAGGTTATTGCAAGGCTTAGGAGGTTGCGCAGTTTTTCAGCCTATCATTGAAATCTAATGTGCTCGGTGTGTGGTTAGCTAAAGGTGAAAGAAAAATGTCGAAATCAATAAGAATTCAACTAATCATTCACTCAACCAAGCATGGAACCAATCTAACATCAATAGAATTGGACAAAGTTTCAATTTTCCAACTTGCAGGTTAGGCAAAACCACAAAAATTTTGGTTGCAAAATGGGTCCATATTTTGAAAAAGTAAGCTGTATAGTATAACAACTTTATAGAAAGGGAACCCAGCAAGCCACTGAACATTACAAAATGGGCATGCTCAAAATAATAACAAAAACATAAGTACAAAACTCACTTCCTTAAGCTAACTCTCACACAGCCCCAGAGCGTCTCGGTGTCGAGAAGTAGGTTTGGATTGGAAAATTAGAGAAAGGAAGAGTGTTACCTCCCTTGATGAGATGTGATCATTTGCTGGATAGGGGACTTCGCAAGCTTTCCATCGACACCTTATTAAATCCGTTTGGGCTTCAAACAGAGCAAGTTAGGAGAAGAAAGAGAGGAAAAAGTGACCGGTTGGAGCTTTTAAAATTACACCTTCATAATAATTTCAAAATGTTCATTCTGGCCATATTTGGATTCTACACTCTCTAGGCTTTCAAACGGTACCAAGAAGCGCCTAAAGAAACGGAGTTCGGATCAAGTTATGGCGCGAAACATATTTGGATTATATATATATATATATATATATATATATATATATATATATATATATATATATATATATATATATATATATATATAATTAAAAAACGATTTTTTTTTAGAGAAATTTTTTTATATATAAAATTAAATTTAAAAAATAAATATATTTTTATAAAAACAAAATAAATAATATGTATGTAATAATAAAAACTTTTTTAAATAATAATAAAAATAAAATAAAATAAAGAAACACTGTTGGTTGTTTTGTCCTTTAGTGGAAGCTACAGTTTTTTTCGCTAGCTTAGCGAAATTTCGCTATGCTAGCGAAAATTTCACCAAATTTTTGCTATCATAGCTAAAATTCGCTATGATAGCGAAAATTCATTTCGCTAGGATTGCGAAATTTTCGCTATAGTTGCAAAAATTTCCTGCTCCTCCCTGCTTGCCATTTCTTCATTCCAGCCTTCAAAATTTCACGAAAACTGCAAAAATTAAGAAATATTGCAGAAAAGTGGAAAACAAGTTGGAACAAAGATTAACATAAAAATTATGGAAAATCTAAGGAGAAAAATTATAGAAATCTAATTAAAATAAAATAAATAAAATAAAACACGAAAAAATTAAACACAAAAAAAGTAGGGAAGGGTACATCTCCTAAACCAGTTTTAGGCCTTTGGAGGCTGTTGAAGCTGAGTGGAGCTTGTAGAATGCTAAGTCGAGGTGCTCCCGAGCACGGTCGCGCCCGAGCCATCCGCTGCCATGCGGTATGTCATTTGCCATCGTTTTTGATGTAGTGGCAAAGGTCTATACAGTGGCCACTAATCTCTTGAAATTTTGCCTGAGACAGTGATGGGCGGCATGAGCTGGGGCCAGTGCTGCGGGTTTTGGGTTTCTCTTGCCAGTGTAGGCAATATGTACCTTGGTAGTGGGTGTGGGTGGTCTTGGCATTAGCGGTGGGGTTGATTACGTGAGGTGGTTGAAGGACATGCTTTTGGGGGAACAATGCATTATTTCTTTCCCACTACCCTCTCGGTTAAAGGGAAGGATTTCTTCTTGATTCTTGTAGAAAACAACATCACACATATCACGAGGATTCGAGACAATCCTCAGATAATTGATAAAATCCTCTATAAGCTCCTGGTGTGGCTGTTGTTGACAATGCTCCTCTTCCATGGTGTCACTTTGGCACTCTTCCTCTGGATTCTCTTCCCCTTGATGAACAAGCTGATTTGTGAGCTTTGAGATGGAGTACTGCAGGTTGTCCAATTTCTGCTCCATTTCACTTTGAAGTCCAATAATTCTCTTGTTCAGGGAGCTCTCTCTTTGTGTCAATTTTACGATTGGCGCAGATGGAGTCAACATCCTTTGCTCCTCTATGAAATTATCCACTAGTTTGCTCGAGTTCGGATGGCTTGTTCAACGGGGATGGGGGTTGATGATTCTTCTTGCTCGGAAGTGGGGGCATAATATGGAGGTTCGGGAGGTGCATATTGAAGGTCTTGGTTTCCCATAGGGGGTGTGGCAGTTCCCCCGACTATGGTTGTAAGTCTTTACCATGGTGAACTCATCCATTGGTTTCTATAGTCCCTCATGGACATGTAAGCTCTAGGGTTACTCTCCACTGAATACTCACTATATTGTTCTCCCTCTTCCATTTGGTCACAATTCAAACCCACTGAACATTCAATCCTGTAGAAATAAGGCAACACAAGACAACACAAAACAATCCTGCAGCAACTTTCTTTTTTTTTTTTTTTGAAATGAAAATAAAATAAAAAAATGACAATGAAATATAAAAAGAAATTCACCAAAACTTGTGATGAGGATCACAAATGTTCCCGCAGTAAATCCAAATGCACTTGACACCATCCTGAACAACGGCGCCATTTGATTCGTGCCGGTAGGAGTGATCGAGGAATCAACAAAATTTGTTTCCTATATTCCTCCTACTGCCGTAGTCAAGCTACTGTAGTATAGTGGTCTAGGGTCGAACACAGGGATGAGTTTTCTTCATACAAATTATTTAAGTGAAGTCAAAAATGGTGAATTTGGTTTGGATTTTAAGGTGGTGATAAAAACAGGGGATTGGTTGTGTGCGGTCAAGAAAATAAAACATAGAAAAAATGTAAAATAGAACCCCTTGAAGTGTCGGACCCGGCTTAGGGTTTTAGGTAACCAACATGTCCCGGGTATTTTTTCTTCGCGTTGGGGAGGATGACATATAGTCATTTCACAGGCAGGATCTTCATTTAACTAAAAGCCTTAAACCCTATGACTTTCCCTTTTGAAACATAATAGCATTTAAATGGGCATAAATGTTCTAAGCGTTGAAAACACATCTTAAAACCCTACTCGATAAGCGCGGGGAGACAACTAAGCGAGCCTCAATGGATCTAGTGAAAGTATCCATTGAAACCAAAAAGCTTGCCAAGTACATTAAAGAGAGCATGCTTAGGAGATTTTTTAACCTAAGTGTGAAGCGGGGGCGTAAACAACCATAAATACGTGGAACAAAAGCGGAGGCAGTCGACACCTTAAATCCTGGCGTCAGCCTCTCTTTAAGGAGGAAGAGGTCTAGCCGAACATCCTATGAGTTGTCATCCTCCTTAGGAGTGTTTAGCGTAGAAAATGGAAAAGAAAGGAAAGAAAATGAAGCGAGGAAAACGGGGTACATTCCCAAGGAATTTATTGTGATGTGATTGATTTTTACAAACCTTGACTCTAGCTTATATAATTAATGCGAGCAAAGGGAAATTACAAAACAAACCAAAACAAAGGCTATTACAAGAGTAAAAGAAGAAAAACCAAAAGCGGTCGTTTGAACACAAGCAGGAAGCGAGAAATTTCGTATACCGCAGATGATTTTCGCTATCATGTGAAAATATACGAACATAGCGAAAATTCAATGCTTAATTTACCTTTGTTAAATGCTTGTTCTTCCATTGCTCTGCTTTATTTTTCTTCTATTTTTATGCTCTTCTTTCTCTTGGTCTACAGTCTATGATGTTGAGTTTGACCAATTCTTCATGTTTGGATCGACTCATGATGTTGTATGATTAGCTCGCGAAAAGCTGTAAAATTTGCCACAAAATGCGTCCCGAGTAGAATAGTAGGGACATAATATGTAAATCGGGTTAATTAGAATGATTAGTATACAAAAAGCACTCAAAACCTATAATAATTAGGGTTCAAAATAGCACTTTTTGGGCACTAATCAACAGTAAATAAATTGAATATCTGAGTACAACACCGAAATCTCTTCAATAGAAATAAAAATATGCTCTAAAAATTTGCTCTAAGATCTATTAAAAATAAAAATCTACAGCAAAAACTAAGAAAATGGGTAGTTTAGAGAGAGAAAACCCATGAGAGAGAAAAATCCAAATTTTAGCTTCAATCTTTGTCTGAACATTAGTGAAATCTGAATCTCTATTATACAACACCGAAATCTCTTCAATAGAAATAAAAATCTGCTCTAAAACTACTTTAAGATCTACAAAAAATCAAAATCTATAGAAAAACTGGAAAAATAGGCGGTTTGAGAAACCCATGAGAGAGAGTTCTCGATCTTCACCAATAAGCCCTCTTTAACTAAAAAATGAGTATATATATGGTCCTAGGATGAAATGGGCTTGAAAATAGGTCAAAATATAAATTTCGGCCTTTTTTAGGTTTCTCCAGCGTTTTTGGTCACGACACGGGTTTTGGTTGCAGCCAAGTTTCTGGTCGCGACCGGTTTTGGTCGCGACCACCGATTTTGGGGTCGCGACCAGGATTTCCTAGTCATGGCTTGCTTGATCGCGAAGCCAGTTTAAGACCGACTGACTTGTTTTCTCCAGCGTGAGTCATAACTTCTTCGTTTTTAGCACCCGGATTTGGGCGTGTGAGTACTCGTTAGGCTATTTGGATAGCAGAATGAAACCATAACAGGCACAAACCATTTGATGTTTCAAATGGTACATAAAAATTTATCTTCCCAATGGCGCGTTGTGAGACTCCCGGTTGACTCTTCTTTTGGAAATATATTGCTCATTTCTTGCCAAATTACTTGATTTTAATCAATAATCCTACAAAATCAAGTTTATAGGAAATTTTATGATTTTACATGAATAATATGGATTAAAATGCACAAAATAGCATGTGAAATGAACTGAAAACATAGATAGTTTTGCCTTCGTCGGTGCGGCTGAGAACTGCGAAGCTACGCCTACGGTTTTGCAAATTCGATAGTTCTTGGCCTTAGAGTCGCCAAATCTTGGCCTTGTCTTTGAGGGTTAAAGGAAGGCTTCAACCCCGACTCCATATAAGTCGCACCCTCCTTGAAAGTTGTGCAAACTTCCTCAAACTCCTGAATATGTGTGTATGGATTTTCATTTTCCATACCATGGAAAGTTGGGAGTAAGGGCACCAGATAAGGCATGACAATCACATCCTCAGTAAGAGGTACAATACATGAGGGTGCACTCACCCTTGGTTGGTGTATATGGTCCCTCATTGACCTGTAGGCATTAGGGTTCCCACACGCCTACTGGCTCTCTTCAGCTCCTCAGTGGAGGCTCCATCTGACTACTATTCAGACTTACTTCAAAGCCTTGTTCCTGTAGGGCACTGATCCTCTTTAGCCAGCCTATTGTGTTTCTATCCCAGTGGTGCATAAACTCCTGAAAACAGCTCAAGACACGGCCACAAAAACAGCGGGGTTACTAGAAAGGTTCTTTATTAACTATAAATAAAGAGAGGAAAAATTAAATGCAGACAGTGTAAAAATCTAAATCCAACCTAGCAGTGAAGCGATAGGAAAATAAATAGGATGATAATTCATAACCTTTGTGATAGTAATCACCAAGTTTCAACCGACTTCTCACTTGTACTAAGGCACCATCCCCTGTAACGGCGCCATTTGATTCGTGCCAGAGTAGGTGTGCGTGAATCAACAAAATTTATAACCTAAAACTCCTACTACTTGGTAGCAAACTCTTTGCGAGTATAATTAACTCCCCAGGGTCTAACACAGGGATGGGTTTTCTTCGTGTAAATGATTTACAGTTGGCTTAAAATGGTGAATTTCAATTTGGATTTTGGGTTTTCATAAAAACAGTGGGTTTTGTTGGTGGAAACTAAAATTAAAACAAGTAAAAATATAAAATAGAACTCCTTGAAGTGTTAGGTCTTTGAGTTTTGGATTCTACTTAGAGACAGCGAGGGTTTCCAAGGGTCCTTCCTTGCGTTGGGGATGTAAGACCCAAGAAATTCCAATTTCTGGAAAAAGGGTAAAATCGTAATTTCGATAAAAAAATTCAAAATTTATTCTCTAGATCTCGGATGATGAAACAGATTAAATCGTTGGAATCGTCTCGCGAAATCTAGATAGCACGTCGAATTTCGTCGAGATTACAGGTGTTGAATTTGCACATTTTCAAGGCGTCGCGTTTAGTCTTGAAGTAAAGCGATATTTGATATGGCAAAATCACATATAACATGTACTCATGTGCCATAAATTAGTATGAGTAAAAATGATGAAAATGGACCGGCCAGAGATGGTGCTGAAGTGTCAAAGCGGGAAAAGAAGGACATAGATGTCATTTTGGGGTTGTTTTAAGTGGAAAAAGACAAAAGAGTGTATAGTGCTTGTCTTCTCAATTAAAGGGACAGCGTGGGAAAAAGAAGGGGGACTTAGGTGAGCCGATTTCTTTTGTTTTAGAGAGAAGGACCTCGCCTCTCACAAATTTTAGGAGATCAGGCCCAGTCTCGAATTCTTCGAGAGCGAAGGAAATTACACGCGGCAAGGGCAACGCGTGAGCGCGGGTTAGCAGGTTTTGACAAACTCCAGAGTGAGGTGGGGTTTTCTTACTGGTTTTTCTGAGCTTTGTTTAAGTGTATTCTGATGTTTATTTCGGTTGGTTTGAGGCCTTGAACGGCCGTTTGATCGATTCCAAATCTTGGAATCAAAGTGTTGGGATTTTGAGACCCACGGACAGTCCGTATCAGTTTTACGGGCTGTTTGAGTTGTTAATTGTGAAATAAATCATGTATTGGTTTGTATGAGGCGATGGCCGTGAAGTGCGGAGTTCACAAAGTGGGTGATGATTGGTGATTTGGCCGGGAGCATGATGCGCCAGGGATTTCCTTTGTTCGCCAGGAATAGTGTTCACAAAATATTTTGTGAGAAATGTGCTTAGTTGAGTAATTCCGTCCAGATTGCTCGTGTTTGATAATTAGCCCAAGTGAGCTAATTTTTTGTGTAATGGAATGTGAAATTACATAACATGTTTGTGTGATTTAAATTATGTGAATATATTCATGATTATATATTTGCATGTGTTATGTAATTATATTGGAATTGGCATCAAGCATTCCATATGCAATGGGGCATCCTAGAGCGATAGGAGTGAGTGCATGAGATGGTTCATTGAGAGAGTGGTTTCTGAGGGTTGACTAATAATAATAAATATCAGAGTCGGTCCATTACTTATATAGGAGAGTAGTTCATACAAAATATCAATCGTCGGAGTCGGCCCAATTGATATACATCGGAGGGTAGTCCACTAAATATAACATCGGAGTCGGTCCACTACTAATATCGGAGGGTAGTCCACTATTAAAAACAACATCTTTGTTTTGAAAAATAATGATTCTCATACGTGGCTTAGGCAAGTGTGAGGGAGTCGGTGAGGACTCGGGGTATGAGTTGATCAATTAGACATTCAAGTAGGATCATGCATTTACTTGAATGTGTGTTTTTCTTTGGGTATTGCATATACACTTAGGTGGAGAGTGGCCCATTTAGGGTGATTCACTACTAAGCATTAAGCTCCTGCTCGATGGAACATATTTTCGTGCAATAGGAGTGACGAGGAGACTCCGGGCCATCATAGAGGCCGAGTTTGAGAAGAGCTCTGGGTTGGATTTGTTATCATTATGTATTCATGTATTAGAATTTTAGAATTTTAATATGTGTGTTGTATAAGAGCAAATTTGACTCTTGAAACTATTGGATATAGTTGGTTTACATTGATGATGAGTATTATAAGATGGCCCAAGAGGTCGTTTTACTCATATATGTATTCAGAATGCTGACTGGGACAGGTGTTACTCAGCAGAGCTCCCGCACAAAGGAGGCTCTGCCCGATTTTCGTGAGAGATGTCGGGTCATCCGACATTCACAAGTGTTTCCACGGGTTGACGGGTAGTCACCCACCACCGGGATTCGGTGTCACAGGAGTGACGACCAATAGTCATCTCCGAACTCGGATTCATTTAGCCAGTAAAACTAACCCTATTAAATCTCTCAAAATGAAATTCACAAGAAGAATGTTCTCAATCGCGCAACAAGTCTCCTAACTCACATTACAATGGCTAATAAATGGTAACTAATGAACATCACAAGATCTAGTAATAAGCACTGCGAGTACTAAAAGAATAACAAGTACCGAACATTCAACATGAATCAAGTGATCTAAACCTGAGTGAAAAGGAGAACACAAATGACACTGAGTACTTGCGTGAAAAACGTGGAACCCTCAGCCTGCCTCAGGATCCCTCACCCAGTGTTCCTCTACTTCAAGGAGGAAAGGTTTCTAGCTGTACATCCCTTGAGTTGTCATCCTTAAGGGTTGTTTGGTAGTCGGAAAAGTGCAAGAAAAAGAAAGAAACGGCGAAAAAGAAACAGCTGAGAGTCAAAGTTTCCTGCCAAAAGAAATTTTATTAATGAAAGAGATGCCTTACTGCTCGGGCCTCGGGGCTTTATAGGCAACCCTCATACAAAATACCAAAAAAACCAAAAGAAAATACTATTACAATGGGGCAAATTAGGAAGAAAGCCGAAAAGATGACCAACATAAGTCAAAAAGTCAACATAAACATGAACAGTGCACATGAAAGGCAATTTCGCACCATTGCGAAATTTTCGCACCATGGTGCGAAATTCTCTACTTCTCTTCTTTCTCTCGCTTGCTCCTTTTTCCTTCTGCAGATCTCCCATCCACGCGCAGGTCGTTGAGTTCGACTCGAATTTCGTGCTTCGGGACCGACTCGACACCCGCATTAGCTTGGTAAAAACTACAAAATTAGCCACAAATGTGATCGTGAGAATAACCGGAACCTTAATGTGCAAATCGGGTTAATTCGATTGATTAGTACACAAAAAGCGCTCAAAACCTACAATAAATAAGGCTCAAAATATAACTTTTTAGGCACTAATCAATCGGGCATTTAGTTCCCCTCGAACTTCACCCCGAACACTCTACTAAAAACCAAATCACCTATTCAGAGTAACCCACTTATTTGTTTAATTTCTTTCTTCTTTCTCTTTTTCTTTTCTTTTTTTCTTTTTTTTCTTTTTTTTTCTTTTGTTTTTTTCTTTCTTTTGGTCAGAACACGCAATCCTCTTTATCGAGGTGTCCCATCACTATAGCTAAGGTCTCTGCTGCAGTTCACCTGAGAAAAAAGAGGTTGGAACCAAAGAGTATAAATGAGACCTAGTATGTGTGTGTGTAGGAGTTTCATTAAGAAATGATTTATTGAGAAACAAAGGGGCTATTCAAGCCAAGTTTCCCACAACCAAAAGATACACTCAAGTCCTAGATCAAATAAATGCAAAGGTATCCCAAATTTGACTAAGAAAACAATTAAAGCACAAAACCAATGCATTCTCAAAACAATTACTAGGCACCAACTCAACTCATATGAGACACAAAATAAACAAAAGAAAAAAATAAAAACACATGCAAATAAAAACCAAACAACTAAAAAGAAATAACTAAAACAGGTAAGGAGATACAAAAGTTAGATTTTTGAAAAAAAAATAAAAATTGCCCCCGCCCCCCACCCTAAGCTTCAAATGAACATTGTCCTCCATGTGAAACAAAAACAATAAGGGATAACGAGTACCCCTATGGGGTGACTCGTTCAGATGAGTTCTAATGAATATTGGCTTGCTTATGACATGCAAGTTGTGTCTTTTGTCTCCAAAAAGCTTGAAATGTGCAATGAGTGCATAACTTGGCAAACTCTTCTCTTGATATTCACCACCCTTTCTTGATGATCATGATTCTTCAACCATATATCTTCAATGCTCCAAGAACATCACAACCATTAACCCTTAACAATTCTCCCATGCTTATATATTTTCAAAAAATGAAGATGAAGGGGATTTAAGGGGATGGATAAGGTTTGAACTGGTTTCTAAAACAGGAAAGGTGTTAAGAGGGGTTAAGATTTAGTTTCAAATGAGGGGAGTCTTGAAAATCGAAAGAATATGATGAACCTAAGAATATGAGGATGCTGAAACTGATTTTTCTTGTTCAACTTTTGTTCTTTGAAACTCCAAGATGCTCTAAACTTCCACTTTTCAAGATTTTCCACCTCCATAGCCAACTTTGGATCACCAAAAACCTGAAATCAAAACTAAAACAAGGTTAAGCAAGAAAATTTATTCAAAAACTCAACACTAACTAGGAAATGGAAAAGGGAAAGAAAACTTATTGAGCTTGGGTTGCCTCCCCAAGAAGCCGCTTGCTTTTAGAAAGTCCAATGGGGATTCTACCAACTACTTTAATCTGGGCTGCGATTCTTTCTCCATCCTCCCTAAGAAGCTAAAATTGTGCTCAAGTAGTTGTTCGAGCACAATCTTTTGTCTTCATGCTTCTTTAGGTATTTAGGAGCTTTCGTCACTATGATTGCCTTCAAATTCTCATTCAGCTCAAATATGAACTCATTTAACTCTAAAATGGGAGTCATTTTCTAATTTTCCAACTTCTCATGCACTTCTCCTTGTATAGATCATCTCGTAGTTTGTGCCTCATTTCTTCTTTTCTTTCCATTTTAGAAGAAGTTGGTCCTTCTTCTCTCGCAACTAGCTCAACTAACTCCTTGGCATCTACCTCTACTTTACTAAGTCCTCAAGTGCATAAATTCTCTTGTTATTTAAAATATCTTAATGATTTTCCCCACTTGCACCTCCAAGCTTTTGAGTTGTGTTGACTGAATTTCAAGATGTGCCTTATCTCATGCATGAATTGAACTTGAGAGTTGGAAAATTCAACTTGATACTTAGCCAAATCAGCTATTGCTCTTCAAGGCTCGACTTTTCTCAAGGGAAGTCGAGAATATTTTACTTGTCTCCCATGAGGTATGCATGAGGGCTATCCTGAATCATATGTGTTCATGTATGGGTTACCCACATACTGAACTTCCCTCAAAAGCACATTCGGATGCCAAACTTGACTTGCCACCCTTTGATGCCGACCATAGGCTTTTCGCCTCTTTTTTAGAGGTTGACTTAGGAGAGTCAATTGAGTTGACAATTCGATGAAAGCCTCCATTATGGATCAACTCCTACAAAACAAAAACTAAAAATCTAAAATAAAATAGAAAAATAAAATACCTGACTAATATCTATATCCAAAGTAGAGAAAACTATTTTGAATCAACATAATAAGCATAGCTCTGCTGTAACGCACCAAAACCTTGGATAGGGGTGAGCTGCTATATGAAATAGTATTTATTGTGGGCGCTAGTGCACGCCGTCACCTCAAGTAATATTTTATAAAGTAAGTGAGAGTATCGTTCTCATGGAGAATCGTTACTAACTATCGACTCTACTTAGTTGCTCTATTTGATGGTGGAAAATCTATAAAAGATTTAAAGACACTAATCTAACATGCAAAGAATGACTCAATAAAGACCCAAAGTCTTAGGCATACTCACCTAAACACTATATGGTCTCCCAACCCAATTAAATTATCAATTATCATGCAAAGACGGCGATTTCAATTAGTGTAGGTGCAAATCTTCGCTACTCGCAGACACTGACCCTTGTGAAAATGTTATATTAGATATTCGTATCAAACCATTTGCACCTGCGATTTACTGAACCCTCAGAAATTATACACACCTAATTCATTTATATCTTTCATCCTACGATAATATAATGGTAAACACTACGGTCTACTTTATCGCCACTTCTCTATCCTCGAATCGGTCTAGTCCATGTGCAATATCAATAAATACTACAGTTATTATAATGAAATGAAATACTCACATAGACATGAAAATAAAACCCCACACAAAGAAGAGAATTCATACATTCATGCTGTCGCATCCTAGCCTCTAAGAAATGTAGGGGGTCTGAAAACATGCAGAGTAAGGGATATTAGTAACTATTTAAAAGAAAGAAAACATAAAAGGGAAGAGATAAAACAAATTTGGCATTGAAGCTCCCTTCTCTTCTTCCTCGCGAGTTGTCTTCTCTTCCCAAGTTCTCTTCCCTCTTCTCAAAAGTAAAACCCTAGGATGTTCACCCAAAAAATGGACCCTTAAACCCTAAAACATTCTGATGGTAAGCTCCCTGAGAATGGGTCAAATTACAAAAATCGGTGTCAGGGCCGAAATCCCCACGTGGCCGCAACCATAAAGTTATGAGGTCGCGACCACACTACATGCCGAAAACACGTTGGTCGTGATATTGTCTCGTGATCAAGCAACATATGTCAGTCTAACCATGGATTTCTGCTTGCATAACTTCTTCGTTCCTTGTCCAAATTTGTTGTTCTTGGTACCATTGGAAATTTTAGAGAGTGCATAATCTAGATATGGCCATAAAAAACACTTTAGAAATTATTATAAAGACTGAATTTACAAAATACTCCAACTGGCCACTTTTGTGCTCTTTTCCCTTCTTCCTTTAACTTCCAAGAGTCATAACTTGATCATTTGAAATCCAAATTGAGTGAATAAAGTCTCTTTGGAAAGCTTGGGAAGTCGCATATCCATCAATGTAAAGATTGTAACCATTTGGGATCATTATTCAGATGAAAACATCAAAACACAGCTTGTCACAGATGCGTAATTTGCTGATTTTTGGGCTTTATCTCTTTGTTTTTACTCTATATTGCCTCATAGTTAACCTAATCACAAAATTGGGCATTTAGAGCATTCGATCACTTATTTACATAATAAAACTACTAAAACAAAGAAATCATTTTATAGGCGTTCCCGGGGATGCAAAGGTATCAAAAACTTGATAAGCACAATCGTGTTATATAAAATAGTAGCCTATGTGCGCAAGTGCACGCGTCACCTCAAGTAATATAATGAAAGTAAGAGTATCTGATGAGTATCTTAAACACTCATTTTATCCCTATGCTTTAGTTAGTTTTAGCGTTTTTATGTTGTTGGGTGCCCTAATGCTCTAGTTCATACTAATGATCAGGTCATCCATTTGATGGAATTGTGCAAAATTATGGAAAACTACTACAGAAGCAGCTACTGTATTTTGACGTTTTCAGATAACATATGAGCTCCAATTGAAGCAAGCTTTATATTTATGAATTCTACACTTCAAGATCTTTCCAGGGATACCAAGAACACAAAAATTGGAGTTCGAACAAAGAAGTTATGCAAGTTCCAAAACATGAAGAAAATCAGCAAACATTGCAGCACCTTCAGCAGGAGAGGCTACTGTATTTTGATGTTTTCAGACATTATATGAGCTCCTATTACATCAATCCATACATGGATGGATTCTACACTTCAATAGATTTCCAAAGGTATCAAGAACACCCAAATCGGAGTTCGGATGACAAAGTTATAGTCTTACGAAGTTGGAGAAAACAGGAAAGCTGCAGCAACGTCGCGAATGCCCAACGCCGTGGACGCTGCGTAGAGCCGCAGAACGTAGCATCCCGACGCCACGACGCGCTAAACGACGCCGCGACGCTAGGGGTCGATTTTGGCTGGATTTTTGTTCATTTTGAGCTCCATAATGGAGGATTTTAAAGCCTTCAAACTGTGAGGGATCGAGGGGAGGACGATTGGAACCATTTTTGACCTGAGGGAGAACAAGCTCCTTGGTGGAACACCTAGGGCTCGTTTGAGAGATTTCTAGGTTCGCTCTTGCAAGAGGAAGAACACTGAGGTGTTAAAGGTAAAGTGATAATGGAGGGAGAAAAATGGAGCCAACGCCAACTTGTTTTCTTTCCTTTCCGTTCTTTTTCATGGTTGTATTACTTCTTTCCAATTTATGTTTTAGTTAGTTTTCTTAGGGCTTAGATGTAGCAAAAGACATATTTGTATGAATCTCTCCTAATTTTATATTGATCGATGCTTTATTCCATATTTATGTTGAGTATTTCATTTAGATTTTATCGTTAGGATATTTGGTCAATATTTGCAATGAATTGTAGTTTGATTCAAAATTCCTGAAGTGAGAGTTAAAATTAGACCATGGATGATTTACCATCTAATTTGTTCATGAGATAGAGATATAAAGTGAGATTAGGTGTGGTATTAAGATTTATAGGGTTTAATGCATCCTTAGTTAAGATGGTTTGAGGCAAGAGATGGATAACCTTTTCTTAAGGGTAGTGTGCGAATGCTCGAGAGAGCATCTGCATACATTATTAAATCACTGATCTTCACATGAAATCGACCATCGATTGTTCGGGTTGGGAGGGTTCATAAGAATGAATAGGGTGAAATCTATACCTTAAGGCTTTTTAGTCTCCTATATGTCATTCTTACACGCCAGATTAGTGTCTTGAATTTTCTATAGATTTTCCAACATCCAAATAAAGCATAGGCTAGATTAGAATCTGACAGTAACCCAATTCTCCGTGGGAACGATACTCACTTATCATTATATTACTTGAGGCCTTACGCGTACCTCATGCCATATAGGCGCATATATATACATCACGCTTTCGCCTATCGTTTTTGGCGCCGCTGCTTAGGAATTGGTGTGCTTTTATTAATATTGATTTGAAATAGCTTTACCTACTGATATAGTTAGTCTTGTTTTATTTTTCCTTTTAACCACTTTTACTTTGAATTTTGTTTTTTTTGTTTTATAGCATTTCAATCACAATGGATCCTATCATCGAGTTGACAAATGCATTTGGCTCACCTGAAAGCAAAGAATCAAGAATGCGCAATTGGCCGATGAGCATCAAAGGAAGAGTGATAAATTCCAATTATGTCGCTGCAACCAAGAGTATCAATGGATTATGCCTACTACGAGGTACTCTATACTTGAGCAATCATAATTTTGGATGGAGCCACCACCTAAACACCTCATGGAATACAAGCTATAAAACTTTCCACCCTCCACAAGTCCAAAGATCGCTTCAGAGGAAGCTATGGATGAATTAAGAAGAACTCAAGCCGCATTTACCATGGCACAACCTGAATTTTCAAGATCAATGGATGAAATGACTACTCTCAAGTTGCTGCCTCAGCTTTTAATCCAAATGAGATAAGTCAACCCCACATGAGAGAATGACAGTTAGAGGTCGCATTAATTGAAATGAAAAGAGTTCATGCGGAATGTGTGATATCTCGCGCTCAATTCATGGAATTGACAAGGGCTAATGTTCAAATTCAAGATACACCATTCGATAGCTTGAAAGAAGAGATGGCTCCAATGGCTACTTCCGTACTCAACTTACATTTGAGAAAGAACAACCTAAGATGAGGAGAGTTGAGTATAAGAACTAGTGGCAAAATATATGAATGAACAAGAGAATATGGCTGCAATGTCTTTCAAGGACAACATGAGAGTTCGCCTATCTACTGGGTGAATACAAGAAGAAAACTGAGCTATAATGAAGAAATCACTTCAAGAGGTAATGAAGAACTTGAGAAGCTTCAAAGTCGAGGATGATGATGCATAAACTGAAAGACTGAGTTGAAAAGGAGGAAAAGAGTCAACTTCTCCGAATCATATGAAAAGGTAAAAGAGGAGGTCAGACTTTTCCGAGATGACTTTACGGGGTGAGACGCATGAAGAACAAAATGAGAAGACGATCCCAAATTCGAGGTGGATGAGTACATCATCTACTTCAACAATGAATTGAGAGGAACCATTGTAAACAAAAAAATTTAAAAATAGAAAATCAAAAATAATAAGATTGAAGACTATGTGCTCAAGTTGCCGGGACAGCACAACTATCGCCTTAGAGAAGGGATGGAGGCAAGAAACACCAACTCCATCCAGTTGGTGGTGGTCTAGCTGACTTCAAACGGGAGCAAATCTTTGGGAGGCACCCAAGCTTAAAATGTTTTTCTTTTTCTTTTTCTATTTCGTAGTTACTTTTGGAGTTTTTAATAAATTTTCGTGCTTGATTTTGTTTTTCGTGTTTTAGTTTTTAATTTCGTGTTTTTGGGATTCAAACTGGTTTCGGGAAGCTAAAAGGCTGGTGGGGTTCAATACTCCCTTGGCGGCTTAAAGAACCAAAGAGGAAACCATATTCAAGCATCCCCTTCATCTGGGACTTAAAGTCTAACCCCTCTTAACACCTCTTTCGTAATAAGCGAGCTTCATATTCATCGGAGCAACTTCCGCAGACTCGACCAACCTCAAAGGGAGCACTCAAGTATCCATTCTACTTTTGTTTCACATTGAGGACAATGTTCATTTGCCTGGGGGGTGAATTCAAGAATTCATAAAAAAAAATAATAATAAGCTGATCATTCATCGAAATCCCGCATACCGAGGGCCTCAAAGCCTAATGCCCTAAGCCAATCGTCGGAGTCATCGGGATTTCACGCCCGCTACATGGGATAGAAAATGGATCATTCCCACAACCTAGGGCCTTTGGGGGTTTGTTGAGTGTCGTGGTGGTTTGAAAGGAATTTAATATCCGGTGCCCTTAACCGTTGAGTCACCAATGTATCCCCGCTACAGAACACTCATCTAAAACTTCTCGCACTAGCTTCTCCTTCACTCTTGTGTATTTCTCGAAATTTTTAGGTATTTTGATAAGGAATAAAAGGGTGTGTTCTTATCCTTTTCTTAGTTAGCTTCTTCCAAATAGGTGAGTTGAGCTTAAGTTTGGGGGTGCTAGATCTTGTTATATGATTCGTACTACAATAGGCCCATAGAATCAACAAAATTTGTATCCTAGTGTCCCATCGCTGCACTGGCTACTGCAAGAAGATAGCGGTCTAGGTCGAACACTGGGATGGGTTTTCTTCGTGAAATGAGAAGTGCGCTAAGTTGAAAATGGTATTGATTTTTCAGTTTTGTTCAAAAAACAAGGGGTTGGATGGTTGTAAACTCCGCATAATGTCTAAAGGAAAATTTAGAAAAGAAGACTCCTTAAAGTCTGTGGCCCACTTTATTTGATTTTTAAGGTGTATTCATGCCCTCGTGTTTGTTTCCTCGCTGGAGATAATGACCTATGTCGCTTCCAACCTTGATTTGGTGATTAAGGCCCAAAGTTATTTTGAACCCTATTTTAATAGGTTTTTGAGCGCTTTGTGTACTAATTACTATAATTAACCCAGTTCGATATGTCGTCTTGTGGTACTAATGATCGTATTTGTGGCAACTTTGTAGTTTTTGCAAAGAATTGAAGCCAAATTATCGGTCAATCCAACTCAGTATAAATAAAAAGTCGTTATTTCCATCACCCTCATATGGTCTTCCATCAATTTCAGCAAGCCGGGAACGAAGAATATCAAAGCTTGAAGAAATGGAACAAGTAGCCGGAAGCGTGAAGCCGAATGAAGAGCGCGATGACGCAGTGGAAGTGAATTTCGCTATACGCTTTTTCAGCACCATACGAAGAGTTGTAGTGTTGCTGAAATCAAAATTGCTTATGCACAAATTTTCGCTAAGCTACGAAATTAATGCCTTGAATAAATTTTGGTTTTCACATTTTTCTGATTTTCGCTATATAGCTAGTCTCTCGCTATATACGAAAAATCACTATGCATAGCCAAATTCTCCTGATGATCCAAAACGACCTCGCTTTGATTAATTACCATATCATTGTCTCTGTTGTACCTTTTATATTTTTGGTATTTTTGGTATTTCACAAAATCAGTCAGCTATATAAACCAACTTATAGATTTTTGTAACCCTAACTTTAATTTTTCAAAGAGACACATTTTTTCTTTAGGGCTTACGCTTCTCTTCTCCTTTTCACTTTCGGGTACAAACAATTTCCGCTGAGCGACAACTCGAGGATGAGCAGCTAAAACCCTTTCCTCCTCAAGAAGGTCGGCTTTCTGGGTAGATTCATACGCCGGTGGTTCCTCGTTTTTTCACGCAAAGAAGTTTTGACATTTTGGTTCCTAATTTCCAACTAGGTTTAAAGCTGATGTACTTTGTCAATACTTGGCAAAGCTTTAGGGTTTAGTACTCTTAGCTTTAGATACAATTAATACCCATTAGTTGCCGCATTGGCTTGCCACGAGGTAAAGCTATGGGTTAGATTTTCACCGCAAGTGCATCCACTTTGACTTCATACTGGTAATCTTTTAGGTCACAGCGGATTCTTATTTTTAGATCCATCGGTAACTACGGTCTTTACGAATCATTGTAGGATGGAAATAAGATAGATTTTGAATCAGAGAAACCTTAAATGGCTAAATAAATAAGCTTACCAAAAGGGAAATTATTGTGGTTTAGTTTTTAAAAAGTTAAATGAAGATCCGGTCGGAAATGACTATATGTCATCCTCCCCAACGCTGAGGAAATAGACCCCCCGAACCTCACTACTGCAGGAATCCAACCCCAGTGACCGAATACTTCAAGGAGTTCTATTTTACTATTTTATTTCGCCTTATTTTCATTTGAAACCACCAACTAATCGTTTTATCCCCACCTAAAATCCAAACCAAATTCACCATTTTGATCACTTAAATCACCAGACGAAGAAAACCCATTCCCATTCGACCCTAGACCTGGCTATATCATGAAGAGCTTGACTACGCAAAGAGAGGAGTGAACATAGAATGCAATTTTGTCAGACCTCGAAGATCACCCTACCATGGCATTTAATCAAAATGGCGCCGTTGCCGGATGGTGCCTAGTGCAAGTGACGAAGTCAGGAACACTTGTGATCCTCATCACAAGTCTGGGTACTTCCTTTATCATTTTTACAATCATATTTTCTAGTTTTATTTCACGTTAAAAAAAAAAAAAAAAAAAATGTTATCATAGACTGCTTTTGGGTTGCCTTGCTTTTTGCCAGAGTAATCCAATTTCAAGGATCAAAATTTAAGGCAATCGAATACAAAGTGGCGGAAAATCAGATCGTAGATCAAACGAACACCTAGAGGAGAACACACAAATAATACACCATGAGGTAAACTTAGAGTATATATGACAACAGGACGAGAAACTGGCATGGCAAAATCAACAACCTCGGGAGAAATCCAAACTAAATAGGTCTATGGAGGACTATAGGAGACTAATGGATGAGTGCAATCTGCCTATAGTGTTCCTCAACTTATGCACTTTCCCGTAACGCCCAAATACCCCTTGGGACGCTATTATATACTACAGCTAACAACCATTTACACCATGAGAGAGCACCAATAGTCCATAAATGACCAAGGGTCCTAATTTAACAAAATTCAAGTGAGTCTCCCTGTCGTGAAGCTCTACCCAAACACAACCCGGGTAAGGACAATTAGTGGCATCACCCCACATTGAGCTCATTTATCCATCAAATATTTTACACCATATCCCAAAAGATTTTTATTCACCGATGAAATACCCACAATAACCTTCTAAAAGACTAAGCAAGCCAAAATATTAAATAACAAAGAATATACCAAATACGGCATTTTACATTTCCTGCACTAAACCATGATAACGCAATTAATAACAAAATACTAGACTTTACATGATTTCAAAATAATTTTCAGTCTAGTACAAAGAAACTGATAGCCTACATGTTCCCCTCCTCGGGACTTAGACTCTCGTGGGCCTCCCATACGCAAGTTCTCGGGCCCTACCACCTCTTCAGCAAAATCCGAAAGGATGCAAGTGGGGTGAGCACGAAGCCTCAGAGGGAAAATCCTCCCAACCCAACAAGGTTTAAAAATATGAAAAATATCGGCCCAGATTTTTTGAGAATATATCATAGATGTACCATTTTACAGAAAAAACAAGGACATTGCAAATAGATCTCAAGTTTAGTATGAAAAACACTCCTAAGTGTGACTACACTCGCAACGCATAAATAAAATTATAAACATTTTCACAAAATACCATTTCCAACCTGCTATTTGTTTCTCAAACATCCTTACAAATAAACTTCTCATTCATCATAGTAGTGTTTCTCAAGCATCCTTATAAGGAACCTTTGAGCATAGGGTCGGCACCCACAGTAGAACCTCTCATTCATCCTAGTAGTTTTCTCAAGCATCCTTACAATAAACTTCATTCATCATAGTAGTGTTTTCACATCCTTATAAGGAACCTCTTGAGCATAGGTTGAGCATCCCACAGGGAACTCTCATTCATCCTAGTAGTTTTCTTGAGCATCCTTACAATAAACTTCTATTCATCATATTTCAAGATCCTATATGAACTCATAGTCAGCATCCTTACAAGGAACCTCTCATTCATCCTAGTAGTTTTCTCAAGCATCCTTACAAGGAACCTCTTGAGCATAGGTTGAGCATCCTTACAAGGAACCTCTCATTCATCCTAGTAGTTTTCTCAAGCATCCTTACAAGGAACCTCTTGAGCATAGGTTGAAAGATCCTACTGTGAACCTCTCATTCACGTAGTAGGTTTCTACATCCTTACAAGGAACCTCTTTGAGCATAGGTTGAGCATCCTTACAAGGAACCTCTCATTTCTTTTATTACCAATCACTACATCAGAATTCTTATCTACCACTAATGAATCCCTATCCCGGGCCCCCATACCGTAATCACCCATAATGGCAAATCCTATAAGAAATATAAGAACTTCTTAACAAGAGTATAAGAATCCCCATATTATATAATCATCCCCCCTGTTATATAAAAATCCCCCATAATATACAAGAATCTCTCATACTATATTAGAATCCCCCATGCTATAAGAATTTTTGATATTATATAAGAATCCCCATATTATATGAAGAATCCCATGTTATATAAAATCCCCTTATACTATACTGCATCCCCATACTATAGTAAGAATCCTTATTATATAACCCATATTATAAAGAACTTCATACTATATTAAATCCCCTTATGGTATATAGTGCAAGAATTTCATGTTAGTATAAGAATCCCCTATATTAGGTAATAATCCCCCATGTTATATAAAAATCCCCCATACTATACCAGAATCCCCATACTATATAAGAATCCCATGTTATATAAGAATCCCAAACGAACTGGTCTCCTGAGGAGTCGGAATCCGCGGATCACCATAATAGAATCCCCACAAGGCAGGCGAATCCCCCATGTTATATATTCCCGAGTGAGTCGGAATCGAAGTACTTTCCTGTCCGAGTGAGTCTAAATTTGGCAGGGATCACTATAATAGAATCCCTCATACTATATAAGAACCCATGTTGACACGAATCCCCCCATATGTAAAAATCCCCCAATAATAGGCAAATAATCAGCGTGAGAATCACGAGTGAGTCTAACGGTCCGAGTAGCCTAATAGGGTCCGAGTGAGCCGACCGTCCGGAGGATCTGAATCTGGCAAGAGCACCATAGAAGAATCCCCATACTATATAAAGAACTCCACCGATTCTCAATCACCATACCCGTAAAATTTAGCTACTCAACCAACCATTTCACTACCAATCCTTCCATAATTCTCAATTTTACTGGAAAAACTTCTAAGAATCCACAAACAATCATAAAACAATTCAAGAAATAGTTAGAAAATACAAGAGATCATACCCACGTATTTTTCTACTCACACAAATCACTAGGAGTTAGAAATAATCCCCAAAGAACACATTTAAGAATAAATCTTCATTCCCACGTACAGAGAATGGCTCGTATCACCTTAAAAATAGCATGGTAGCCCCAAAACGTACATATGTATACATATACCTAGCCTCAATGTGTTGAATTATATGAAACCCCTACCTTAATCTTTGTTGCTATGGAGATCTTGGGCTTTAATATCACCTTTGCCCTTAAATCTCCTAAATCGGCCTTCCTTCCTTCTTCTCCAACGATCCTTAGGGCTTCAAGAGGTGTGGGTACGTGTGGGTGGAGAAATTGAGAAATAGAAGAAAATTTTTGGGTTTTAATCTAGCTGCCCTGAAAATCACTGCTCATGGGTATTTTTGGTTTTCTTCAAAATTACGCTTGCCACTACACTCTCAAATTCGGGGCCTATAGACTACTTAAAGGTTTTTCGACGTTCCTGGATTCATTTTTAATGTTATTTTAACCCAAAACCTTTTGTTTCTATGATTTATGCAACCATTTTTAAATTTATCATTCTTATACTTTGATTTAAGAGGTAAAACTAATTGGACGATTATTAATATTTAGACATGTGGGGGTTTACAATCCACCCCCCTTAAAGAAAGTTTTGTCCTCGAAACTTACCTCTAGTAGAAAATAAATGCAGGTACTTCTCTCGTATTTCTAGCCCCGATTCCCATGTAGCTTCTTCAACCCCATGGTGTTGCCACAAAAACTTCACTAGTCGGATGATTTTGTTGTGAAGCACCTTTTCTTTTGGTATCAGCAATTTTCACCGGTTGTTCTCATATGTTACCCCATCTCGACTTCTATATCTTCCAAGTTTATGATCGGCGTTGCATCCGATAGACATCTTCTCAACATTGATACATGGAATATGTCGTGCACCTCGCATAAATCGAGCTGTAATCGCAATTGATACGTCGCTTTGCCTAACACTGTAATCACTAAATGGTCCCAATGAGGATTGGTGCTAACTTTCCTTTCTCGCCAAATCTAAATTAATTTCTTTAGGGGGGACACCTTGAGGAATACATAATCCCCCTCTTGAAAGTCCAAGGGTCTCCGTCGTCGCTCCACATAACTTTTCTGTCTACTTTGCGCCATGCGTAGTCTCTCCCGAATGAGTTGAATCTTCTCTGTAGTTTCCCGAACAATCTCTAGCCTAAACAAAGGCTTCCGCCTCTTCCAACCAACATGTCAATGATCTACATGGCCTTCCATACAATGCCTCATAAGGTGCCATCCCAATACTTGCCTGATAGCTGTTGTTGTACGCAAATTCTACCATTGGCAAATGGTTACTCCAGTTTCCCTTGAAGTCCAACATGCAATCATGTAACATGTCTTCCACAACTTGTATTACTCCTTTGATCGCCATCCGTTCGGGATGAAAGGTCAGGCTTAAACGTAACTCGCCCCCGTCGCTTCGATAGACTCAGAACTCGTGCCACAAACCAGAATCACGATCCGACACGATAGAGAGTGGAACTCCATGCAATTTAACAATCTCACGAATATAAAGTTAGCTCCGTAGTCCTGCTATGTTTGTGGTCTTCATACTCCAGGAAATGAGTGGACTCCTCGTGAGTCTATCAACAATAACCCACACTCCAGATTACGCCCCTCAGGCGTCCGTGGAAACCGTGATAATGAAGTCCATGGTGATGTGATCCCACTTCCACTCTGGGATAGGCAAGGAATGTGGTAATCCTCCGGGCCTTTAGTGCTCAATCTTTACTTGTTGACCCACCGCACATTTTGAAATGTATCTAGCTACATCCCTGTTCCGACACCGCATGGCGGAGGAACTTCACCTCCTTCATCCAAAACTCGCATTTGCTCATTATCTTAGCATATAACTCTATGGCTCGAGCACACCAGGATGGTGTTCATGTTCCTGGGGTCCGCGGAGTGTATTAGTATGTCATCATGAACACAATGACAAATCGATCCAATTACGGTCAAACATCCTACGATCAAATCCATGAAAGTCGCGGAGTATTAGTCAACCGAATCCAGCATTAATGTGTACCGAATGACCATACCGCACCAGCGCCTTGTGGAACGCCCTCCCCGATTTCCAGAATATACCCCAGACGCTAGATCAATCTTGGTGTAATACTTAGAACCCTTCAACTAATCAAATAGGTCATCTATCCGAGGTAAAGAGTATTTATTTTTCACTGTCACCCTATTCAAGCGTCTGTAGTCTGTACATAACCGAAGGGTTTCATCATGCTTCTTTACGAAGACGACTGGAGCTCCCCAAGGTGAGGTACTTAGACGGATAAACCCAATATTCAACAGTGGCCCAATCGCCTTAGCTCCTTTAGCTCCAAAGGTGCCATACCTGGGTATGGCGCTGATAGTCACCCTATAACACTCACCACTCGTGGGCAGAACCTAGGTCACTAGAACAAACGACACATCGCTTTAGGTTCACCCAATCAAGGCTTATGAAATCCATATTCTCACATTTTAGCTTTCAAGAATTTACTACTCATGGTAGGAAATGGATGGGAAGAACTTCGGTCGTTAATGAAACTGAAAACTACCCCTCCTGGTAACTGGAGTGTAATTCGCTTGCGAAAACAATCCATCACTGCCCGGAAAGTGGACAGCAAGTCCATCCCGAATATAACATCATACCCCTTCAAATCTAAAGCGATCAAGTCCACAATTAATTCGTGCTCACCAATACGAAGCACGCAACCCTTTCAAACCTGGCTGGTACCCAATTGTTCTCCCGTGGGCAAGTCAATATTTAATGCCTGCTCTAGCTTTTCAAAGTTCAATCCCAAATCAATAGCATATGTGGTGCGTAGAAATGAAACGTAGTCGCGACCGCGGATCAAATAGAATTCAGCTCCAAGGAATTATAAAGAAGAACGATACCTTCCACAACTGCATCGAGACATCTCCTTGGCTGAGTCAAAGCAAACACTCTCCTCGATAGCACGCCACTGGGCTCGGGCCCCCAATGTCCTCTCGGCCGCTTAGCGCCCAGCGGGGCGGCCTAACTGGGCCAGACCGATCCCGCCGGCCCGAGTATTCCTCCGAGGTGGATAATTGACAATGCATTCTAATATGACCTACACCACCACATGCAAAGCAGGATCGTGGAATCAATGCCTCGCTTCCCACCGGTACACCTCCGCCCTCGCTAACCAGTGGCCCAGTCCCATCACCGTCCGGGCGACGATAAGGTGCCGCCGAACTCCACCGCACCCGCACCAAATCCGAATCGGACCTCCTCGCCCCAAATCTGTCGCCGCTGGCCATCCTCTATATCCCTCTCCATGAGTGCATCGACCACCATATCCCCATGCTCTAGTATCCCGAGCTACTAACTTCTTCCTAGATGGCCGGCTCAAGCCCTGCTTCCAAAGAGCTTAGCCCGGCCGCTCGTAGATATAAACTCCATGGCAACGGATGTACCTCAGCAAACCTCCTCTCACTCAACCACGCGAAGCAATTTTGCCAGCAGCAAGAAAGTCAGCCTTCATTCTGTCCCTGACGGATTCCGGAAAATACTTGTCTTGGAAGATTTGATCGAACTCCCCCCAAGTAAGTGCACTGATGTCCCTCCTTCTCTTTACTGATTCCCACCAGTGATCGGCCTCTCCATCAAATAAATACGTTGCCAAGCCGACTTTAAAGTTCTTCGCTACCCTAGGCCATCAAAGACTTTTGTCACCCATTGATCCACCTATCCGCATCTAGTTTGAGCCTTTGAAAGTGGGTGGGCTTTGCCTGAAAATCCCTTTCGAAGAATTATCATTCTCCCGATTCTCTTCTCCATCGCTCGATACTATTAGGGAGGAGCCCCGCCTAAGGTGGTTGTTGTTGTTGTTTTATTCTGATGTTGCATCAGAAGTGAGTTCTCTCAAACATTGATAAATGCCATTCATATCATCGGAGGTGGTGGCTGTAGGATTTGCTTGACTCACAATCACGACCACGCCCACGCTCCACGTCCGCTCTCTCGTCCCACCGGGTCCATTCTGCACATAAATTCACAATTTTAATTCCTTGATGCAAAAGACATCCTAATTAAAATCGACTCATCTTACTCCACCTTAACTTCCTCTCTCCATAGTGGTACCCCAGAACCTACTGGCCCCATGTAAGACCTAAAGCCTAAGCTCTGATACCAACTTTGTAACGCCCCAAATACTCCCTTTGGGACGCTGATATGTTATACTACAATGTTCATTTACACCATGAGAGCACTAATAAAATCCATAAATGACCAAGGGTCCTTAATTTAACAAAATTCGGCTGAGTCTCCTCACCGGAAGCTCTACCCAAAACACAACCCGGTAAGGACATCATACATCACCCACATCGAGCTCCATTTATCCATCAAATATTTACACTATTATCCCAAAAGATTTCTATTCACCGTATGAAATACCTACAATAACCTTCTAAAAGACTAAGCCAAGCCAGGGCCACAATAACAAAAGAATATGCCTAACAATGGCATTTATGATTTCCAAGAATTAAACCATATAACTAATGAATAACAAACACACTAGACACGCTACATGATTTCAAAATAATTTCAGTCTAGTACAAAGAAACCCGGGATAGCTCTACATGTTCCTCCTGACTTAGATTCCCTGAGGCCTCCCATAGCGTGGGTTCCTCAAATTCTCCTACCACCTCCTCAAAGGTAAAATCTGAAAAGGGATGGGCAGGGGGTGAGAGCACTGCTTCCAGAGAGGTGCAACCTCTCCGAACTCCGCAACAAGGGGCTTTAGGGAAAATTATGGAAAAACAAATTTGGCCTCATTTTTTTTATAACATATCATAGATGTACCATTTGGCGTGAAAACAAGGACATTGGAAAATAGATCTCAAGTTTATACATGAAAACACTTAAGTAAATGTACACTCAAGCAACGCGATAAATAAATTATAAACATTTTCACCAAATACCATTTCCAACTGCTATTTTTGTTTCTCAAACATCCTTACAATAAACTTCTCATTCATCATAGTAGTACTTCTCAAGCATCCTTATAAGGAACCTTTGAGCATGTTTGAGCATCCTTACTAGGAACCTCATTCATCTCTAGTAGTTTTCTCAAGCATCCTTACAATAAACTTCTCATTCAATATAGTAGTGTTTCAAGCACTCTATAAGGAACTTATATAGTGGTCGAGCATCCTTACTAGGAACCTCTCATTCATCCTAGTAGTTTTCTCAAGCATCCTTACAATAAACTTCTCATTCATCATAGTAGTGTTTCTCAAGCATCCTTATAAGGAACCTCTTGAGCATAGGTTGAGCATCCTTACAAGGAACCTCTCATTCATCCTAGTAGTTTTTCTCAAGCATCCTTACAAGGAACCTCTTGAGCATAGGTCGATCCTTACAAGGAACCTTCTATTCATCCTAGTAGTTTTCAAGCATCCTTACAAGGAACCTTGAGCATAGGTTGAGCATCCTACCAGAACCTCTCATTCATCATCATAGTAGGGTTTCTGGCATCCTATAAGGGAACCCCTTTGAAAGATAGGCTGAGCACTCCTTACAAGGAACCTCTCATTTCCTTTATTACCAATCACTATATAAGAATTTTATCCTACCAACAATTAATCTCATCCCCAGTCCCCATACCAGAATCACCCATATCATATGGAAATCCCCCATAAGATATATAAGAATCCCCCATGTTATATAAGAATCCCCCATATTATATAATCATCCCCCCTGTTATATAAAAATCCCCCATAATATACAAGAATCTCCCATACTATATTAGAATCCCCCATGCTATATAAGAATTTCCCATGTTATATAAGAATCCCCCATATTATATAATAATCCCCCATGTTATATAAAAATCCCCCATACTATACCAGAATCCCCCATACTATATAAGAATCCCCCATATTATATAATCATCCCCCATACTATACAAGAATCTCCCATACTATATTAAAATCCCCATGCTATATAAGAATTTCCTCTATGTTATATAAGAACTCCCCATATTATATAATAACTCTATGTTATATAAAACTCATACTGTCTTAATCCCCATACTATATAAGAATCCCCATGTTATATAAGAATCCCTAAACGAAATCATTCCCGGGAGCGAGTCGAATCCCAAGCAGTGGACAATGTGAATGTAATCCCCATACTCATATAAGAATCCCCATGTTATATATTCCCCGGAGCGAAGCCTGAATCGGCTACTTTCCCGTCCAGTGAGTCTAAATTTTTGCGGACTATAATAGAATCCCTCATACTATATAAGAATCCCCCATACTAGATACGAATCCCCCCTGTTATGTAAAAATCCCCCAATAATATGTAATAATCCCCCATGTGGAGAATCATTTTCGAGTGAGTCGGAATCGGGTCCGAGTGAGTCTAATCAAAGGAGCACCATAGAAGAATCCCCATACTATATAAAGAATCCCCACTCGATTCTCAATCACCATACTCGTAAAATTTAGTTTACAACTAACAATTTCACTACCAATCCTTCCATATTTCAATTTTACTGAAAACTTCTAAGAATCCACAAACAATCATAAAACAATTCAAGAAATAGTTAGAAAATACAAGAGATCATACCCACGTTATTTCACTAACACAAATCACTAGGAGTTAGAAATCAATCCCCAAAGAACACATTTAAGAATAAATTCTCATTCCCATCGCATTAAAGAGAGAATTGTTTCGTATCACCCGCGAAAATAGCATTTATAGCCCCAAAACGTACAAATATACATACCCTAGCCTCAATGTAAGTGAATGGGAGAAAACCCCTACCTTAATCTTTGGCAGGGAACAAAATTTCCGATATTTCTACTGAATATCGCCGGAAGATCCCAAATCGTGGAGATCGAAAAGATATCTCCACCGAAATTTCCTTTGTCCGATTTTTCCCTATTTTTTCCAATATTTCCCTATATTTCCCGATAATTTCCGACTTTTTCCGACTTTTTCCGATATTTCCCCGAAATTTTCCGACTTTTCCGATTTTTCACTGTTTTTTCCTTTTGTTCTTCGCTCGTACCGTGGTTCGCTTCGCGGGTTTCGAACCCACTCCAAAATGGTCGAAACGGCACACTCCAACCACTGTCATTGATCGCACTTGTTATATATAGTGCAAACTTTTTTATATTATCTTATTATTTATTTGCTCATAATCCTAACCAATTATATGATTATAATATTTTATTTTATTTTTATTTTACATTTTAACTTATAACATTTTTAAATCAAATATTAATTTGAAAATGAAAAGAAGTAAAATAATATTATTTAAAATTCAAAATTATAATATATAATATTTTGAATCTCCTCATTATCTACATAATATTTATAATAATAAATAAAAACAAATAAATAATCTCTCTTAACATAATAATATCTTAATAATATATTAAATATAATATATTTAATTTAATAATTACTAATCCATTTGATTTTAATCTACCTTAATTAAGATATGAATCATTTCTCATCATCTATATAATTAAAATATGAAAAATTTAATCGAACCGATATTTTTGTAAAAATATCCACCGATATTTATCGAGCCTGATATTTCCGTGAAATCCAATTACCGATATATCCAGAAGCTTACCGATATTTTTGATCTCGATCTTTGGTTGCTATGGAGATCTTAAGCTTTAAGATCACCTTGCCCTTAAATCCTAAATTTCGCTCCTTCCTCTTTCTCCAACGATCCTTGTGGGCTTCAAGAGGTGTGGGGTACGGTGGGTGGAGAAATATGAGAAATAGAAGAAAATTTTGGGTTTTAATTCAGCTGCCCCGAAAATCACTGTTCATGGGGGTATTTTTGGTTTTTCTTCAAAATTACAGTTTTGCCACTACACTCTCAAATTCAGTCTATAGGACTACTCTAAGGTTTTTCGACGTTCCGGATTCATTTTTAATGTTATTTTAACCTAAAAACCTTTGTTTCTATGATTTATGTAAATCCATATTTTTATATTTATCATTCTTATACTTTTGATTTTAAGAGGTAAACTAATTTGGACGATTATTAATATTTAGACATGGGGTTTACAATCCACCCTCTCTTAAAGAAAGTTTCATTCTAAACTTACTCTAGTAGCAAAATAAATGCAGGTACTTCGTATTTCTAGCCCCGATTCCCATATAGCTTCTTCAACTCCTATGGTGTCGCCACAACCTTCACTAGTCTGGATGATTTTGTCACAAGATCTTTCTTCGTATCAAGAATTCCTTCCATTGCTCATATGTTACCCCATCTTGGACTTCTATATCTTCCAAGTTTATGATCGGGCGGCCATCCATAGACACTTCCTCAACATTGATACATGGAATATACAGCACCTCGCATAATCGAGCTGCACCCAGAATCGATACGCCGCCTTGCCTACCACTGTAATCACTTCAAATGGTCCAATATATTTTGGTGCTAACTTTCCTTTCTCGCCAAATCTAAACACTCCCTTTTTAGGGGACACCTTGAGGAATACATAATCCCCCTCTTGAAAGTCCAAGGGTCTCCGTCGTCGCTCCGCATAACTTTTCGTCTACTTTGCGCCATGCGTAGTCTCTCCCGAATGAGTTGAATCTCTCTCGTAGTTTCCGAATCTCTAGCCCAAACAGTTACTCGCCTTCCAACCAACATGCCTGATCTACATGGCCTTTCATACAATGCCTCATAAGGTGTCATCCTAATATCACTGATACCGTTGTCGCACGCAAATTTACCATCGCAAAATGGTTACCCAAGCTCTCAAGTCCAACACGCAATCACGTAACATGTCTTCCATAACCTCGTATACCTTTGATCGCCATCCGCTCGGGGATGTGAAAGGTCGCTGAAACGTAACTCTGTCCCCGTCGCTTGTGATAGACTTGCTAGAACTGTGCCACAAACCAGGAATCACGATCCGACACGATAGAGAGTGGAACTCCATGCAATTTAACAATCTCACGAATATAAAGTTGGCTCAGAGTCTCGGTTATGTTTGTGGTCTTCATACCCAGGAAATGAGTGGACTTGGTGAGTCTATCAACAATAACCCACACGGCATTATGCCCTCGTGCGGTCCGTGGAAAACCAGATACGAAGTCCATGGTGATGTGATCCCACTTCCACTCTGGGATAGGCAAGGAATGTGGTAATCCTCCGGGCCTTTAGTGCTCAATCTTTACTTGTTGACCCACCGCACATTTTGAAATGTATCTAGCTACATCCCTGTTCCGACACCGCATGGCGAAGGAATTTCACCTCCTTCATCCAAAACTCGCATTTGCTCATCTTAGCATATAACTTATGGTTCGAGCACACCGCGGATGGTGTCTGCGCCTCCTGGGGTCCGTGAGTAGATTAGTATGTCATCAAGGAACACAATGACAAATTGATCCAATTACGGTCAAAATACCCTATGCATCAAATCCATGAAAGCTGCGGGAGTATTAGTCAATCCGAACGGCATTAATGTACTGGAATGACCATACCTGCACGGAAGCAACCTTAGAATGTCCTCCTCCTCGATTTGCAATCGACGCACCCCAGACGCAGATCAATCTGTGTAATAATGAACCCTTCAACTAATCAAATAGCCATCTATCCGAGGTAAAGAGTATTTATTTTTCACTGTCACCCTATTCAAGCGGCCTCGTAGTCCGTATTATTAACCGGCTGGTTTCATCATGCTTCTTTACGAAGACGACTGGAGCTCCCCAAGGTGAGGTACTTAGACGGATAAACCCAATATTCAACAAGTGGTCCAATTGCTTCCTTAGCTCCTTTAGCTCCAAAGGTGCCATACGGTAAGGGGCAATGGATATGGGTTCTGGGCTCCTGACAGAGATCAATCTGAATTCAGTCTCTCTTTGTGGGGGTAACCTGTAGTTCATCTGGGAAGACATCCTGAACCACACTACTAACACCGCCTCTTGTGTGGTCTCACATTCTCTCTTCTCTCCAATCAAGCTAGTTAAGAAACTCAAGTGGCTCCCTGCCTTAGCTTTAAAGAATTTACTACTCATGGGAGGAAATGGATGGGAAGAACTTCGGTCGTTAATGAAACTGAAAACTACCCCTCCTGGTAACTGGAGTGTAATTGCCATGTAGTAAAACAATCCATCACCGCCTCTAAAGTGACAGCAAGTCCATCCCGAATATAACATCATACCCCTTCATATCTAAATCGATCAAGTCCATAATTAATTCGTGCTCACCAATACGAAGCACGCAACCCTTTCAAACCTGGCTGGTACCCAATTGTTCTCCCGTGGGCAAGTCAATATTTAATGCCTGCTCTAGCTTTTCAAAGTTCAATCCCAAATCAATAGCATATGTGGTGCGTACAAATGAATGAGTCGCACCAGGATCAAATAGAATTTGGGCCCATGAATTATAAAGAAGAATGATACCTTCCACAACTGCACATTGAGACATCTTCCTTTCGGGCCGAAGTCAAAGCAAACACTCGATACATCGCCTGGGCTTGGGCCCCCAATGTCCTCCGCCATGTGAGGCCTGTGGGGCGGTCGAATGTTTGTACCGATCCTGCTGTCTGAGTATTCCTCTGAGGTGGATAAATTGGACAATGCATTCTAATATGACCTACACCTCCACATGCAAAGCAGGATCGTGAATCAATGCCTGCTCCCACTGGTACACCTCCGGCCCCTCTGGCTAACTGGGGTCTAGGTCCCACTGTCTGGTCTGGGCGACGATAAGGTGCCGCCCTCTGAACTCCACTGCTACCCGCACCAGTCCGGATCGGACCTCCCCTCGCCCAGCTCTGTCGTCGCTGGCTATCCTCTATATCCCTCTCCACGAGTGCAAACATCCACCATAAATCTGATAGTCTAGTATCCGAGAGCTACTAACTTCTTTCTGATGGCTGCATTTCAAGCCCTCGCTTCAAAGAGCGAGTCCGGCCTCCTTAGATATAAACCCATGGCATAACGATAGCTCAGCAGAACCTCCTCTCATACTCAACCACAGTCAGGCACCACGCAGAAAGAAAGTCACCTTCATTCCGTCTCCCCGACTGATTCGAAAATACTTGTTCTCACTTGATCGAATCCCCCAAGTAAGTGCAATCATGTCCCTCCTTTCTTACCGATTCCCACCGTTGATCGGCCTCCATCAAATAAATACGTCGTCAAGCCGACTTTAAAGTCTTCGACTACTCCTAGGCCATCAAAGACTTTTGTCACCCCACGCGGGATCCACCCCATCCGCATCTGTGGTTTGATTCCTTGAAAGTGGTGGGCTTTGCCTTAAAATTCTCGAACAATTATCACCTCCGATTCTCTTCTCCATCGCCCGATACTGGGCTGGGTGGGAGTGAGCCCACTGTGGTTGTTGTTGTTGTTTTTAATTCGATGTTGCACAGGTGGAAGTGAGTTCTCTCAAACATTGATAAATTCCATTCATAGCATCGGGAGGTGGTCGCGGTGGTGGATTTGCTTGACTTCCACAACCACGACCACGTCCACGTCCACGTCCGCGTCCTCGTCCACCGTCCATTCTGCACATAAATTCACAATTTTAATTCCTTGATGCAAAAGACATCCTAATTAAAATCGACCATCTTACCCACCTTAATCCTCTCTCCATAGTGGTACCCCATAACCTACAGCTCCCATGTAAGACCTAAAGCCTAAGCTCTGATACCAACTTTGTAACGCCCCAAATACCCCTTGGGACGTCATTATATACTAACAACCATTTACACCATGAGAGCACCAGTAAAATCCATAAATGACCAAGGGTCCTTAATTTAACAAAATTCGGGTGGAGTCTCCCCTGTTCTAGCTCTACCCAAACACAACCTGTGCGATTATCATACATCACCCACATTGAGCCCATTTATCCATCAAATATTTACACTATTATCCCCAAAAAGATTTCTATTCACCGTATGAAATACCCACAATAACCTTCTAAAAGACTAAGCCAAGCCAAAGGCCTCAATAACAAAAAAGAATATGTGCCCAACAATGGCATTTATATTTCCCAAGAATTAAACTATGATAACGTTGTTTTAATTAACAAAATACTAGACTTTACATGATTTCAAAATAATTTCTGGGGCCTAGTATAAGAAACTGATAGCTCTACATGTTCTCCTCGGAATTTAGATTCCCCACGGGTGGGGCCTCCCCATGCGCGGGTTCCTTAGCTCCTACCACCTCCTCAAAGGTAAAATCTGAAAAGGGATGTAAGTAGGGGGGGTGGGGACGAAGCTCTGTAGGAAAATCCTCCCAAACTCCAACAAGGTTTAGAAATATATGAAAACGCTTCTGGCCTCATTTTTTTTTATAACATATCATAGATGTACCATTTTACAGAAAACAAGGACATTGAAAAATAGATCTCAAGTTTATATGAAAACACTTAAGTAAATGTACACTCAAGCAATGCATAAATAAAATTATAAACATTTTCACCAAATACCATTTCCAACCGTTATTTTTGTTTCTCAAACATCCTTACAATAAATTTCTCATTCATCATAGTAGTGTTTCTCAAGCATCCTTATAAGGAACCTCTTGAGCATAGGTTGAGCATCCTTACTAGGAACCTCTCATTCATCCTAGTAGTTTTCTCAAGCATCCTTACAATAAACTTCTATTCATCATAGTAGTGTTTCTCACATCCTTATAAGGAACCTCTTGAGCATAGGTCGAAGCATCCTTACTAGAACCTCTCATTCATCCTAGTAGTTTTCAAGCATCCACAATAAACTTCTCATTCATCATAGTAGTAAGTTTCTCAAGCATCCTTATAAGGAACCTTCTTGAGCATAGGTTGAGCATCCTTACAAGGAACCTCATTCATCCTAGTAGTTTTTCTCAAGCATCCTTACAAGGAACCTTCGAGCATAGGTCAGAAAGATCCTTACAAGGAACCTCTCATTCATCCTAGTAGTTTTCCTTAAGTATCCTTACAAGGAACCTCTTGAGCATAGGTTGAAACATCCTACCAGAAACCTCTCATTCATCATAGTAGGGTTTCTCAAGCATCCTTACAAGGAACCTCTTGAGCATAGGTTGAGCATCCTTACAAGGAACCTCTCATTTCATTTTTATTACCAATCACTATATCAGAATTTTATCCTACCAACAATCTCATCCCCAGTCCCCATACCAGAATCACCCATATCATATGGAAATCCCCCATAAGATATATAAGAATCCCCCATGTTATATAAGAATCCCCCATATTATATAATCATCCCCCCTGTTATATAAAAAAACTCTATAATATACAAGAATCTCCCATACTATATTAGAATCCCCATGCTATATAAGTAAGAATTTCCTATGTTATATAAGAATCCTCATATTATATAATAATCCCCCATGTTATATAAAAATCCCCTATACTATACCAGAATCCCCCATACTATATAAGAATCCCCCATATTATATAATCATCCCCCATACTATACAAGAATCTCCCATACTATATTAAAATCCCCCATGCTATATAAGAATTTCCCATGTTATATAAGAATCCCCCATATTATATAATAATCCCCCATGTTATATAAAAATCCCCCATACTATACCAGAATCCCCCATACTATATAAGAATCCCCCATGTTATATAAGAATCCCTAAAACGAAATCATTCCCGAGTGAGTCGGAATCTGGCAGGGATCACTATAATAGAATCCCCCATACTATATAAGAATCCCCCATGTTATATATTCCCGAGTGAGTCGGAATCGAAGTACTTTCCTGTCCGAGTGAGTCTAAATTTGGCAGGGATCACTATAATAGAATCCCTCATACTATATAAGAATCCCCCATACTAGATACGAATCCCCCCTGTTATGTAAAAATCCCCCACACTCAGAATAACCCCCATGTGGAGAATCATTTTCGAGTGAGCTCCGACCCATCCGAGTGAGCCTGGACCCGGTCCGAGTGAGCTCCACGGCAAGGAAAGACCATGTATTAATCCCCATACTATATAAAGAATCCCCCACTGGATTCCTCAATCACCATACCAGAAAATTTAGTTTACCAACCAACAATTTCACTACCAATCCTTCCATAATTCTCAATTTTACTGGAAAAACTTCTAAGAATCCACAAACAATCATAAAACAATTCAAGAAATAGTTAGAAAATACAAGAGATCATACCCTAATGATTTTTATACTCACACAAATCACTAGAGTAAGAAATCAATCCTCAAAGAACACATTTAAGAATAAATTCCTATTCCCACGTACAAAGAGAGAATGGTTTCGTATCATCTTAAAAATAGCATTTATAGCCCCAAAACGTACATATATACATACCCTAGCTCTAATGTAAGTGAAATCTGAGAAAAACCCCTACCTTAATCTTGGCTGCTATGGAGACGGCTTAGTATCACCTTACCCTTAAATTCCTAGCTCGCCTTCCTTCCTTCTTCTCCAACGATCCTGTGGCTTCAAGAGTGTGCGGGTACGTGTGGGGTGGGAGAACATGAGAAATAGAAGAAAATTTTGGGTTTTAATTCAGTCAGCTCGAAAAATCACTGCTCTCGGGTATTTTTTGTATTTTTCTTCAAAATTACGCTTTTTCCACTACACTCTCAAATTCATTTATAGGACTACTCTAAGGTTTTTCGAATGCTCTGATTCATTTTTAATGTTATTTTAACCTAAAAACCTTTGTTTCTATGATTTATGTAACCATTTTTATATTTATCATTCTTATACTTTGATTTAAGAGGTAAAACTAATTGGACGATTATTAATATTTAGACATGTGGGGGTTTACACCTCCTATATCTCCACATTTTACCTCAACTCCTTAGCCACAATAGCCACCACAGTTAATTTCCCCTGTTGAACAAGCCATCCTGAACTTTAGCAAACAAGTGGATAATTTCATAGAGGAGCAGAGGGCAGTTAATGTCCAAGCCAATAAGGAAATTGACATAGTGGAGAGCTCCCTGAACAAGAAGATTGATGGACTTCAAAGTGAAATGGAGCTGAAATTGGACAACTTGCAATGTTCAATTTCAAAGCTTGCCCAGCTTGATCAAAAAGGGGAAGAGCAGCCAGAGGAAGTGTGCTTCGATCGACATAATGTGGCAGGAGCAGCAGAACAAATGCCTACATCAGAGCTTATAGAGGATTTTTTATTGAATTATCCGCTGATCACGAACCGGGGATATGTGTGATGTTGTTTTTCCAAGGAGAACCAAGAAGAAATCATCACTTTGTCGGGACCGAGTAGTGGCAAAGGATAGAAGCAAGGAAAGAAACCACAAAGCTTACCCTCCAACCAATTCCTATGAAACTGAATCTGAAAAGAACGCTCAAAGCCACCTATAACCCCCGCGCATACATACCGCCACCAATCGCAAGAAACCCAAAACCTCGTGAAAGACTCCGCCCTCTCCTAAACCCATACCACCGCTTGTACAAAATTTTAGGAAGTTAGAGGCCATTGCACAAGCCTCTGCCACTACATCAAAGACACAAGCAGCTGCCTACATTGCATGGCACAGTGGATGGTTCAAAAGTCGGCTCGACTTGGGAGCATCCGAACCCCGGTATGTTCCCCCATTTTTTTGTTTTAATTTGTCTTGTTTTGTTTTATTTTATCGTATTTTATTTTGATTTCTTTAATTTTTCTTTTAGATTTTCTAATTATTAGTTAATTTATGTTTTTAGATTAATTTTTTACTCAATTTTTCTTAATTTTCTTGCATTAATTTGCAGCTTTTAAAAATTTTGAAGTCTGATTTGAAAATCAAATGAAGCAGAAGCAAAGGATAAAATTTCTATTAACTGATAGATGGTACTCAAGAATTATCTGATGAATGAGAAATTTTCTGCTTATAGTAAAATTGGATCGCACTATTATGGCTAAATTTCTAAGAATAAAATGATTGGCTTTTATAATATGTTTCATTATATGACAAAAATTGATCTTATTTGTTGGTTTTTTCAAAAAATAATTTTTTTATTTTATTTATTTTATTAAAAAAAAAGAAACTGCTGTTCTTTTATATACAAAAAATATTTAGTGACACATATTTATATACAAGGCAAGAATATATATATATATATTAGATTTTTTTATATATATAAAAAAAATTTTGTTCTAAAAATGCTTTATTTTTATTTTTATTTATTTAATTATTTATTGATTTTAAAAAACTCAAAAATTAAAATAACAAAAAATAAAAACTAAAATCAAAAGGAAAAAAAGAAAATAGTACTTGCAACATATTACTTTCACAAAGAAGCAAACTCACAGCCTTAAGAAATGCTATGAAGAAAATTTTTCTGCATAGCCCCACTTCTTTATTCAATTTTGTTTCTGCCATAACTTTTCTAACTGAACTGCTTAGTGTCTTTGCACCGCTAAAAGTTTTATAGAAAATGTAATCCAAACATGCAATAGAAAGAATTACTTTTAGATTACAGAAAGTGTAATTTTAAAAATGGTCCAATCCTGGTCATTTTCCTCTCTCTTTTCCCCTAACTTGTTTATTTGAAGCCCAAACGGAGTGAATAAGGTGTCGGTGGAAAGCTTGCGAAGTCTCCTATCCAACAATGATCACATCTCATCAAGGAGGTAACACTTCCTTTTCTAATTTTCCAATCCGAGCCCCATTTCTGACAATCGAGATGTTCGGGGTCAGTGAGTTAGCTGGCGAAGTGGCTTTTGTATTCATACTTTGTTATTACTTGTGCAAGCCCATTTTGTGATGTTCAAGGGCTTGCTGAGTCCCCTTTCGGCAAAGTCGTTATACTATACAAATCTCATTTTTCAAAATTTAATCCCATTTTGCAACCAAAAATTTCAGGTGTTGTGCCTAGCCCATAGTTTGAAAATTGAAACTTTTGTCCAATTCTATTGATGTTAGATTGGTTCCATGCCTAATTGAGTGGGCAATTAGTTGAACTTATGTTGATTTCGACCTTTTCTTCCACCTTTGTAGCTTCAACCACACACCGAGCACATTAGGTTTCAATGATAGGTCGAAATCACAAGAACCTCCTTTACTTTGCATAACTCCGCCCTAGTTCCATTGACAAAGAAGACAATGATCCCAGGAAAAAAAAGAGAAAAGAAAGAAAGAAAAAAATAAAATAAAAATTGGCGCTTTTGCCCAGAAACCCGAACACGGTCCGAGGGGTATAAACGAAGGGTTTAAAACGCAATTGCCCTAAACCTTCAGCAGTTTAGAACCACCGAAGCCGATCTTCTACCTTCATGGGTGGATAGGTGGAAGTTAGTGGAGTGTGATTATTTGAGTCTGAAATCATTGTTCGAGTCAGTGAAACACGAAGAGTTAGTGGTGTGAAAGATCCTCGCTGACTTGGTGCCTAAGCCTTAGTGAGGTTGGAGTGCTGGTGATCCCGTTACATGGACTTTGGTGGAATTTATAACATTGCCTACAACGCAAAGAATTGTGGAATAGGGTGGAATTTTGATCTGTTAGGTTGTAGTTCGCGCTAGGTCGTGGTAGTAGCTAGGTTGGGGGGAGAGTGCGGAGTTTAATGAGTTTATTATTGTAGTGATAGAAGCAAACACTTGATTTTGATGGAAGTTTAGTTGATTCCATGAGATGGAGACTCTTTTGATACTCAATTTGTATGGCATTCATTACTCTCATGATAGTTATTGGACATTTAAATATAAATTTTACTTAGGGTTGGTAGCCACTCATTCACAACCTTTTTTGAAATATAATTTTTATGAACATTTATTTTGTTATAGTTTTATATGTTCTTTGTTGTTTCTTCTTGCATTTGCTAAGGGACTAGCAATATACCAGTTAGAGGTGTGTGATTAGTGCCCAAAAGTGCTATTTTGAACCACTATTTTTAATAGGTTTGGCGCTTGCAGTGTATAATTACTATGTTAACCTAATTGACATGATGGGTTCTATGGTACTAATGATCGCATTTTGTGTGACTTTTTGTAGTTTTTTGCGGGGGTGAACATAGAGTATCGTGTCAATCCAATCATATTGAAGTCGGGTTGATTTCATCAATTTCATATGGTCTTCCATCAATTTCGACAATGGAATGAAGGCCATCGCAGCTTGAAAGTGAACAGTCAGGGATGGAAGCGAGGGAAGTTGGAGCAGATGGCCAGCGGGATGCGGGGAGATGAATTTAAGCTATCTGATTTTTAACATCTTGTGAGGATTCATGCATAGCGAAAATCAAAATTCGCTATGCTGGAAATTTTATTCAAGCTAGCAAAATTGGCTAGCTAGTCACATTCCCTAGCGAAATTTTGGTTTCGCTATTTCTTGCATTTGCAGCTATATAAAATTTTATCTAAGCATTTTCATTATAAGCGAAAAGAAAAATCCTGTCTTATATTGAATTCACCTTCTTATGTTTTGTTATTTTTAGTTCAAAAGCAGACCTGGGTTTTTTGATTAATTATATATTGTCCCCATTGTAATCTTATAGTTTGGTATTTTGGTATTTCACAAAAATTGGGTTGGCTATATAAGCCAACTTATAGATTTGTAACCCAACTTTAATTTTTACAGAGTACCATAAGCATTTTCTCTTTAGGTTTCTGATTTCTCTCTTCCTCTCTCCTCTTTCTTTTTCACTTTCTTGGGTGTAACCACTCAAGGATGACAACTTGGAGATGGCTAAAACCCTTCCTCCTTGAAGTGGAAGGTTCTTTGGGGTAGGATACGAGAAGAACTGGCTGGTGGTTCCCCTATTTTTCACGTAGCAAGTTTTGACGTGCAGTTCCTAATTTTCCAGCGCTCTAGGTTTAAAAGCTTTTGATGTGCTCTTTGGTCAATACTTGGCAAGCTTTTGGGGTTTAGTGTATTCTTGGCTTTAGATACACTAATACCGTAGTTTCCATTCTGAGCCAGGGTAGGTTAAGGGTTTAGATTTTCACTGCAAATTTATCCCTTTAGATCAATATGGTAATCTTACCCAGGGTTGGTGGATTCTTATTTTAGATCCAGTGAGACTCATTAGTTACCCTTGAATCCATTGTAGGATAGTGGGTAGTTCCTCTTATTGGAACCTTGATGCTAAACTAAATGCTTTCTACAAGGAAATTATTAGGGTTTAGTTTTTAAAAGTTAAATGAAGATCCGGTTGAGGGAAATGACTGTATATCATCCTCCCAGCGTGAAATAGACCACAGGACCCTCGGTTACCACTGAATCCAACCCCGGTGACTGATACTTCAGGGTTCTATTTTAAATTTTATTATATACTTTCATTTGTGAAAGCCACCAACCCACTGTTTTTGCTCCCACCTAAAATTGACCGATTCACCATTTTGGCCAGCCGTCATTTGTACGAAGAAAACCATCCCCCCGTGTTCGACCTGGGCCACTTTATACTGCAGTAGCCCGGCTGCAGCAGTGGGAAGGTATAGAATATAAGTGCATAGATTCGCATCACCCTACCGTGGCACAGATCATTTGGCACTAAAGCCTAAACCTAATTCTTTCTCATGAGATATAACTGGCGTGGTGAAGACATTCAAGTCCCTAATCGGTGGCCATGGTCTCGAGGCAGCCTAAGGCAACTAATGAGAGTGACTAAGTGGTGACGGTGGATCTAGATTAGAAAGCATCCTTTATTAACGACAAAGCTTCACTTAAATGCACATTGGCGAGGCTGGATGTCTAGGAGGTTTCAACCTGGTGAGATGTAGGAGCTTAAATGCTCATAAATGCGGTGTGATAAATGAGGAGGGACAGAAACTTACCTCCAAACCTCACCGGTGACCCTCTCTTTCAAAGGAAGGGGGCTTTAGCCAAGCATACCTTGGTTTGTCATCACAAGGCTTATGTTTGGTTGCGAAAAATGAAAAGAAAGTGAAAGAAAATGAAGAGAAAGAAAGCGCAGCCTAAATGAAAATGCGTGGTTGTTCAAGATAAAAAGTTAGGGTTCAAGGTGTGGGGAGCTTATATAGTCAACTGATGTGAAATGACAAAGGCCTAAAATATGAAATTACAATATTAGGGACAAAATGGTAATTAATCAAACGTAGTCGTCTTGGATTAAAACATCAAAAGAAAACAGGCGTAATTTTATTATCTGAGAATTTGCTGCATGTGAAAAATTTCATCTATCACTGCAATTCTTCATCAAAAAATCACAAAGAATGCGAAAATCAAAATTTTGCAATGACAGCTCATTTTCCTCTAGGCTAATGAAATTTGCTATCTTAGCAAAAAATTTGCATAGAGAAAATTTGTTAGGATTGAATTTTCAGCTCTAAGTTTGAAATTTCGCAATCCTTAAATTTTATGATATGCCAATCTGCATTCCACCATTCATGATGTTTCTCTACCTTCACTTCTACATGGTTTCTTCATCATTTGCCTTCAATTCTTCACTTCATCTTGACATTTCATCATACGGCTTGGTAAATCAAGGGATTCTCACATTCGGCAGTGACTTAAAGTCATCTATTTACGTCCATTTTTCTAATTTATTTTTATTCTAAAAAGGCGGTTGTGTGCGGGAATATGGAATGCTTCCTGGCTGGCACGTAATGAGGGAATTCAAGAAAGCCGAGAAATTACGGAGTAAAAGGGCTTAATGTGGTGACGATGATATAGCGGCTAAAGGAAATTTACGGCGGGAGAGGCGCAAGGATTAAGGATTTGATGTCGTGACCTTCTGACCATTGAAATACATATTAAGGTTGCAACTACAAGCTCCGGTCTGGAAATGAAGCGTAGTGAAGACAAAGCAGAAATTTGGCGTGAAAAAAACTCAAGTCAAGCAACTGGGGAGTGTTGATGAAGACGCTGATGTATAGCGACATCATTAGTCGCTGGCAATTAAACGGTCGATTAGACAATGAGGTCCACGACACCAAAGATTACAGCGGTAAACAATTATTTAAACATTTATGACATCCCGGATGCGATCAGCGACATCAACTTCATCGGCGAAGCGTTCGCGACATGTGTTATAGAAACTGAAGGTGTAGCATCATTACGCTAAAGAGAGGAAGGTGTGACATCATTCCGCAAATGGTGTGAACGTCAGTTTACACTGAAAAGATCGTGACATCATTCGTGATTGCGACATCGTTCTGCGAAAAAGGTCCACGACAAGGTCAAGATGTCGCGACATCAACTACGCGAAAGAAGTGACATCATTGGTATGGTATGGATATAAGAAAATAAATTCGGCGACCTTTGGTTGTGAAACATCAATACAAAGACTTGGTCGAGACATCATTAAGCGTTAGCGACAGCAAAAGCAGGAGCGAGGAAATTAGCGACATCGCAAAGAGGTCGCGATATCATTACAAAGACCGGAAGGTCAGCGACATTGATTCGAGCGCCAGTACAAAGAGGTAAAGATCGGCGTCGATGGCGTCGCGACATCGAAGAATCAGCGACAAGATCAAGTACGACCGACGCCAGTTCCACAGACATGTCGCGCGACGAGACAAGGCTTACCGGCCCAAAGAAGACTAAGATGGTGCGACAAGAATTTATCCGCGACGCCGAAAATGACTCGCGGGCGGTTAGCGAAGTCGGAGGTGCATCGAAGTGGGGCCCGACTTGAGGAACCCTATAAATATGTATTTGCTGCGAGAGGAGTATGACTCTTGGCGACTTGAAAGGAGTAAGGTTCTTTGAAGGCTCCTGTATTTTAATTTTCTTTTCTTTCTTTGTTTTTATTTTAGATTAGTTCGTATTTTTGTTTGGATCTGAATGTTAGCTGTTAAAGTTTTAGCTGAATGAAGATTTATATTTCTTCAAATTACTATCTGGTTGTTTGAATTCAATGAGACAAATTTTGGTTTCGACTACCGGTTCCTAATCTGATGGTTTCTTGATCGACAAGCCAATGTATGGTGTAATAAGTGGTTCCCCAGAAACCCGACTTCATTGAAATGACTCTATCGTCGAAATTATCTTTCTGCGCGGTACATTTAATAGTCGCGAACTGATTTAATGAAATCTACTTCTTTGGTTTTTGTTTATTTTGTGGGGTGATCTTAATATAGTTGCCTACCCATAGCGGACATCTCAGCTTCACGATTTCGAGGCCTCTGGTGACCACGGGAAGGCGTCCTGATGATAAACATTCGTGGGCGGTATCGCGAACACCAAGCTACTTGTTGATTTAATGTGCTCTGTGTGATTAAATTGATAAATCCTCTTTTCATGGACGAGGAATGAGTTGAGCGATTTATCAATTTAAACATGCGGAGAGTTAAACCTCGATTCGAATGGTGAATTCAATCCCAGTGTTGCAAGGATCTAATCAGGAAAGGCAGGTTGTTCTAATTTTGAGGAAGAAGCCGATTATAGTGTAAATCTGTGCAATGACTATAATTTAGGAGTTCAGGTTTACAGTTCAGGTTGTGGGTATGAAGTATTGAAAAAGAAAAATACCCGAAACAAAGGCGGCTGATTAAAGAGTAGTTATCTAACCACTTGTCTTGAAAAAGCGATCGAGTTAGATGATGAAACGATGGTGTGGAGAGATCCGATTGCACTTTCGTACTCCTTGGACTAGTTTTAAATAAGTGGTTCATGAAGCAAAATTACGGTGCAATGCGAAGGAATTGATGTTTCTGTGCTTTATTTTCGGTGTGCCCTTTGCCGAGATATTTGTTCAATCTAAATTTGTTATTTATTATTGTTTAGTATTCAATTCATTTGTTATTAATTCAATTCTTTTAGTTTTCATTATTTTAAGGCTTTCAAGGCGATTCAAATTGGCTATCCTTAGTCCAAATAGTATGAGCTTGAGTGTGGGGTAGTTGATTGAAATTCTTGAGATCTCTGTGGGATCGATATACGGACTAAATCCACTTTATTACTTGTTCGACACATTGCACTTGCAGCATCATGGATCAACATAAAAAATAGAGGAGAATGTATTTATTCTTGAGGAAACCATTTATATCAACAGTATACTTGCAGGAAATATAATCAACAAGTTTCATGCTTACTATTAACGAGGATTAGATAATAGTCCTTTGGTAATAAGTGTCATAAATTTGTATATATGTCTTTGTCCAAGAACAAGTTTTTGATGCAGCCGAGTTGATGATCAATATTGATCGGTGATCTATTTGGTTATTAAAGTAGTGACAAACATGACGTTGAACTATTTGTCTGTTAACAAACCGCGTGAAATAACTGTGTGATAATCTGATGTGGGTTTTGCCCAGAGCTGTGATAACGACGCGACCAATTCAGGTGTGATGGGACACTCAGGGGTGGGCGCTCGTACTCTGGACAGGGTCGACGAGAATGAGACGTTCGGATAAATACCGGCGCGGTTTGAATTGTCGGGTCGTGCTGTGGATCGATTGATGACAACATGGTTAAAAATCCGTCATTGTAGTGATGCGTTGTGGTGTCGGGATGTTGAGCTATGGAGTTCAGTAAATGATGAGTCGAATGATCAGTGCCGTATTTCTTCTTTATAGAATGAGTGTGATCCTACGCTTCCGTTACGTTGATACTGGAGGAGCTTGTAGAAAGCCTACTTGGGTGGTCTTCCCCCATCACTCACCTCAGAGAGGAGATAGATAATTGTGTTCGGCGGGGAAGATGAGAGCCTTTATATCATGGGAGAGATTCAAAGGTTCTTGCTTGAAAAATTTAGTAAAGGAATAGATCTAAAGACACGGATGGACCTAGTGTGCTCTGAATGATACATCTAAGAACATTATTGATGCTACATCTTTGTAGGAGCATTCAAACGTAAGTCTTGAGGCAAGAAGATCGATTGAGGACTGTAAATGCAATATGAAAGCTCCTTCAGGAGTTTTCAAGAGTAATTGGTAGAGGAAGAGAGTCATGGAAATTTGAGCAGATGACAAGCCATGGAGCGAAGTTAGATGCCATCATGCATAGAATGGACAAGCAAGAGGAAGATGCACCTTGCTCATGAAATAGGAGCGTCGAAGGGAACATTGAGAGAGTGTGATGTACTGAAGAGGCTTGTTTTATGATGCGAGAAGGTTAAGTACTTGGGGAGCCAAAAATCTATCACTTGAGCCAAATCTAACACACCCGGCCTGGCTATCGTCCAATGAGGAACTTCGCGACAATTTTCATATGGTGGAGGCCTCTGAGGCCCAGGCATGGGCGGAATCCTCAACGAGGATATCGGCAACCACGAGGTTTCTACGTGAAGCAGGAGGTGAAAATAGAAAGCAGTACCGAGGAGTCGGAGGAGGCTCAGCCATTTGATCCAAATCTTTGCAATTCATAGGAATGACAGAATTTGTTAAACCTCCGTGAGCAGTTCTGAAGTGGAAGCCTCAGTCTGCAATTCCAAATGTTTCGAAAGACACTAATGCCTCCCTCAGAACACAGGGCACAAATAGGAAACTAGCCTAAACACGCAAAACCGGATGAAGATGCCGGTGACACGAAGAAGAATCTAAAAGTGCATGGTGTGCGGCCTGAAGTTGGAAAAACTTAGAGGAAAGGCAGAGAAAAAAATGAAAGCTGACAAAGGAGATGAGGCCGGACAATGCGAAACACTAGAGAAGGAAAGAAGAAGGAAGCAATTTGTCGGAGAAGAAGGAAGCAAGAAGAAAACCAGAATAATCACTGCGTTATTTCGAAATTTGCGAAATCAAAAGATAGAGGAACGGTTGCAGTTTTCAGAAAACCTTTCGGAAGCTGGAATCGGTATGCCTTTCATGATGGTGACTCAGTGCCACTTTATGCAAAAATTTTGAAAGACATGCTGAGCAAGAGGAAGATTGTTGAAGAAGGAATTGTAGACAGCGCAACTACTGATCTTGTGATCAAGAGACTTACGAGAGAAAAGATGAAGGATCAGGGCTTCGCGTTTCCTGCGCCCATTGGAGTTTTGAGTTTGAGCTCTGTGACTCGAGTGCCGGTATCAATTTAATGCCCTAATCCATTTGCCAAGAAGTTAAGTTTGGGGTACTCCCATCTTGTGCCTCAAATGGCTGAGATAGAACCACAGCAAAACACAGAGGAATCCATAGAAGATGTTTAGGTAAAGGTGAGAAGAAACATTTTTCCGATTAACTAATCATCTCTTTGGATATGGAAGAAGATTCACAAGTCCCTCTAGCTGCTTTGGGAAGGCCATTCCTTCACAGCTGACGACTCTAATCGATATACAAAGGGAATTCTCACTCTCGGAGTTGGAGAAAGCTGACTAACTTCAATTTAATCGAAGTTTGAGGAAATTTAGACATAGAGGAAGATGTCAAATTGATAGAAGATGTATATGTCAACAATTACGATTTTACTATGATTATAATTCCCGACTTTCAATCAATGAAGAAGAGATGAATTTCAAATTATCTTGAAGGTTTTGAGATTGATTTTTTGCACATAGTTTATTCTGCGAAAAAGTGATGAGTCTTGAACAAAATGGGTTGAAAAAGGTAATGAAAGAAAAGTTATGAAACAGTGAAGAGGCTAGTTTAAAAGGAGTTGCCAAGTCATTTAAAGTATGCTTACTGGGGGCTACCAAAGAGTAAACCAGTAATAATTTTTGCTAGACTTAGTGATCTTGAGGAGCAGAGGTTCTTGGAAATTTTTAAGGAATCATAAGGGAGTATAACGGTCTATTGAAGAGTTAAAAATTCGATCCATCAATATGCATGCACAAAATCTTCTTTGGAAGAAAATCTGAAAGCCAGTATTGAACATCAAAGGAAGCTGAATCCAATGAAAGTAGTCGGGAAGGAAATTATAAAATGGTTAAATGCTGGTTTTATCTATGCAATTGGAACAATCGCTTGAGTTAGCCAGTCCATTTTAGTTCCAAAGAAAGGTGGTTGTGATCCGCAAATTAAAAGAAATGAATTAATTCCAGCAAAACGTTGGCAGGATGGAAGTATGCATTGTGGAAAGTGAACACGGCAACCGGGAAAGATCATTTCCTTTACCTTCATTGATCAAATGTTGGGCCAGTTAGCGAGGACACCCTCATTTTGTTTCTTGGGCCAGGTATTCGAGGCTGGCAGTTGCAATTGCACACGAGGACGAAAAGACCACATTTCCACATGCCTATGGGTACCTTTGCCTTGAAGGATGCCATTTGGGGCGTACAGTACTCCACTACTTTCAGCGATGTATGATGTCGATGTTCTCAGATTTAGTTGAGGAAGTCATGGAAATTTTTATGGATGACTTCACAGTGTATGGGTCCTAGTTTTGAACAGTATGCGAGACAACACAGACGTGCTTCAAAGATCACGGGAATGACGGCTAACTAAATTGGAAAATGCCATTTCATGGTAGCAGAGAATATTGTCTTGTTCATAATTTACAGGGCTAGAAGTGGACCAATCCAAAATTTCCATTATCAAAACCGCCTCCACAGCATTAAAGGATAAGGAGTTTCTTGGGGCATCTTGGATTTTATAGGAGATTCATAAAAACTTTATAAGATAGCCAAACCCATCTGGTCTTTTGAAGGACACAAAGTTTAATTTTGATGATTCTGCAAAAATTTTGCCTTTGAAGAAATCAAGATGATTAGTTCCAAGCACTATCATGACACGGAATGGGATCGAGTTAGTAATGTGTGATGCCGGTGGATTTTAGCAATGGGTACATTGGGACAAAGAAAGAAAATGTCGAGTCATATACTATGCTAGCGGAGACCTTCAGCGAGCTGAAAACTATTCCACAAGCGAAAAGGAGATGCTAGCCATAGTGTTCGCAGCGAAATTAGGCCATACATTCACGGGATCCCATGTTTGTAGTTCCACGGACCATTACGACCATGAATATCGATGTAAAGAGCTAAGCGAGACTAATAAGGTGGAGTCTTTGCTGCGCAGGTTCGATCTAGAAATTAAAGATAAAAAGGGTGTGACAATGTGATGGCGATCCGCTTGTCGAGTGAAAGAATGAAACAAAAAGGAGGAGGCGAGTGAGAGGGCTTCCCGGATGAACAAATTGTTTAAGGTGTCATTTCGACTTCCATGGTATCTTTGACTATTGCCAGTGCCTAGCTTGTGGAGTAGTTCCTCGGGAATTCGATACCAAAGAAAAGCTCGGGGCTAACAGCCAGTGCATTATGCGGGATGACCCAACGCTATTTAAAGAGGTCTTGACATGATTATCGAAGATGTGTGCGGAGAGTGAACAATGTAAAATCTTGAATAATTACCATGCATCACCATGGGGGCATTTTACGGAGAAAGAGCGACTCATAAGATACTCCAATCTTGATTTTATTGGCCCACTATCTTGGAGATTGTGAATGGGTCAAATTATTGTGATAAATGCCAAGGTGGAAATATCGGCGGCATGATAAATGCCCCTAAAGGTATAATGGTGGTGCAAATTTTGATGTATAGAATAGATTTTATGGGATATTCCCACCATCATTTGGAAACACAGCCTTATCTTTGGCGGCAATGGATTATGTTCCAAATGGGTGGAAAGCGGTAGCTTGTCAGGGAATGATACAAATACGGTTGTGAGTTTCTTACAAAATATTTTGAGGCGGTTGGAACACCCGAACTATTATTGAAGTGATGGGGGAAGCCATTTTGCAAACAAAATATTTGCAAAACTCATGAGCAGGTATGGGATCAAGCATATAAGGAGTCTAGCTTATCATCCCCAGACCAATGGACATGCAGAGATTTCCAACAAGGAGATTAAAAGAATCCTGGAAAAGACTGTAAGTTCAAGTAGGAAGGATTGGTCTTCCCAGACTTGTTGCACTTTGGGCTTACGGGATTGCATTCAAAACTCCCATTGGAATGTCCCCCATACAGCGAGTTGTTTGGCAAACCATGTCATCTACCTCTAGGCCCCGGAATACAAAACTATGTGGGCCATCGAAGGCCCGAACTTTGATTTTAAAGCTATGAAAGGAAGAGAATTGCTCCAAGCTTGAATGGCGGAAGAAGCGAAAAATGAAGCCTACGACAATGCTAGAATATACAAGGACAAAACAAGAAATAGCATGATCGAGGATTACGAGAAAAGAGTTCGAGACGAGAAACGAGGTTCTTACTTTTTAACTCAGTTGAAGTTATTTCGGGAAGTTAAAATCAGATGGAATTAGACCATACCACGGTAGTGTCAAGCCTTTACATTTGGAACGATAACGATAAAGACTATCTTTGGGGAAGAATTTAAAGTCAATGGACAAAGACTGAAGCATTATCAAAGCGGGGAGGAAGAAAGGAAGGCTCGGTGGTTCATTAAGAGAGAGAATCGAGCGGCAAGTCCCATTTAAGGACTCAGCGACGGTGATGAGGCAACCCATAGAAATTTGATTTCTGATTTTAGACTTTAGTTTTTTTAAATTCACCTTGATTTTATTTTTAGTTCTTATAATGATTAGTTAGTACTTGAAGTTAATTTTTGTTTAATTAAATCGCTACGGAAATTTTGCGAGTGCTTATGCGAAATGGCTCGAGACGAAGGAACAAACTCGGTCTGACTCCAGCAATTCACGGGGAAGACTGACTTGAAGGGAGTGTGTTTCCTCCCTACATAAATTCTGTTAAAATTTAATGAATACATGTTTGAATTCTTTGTATCAGAATAATGATTTAATTGAATGCGAGAATTTGAATTGATAGAGAAAATAGTGAAAAGTTGTATGTTCATTAGAATTTGAGGCAATTGCGACTAGGTCGCGACAAAACTTATGTCTCGACAAGCGAAGTCGCAACAGAGTTAATGTCGTGACTTCGGTCGATGCGGAGGAAGAGCAAGAATGGTGTGACGAAAGGTATGTCGCGACGAAATAGAGTTCGCGACGAACATTTGGGTCGCGACAAGAAGCGAGTCCTTCAAAGAGTGGTGGGGTCGCGACAACGTAATGTCATGAGATGCACGATGTCGCGACCGAGGATGACTTGTCATCACGAGATAATTCATGTCGTGACATCAAAAGTTTACCGGTAGGCAACTTTTTAATTTGCCACTAAATTTAATATTAGCACAATATGACAAAAATTGAAGTCACGACAAGCGCAAATAAATGAAATAATAAATAGCCCACAATCATAATTGAATTATAACTGTTGAGAAGCTCCTTCCAATATCATTTTTTTCCTTAAAGCAAATTCAACTTTTCACCTTCGCGTATTCCCTGATTTTCAAATCTCACCGGAAACCACAGATAGAACTTCTTCCCTCACCAGGCCTTTCAATTTCTCTAATGGCGAACCTACACTCCTCATCCCAAATGCGAGTGAAATCATGGAGAGCATGCTCCAACGAAGGAGATTCATACGGAACCTACGAGTGGAGAAGCAGGCCCGTCGAACAACTTTGAAGTTCAACGATTGCAAGGCGACGGAGAGACGAAGAAGCGACAAGAAGAGGAGGGAGGATGGCTTCATTTCGAGAAGAAGCCTCCATTATGGAAGAAACACTATACGGGAAAAGGGATTTATGAGGAGAAAGGGGATTAGGTCATCTCATCTCCCAGTTGAGTTGATAGAGCAAAGAGAGTGGGGAAAAGTGCATGAGCATCAAAAAAGCGGGTTATGCGACGGTTCCCGTGAAGAATTTTACTCAAACCTTGTTAGCGGAAAGGAGAACTCTGTTTTCGTCAGAGGGGTTTGGGTTCCATATGGAGCTGAGACTATAAATGCAATGTACGGAATGGAGGGTGCAGCATGGATCAAGGGTACGAAGATGACGAAAGCCTAACCGTGAAAAGATAGCCGGGAGGCGACGGATAGCAAGGTGAAATGGGAAAGGTCAAGGAGAGAAAAGATTATCAATAGGAGATGCGACGGAAGAAGCCAAGGTATGGTTTATTTTTCGGCCCCCGTTCACGAGGATCCTGAAGCATGCACTTACGATGAAACGAAAGCGGTCTTATACATGCCATCTGAAGGGCTATAAGGTGAATCTTTGGAGCTGTGGTGAAAACTCCATGACTGAAATATCATGAAGAAGAGGAAGTAAAGAGGCCTGATTCCACACCCGGCAACCATCACCCGGAGTTATGTATAAGGGCTGGTGTGAAGGAAGTTGGGCGAAGAAGAAAGAGTGCTTGATGCTTCACCATTAACCACAGTAAGGATAGCGAGGGCCAAGAAAGTGTGAAGAAAAGGGGTCATAGTGGGAGGCGGGCGGTGGAAATGAAGAGGAGAATACAAGAAAAGAAGAGGAAACTCTTTGGGTTGAGGAGCGAAGAGCAAAAATCGGCTCTGACGAAGGGAACACCTCATTTTTGCAGAGAGGCATGGAAGCGGACAGAGAAGTCTACATGGGTTCACCACTTGCCCAGCCAACTCTCCCCAATGAGAAGCAGAGTTCGAGGAGAACCAGGAAGCTGGAGGAGCCAAGAAGATAGCCAAATAATGGAATGCTCATTTCTATGCGAAAAGTATGGAAGAAGAAGAGAAATGGGCATTCAGAAATTCGGAGAAGATGTGTATGAAGGTAGATTGAAGAAGAGATCAACGATTGGGAAGAGAGGCGGGCTGAAAGAGGAAATGTATGAAGCAAGGTAGTGAGCTTAAAAGTCATCTCTTTTAGTCCGTTTTACATTTGATTTTCAGTTAAAATTAAATGATGTATCTGATTATGAAGAAACTCACCAATTTGTCATTAGCAGGAAGGAAGCAAGAAGAAGAAAAAGCGATGAAAAATGCAAAAATAAGTGGATAAAAATGCAGTCGAATGACAAGCGATAAACAGCGGCTGAGTCATTGATGTAGTTGATAGTGCACGGAGTCCGGTTAAGTCGTGACAGCCAGTGGGTGATGATCTCGCGAACGATGCTGGCGATTGGGTGATCGATAAGGGCGATATGTGCGACTAACCGTGTGCCATCTGATGTATTGCGACCTACAGCAGCATAAGGTGATGTCGACCGAAGGCGATGTCGCGACACGAAGATTCTTGGTTGTTCTGACGGACTTAATGCGAAGTCTTGACATCAAGAAGATCAGCGAAGGCCGAAACTATGAAGTTGATGTCCGCGACATCAAGGGACACCCGTTCAAGGAAGCGATGCCGGTAATGTGTGGCCAGAAAACTAGGGTCGCGACATCGCACCGCTGACTCGCGATGGAAGGGTGCGGGAGACTTGAGCCCATGTTGCGACAACATCCTGATGTCGCGACATCAGGAACAACCATTGAAGACTACAAAGGACTAGAATGGATGTCGCGACAAGGCCATGATGTCGCGATATCGCAAGTGATCAACGAAACGCTGCGGCATGGCGTGGTGTCGTGACAGCATGAGCGACCGGTTCGGGATGCGAACTTTAAGTAATGTCGCGGCGTACGAGTTCGATGTGAGCAGAGAGCTTTGAGTCTAGCGGAGAGACGATAACTTGGGCACGGCTACTAAATCCCGACGGGTTATATTGGGATTAGGGCCCAGCTGGAAACTATAAATACTGGCTACCCGAATAGTAAAACAGAAATTAGAGTGCGTAAGGGAGAGATCTGGGTAGCCTAGGCTTCACTTTTATTTTTATTTTTCTTTACTTTCTTGCTTTTTCTTTTCTTTCTTTTCTTTTAGGCGGATGTTTTGTCCTGTTTTTTTCGTTTTATTATTTTCTTTGGATCGAATGTTATCGTTTCACGAAGGCTGAATCTGAGTGTTGCCAAATTACTACAGGATATGCATCGAAGTTCGGACAAATTTACGGGATCGATTATTTCGGTTCCAGATCTGATTATTCTTTTGATCGAAGGGATCTTGTCTCGTGTGATTCAGTAATTGAGGAACCCAGCTTCCATTTAGTAAACGTTGTGGTGATTGATCTTTCTGTAGTAATTTGCGGCATCTTGTTCATTACGTTGAATTTACTTGATTATGGGTTTATTGATTTTGGATACGAATATCGGTTGCTATACCGATTAAGAATTACGTCATTACTACGAAGTTTCAAAGGAGGTCCTCGGGTGATACGGGAAGACAATCACGGGAGTAATGTACATTTCTTTGAAAGATATCTTAACACCTTGTGGGATCCTTTGAGCTTTGTAAGTTCCTTAGATAAATCCATCTTCTCACTTGAAGTCAGAGCGAGTTGAGCGACTTATCTATTTAAAGCCAAGCAGATTTCCACCTCAATTCGGATGAGTGAGGCCAATCCGATGTTATTGAGATCTAATCCCAAGGAAGGGTTGATCTATTTTAATTTCGAGGAAGAGTAATTTGGAAGTTGTATATGCCTTACTTGACCCGTTAACTTGGGAGCTAAGGTGTGCAGTCCATAAAATGGGTATGAAGTATTGCAAAGAAAAATACCCGAAGCAAGAGTTCTTCTTAAAAGTAGTTATCCAGTTCCTGTATTGAAGAATGGAAGAAGGAGATAACGAAATGTGGGCGATGGAGAATCATTTGCACTGTTACCTTGGGCTGATTTTGAAACTTGGGGTAATGAAATTAGTCGGTATGAACTTCACGAGGTGATCGTTCAACATAGTATTTCTCTTGATGTGTCTTCCTCGATCTTGTTTAGTATTCATTCTTTTTGTAGAATTTATTTTCCTTCATTTGTTTTATTTAGTCCTATTTGAATGTTGTTTCTTTGAACTAAGTTGTTCCAAGCTTTCATCTTTGGACACCCATATCAATTTATGGTCCAAATAGTATTAATTTTCGAGTGGTCGAGGTAGTTGATGAAAAATTCTGAGATCTACGTGAGTTGATATACGGACTAAATCCATTTGTACTTATCGGCACATTGCACTTGCGAATTTGAATAAAACCAATAAATTAAATCGTTTTACTCTAAGAGATTTTTGGTTATGATAGTATAATGTCAACAAGTTGATGGCACTGTTGCCTGGGATTAGTTAATAGTCCTTTGGTAATAGTGTCATAAATTTGTATATGTATTTGGTCACAACAAGTTTTATGGCGCCATTGCCGGGGACCAGACAATAGTCCTTGGTAATAACGTCGTAAATTTGTATGTGTTCTTTGGTCTGTCAACAAGTTTTATGGCGCCGTTGCCGGGGATCGAAGGGATTTAGTAATCAATATTCAGATGAAAGAAGGAAATACTAATTTGGACATTTTTAAAAGAAAAAGAACAAAAATAGCGTTTCAGTGACTCTTGTACTTGAACTAACAAACCATATTGAAAATGTTGTTGATTAGGCTAATCCTATTGATACGAGTGTACTTTGATTTCGGAGAGACGGCTCATACGACCATGACGGATAAAGGGGATTAGACGGTGTAATAACCCGGGAATGTCTGCGACAAAAAGACCTCGGGAGCATGACACTATGGAGATTTATGGAATTCATTCAATCCTGATAAATATTTAGCAATGAAGCGGCCCGATCAATCTTGTGATTTTGAGCTCAAACCGACCTTGATAACCTGGTCAGAACCAATTCATTTGGTTGTTCCGAAAATCCCAGACACTTGGGGCGATTTCGAGAATAGCAAATTCAATTAGAATTGAATGGTGTGGAGCGAGAAGTTATTCGTGCCGGTTGTTCCCATTCTCTTACGAATATCATTTGCAACATGGTTTAACTCCCTACCATATGAATCTGTTATGGAAGGAGCGTGAGGAGAGCTTATTTCAGCAAATTCTTTGCCCCATCACTTCCCTGCGAACAAGAAGGAAATTACTAATTCCAAACATGGAAAGTGAGAACATGTATGTTGATAGGAAGATCTTCTTGAATACAACATTAGCTCATTTGAATTTTAGGGAGATGGCGGGCGAAGAGAGCAAAGGAATGTGATGGACAAATTGTCATCATAGAGCCAAGCTAGATGCATTGATACATTGGTTGAATGAAAGAGTCCAACTAAAAGCTAAAAGCAAGCAGTCGTGGAAAGAATAGAAGATTGCCACGAAGAAGAACCTGCATCGGATGTGAGGAAAGCTGAAATTACATGACTAGGAACAAAAAGGGGAGTTTCTCACTCTTTCCCTACCTTTTATTTTAATTGCATTTGAGTTGAAATAATTGTTAGGATTTTATATTTGAAGTATAGCATGATTGCAAGTTTGGAAATTTATTTTCTCTTGCATGGAATGTAGCGTGAATATGAGAAATAATAGAAATTGTCAATTTTCTGCATGATAAAAATAAATAGAGTTGTATTTATTTTGAGTGACACTGAATAACTGAGATATTGCTGGAAAAAAAAAAAAAAAAAAAACTGGAATTAAGAGTATTTGTTGTGATGTTCAATTTAAATTTGTTGTAATAGAAATTGGCTATTACTGAAGTAACAGAATTCCTGATTATACTAATGAAATTAGACAGTGAATAAACACAAGTCTTGAAAGAAATAATACACCTCGGTCAACAACACCTTTGAAACTTTGTACGAATTAGGAAGAATTTTAAGAGATTGGGAATTATAATCCATAGTCCACAGAACTTGTTTGAATATTGATTAGAGCGAAATCCTAGTTGAAAACAGCAGGCAAAAGTAATCCTGAGGCCAATTTCTTGAAACGGTTTGAGCTTTTCCAGCCACCATTATGTATATGCTTTTGCATACCTTAGTCAATTTGAGCAAGATATTCATGTTTCGAATAATCCGTGAAAGCCCGAGCCATCAACATCAGCCCAATCTTCCCATTAAATAACCTATGATGACTCAAGAACTCAAAAAAGGAGAAGAAAGAGAGATAAAGTTTGGGAGTTTATTTTAGAGAAAAGCTAAAGAGATGTACGAGGAGGTGAAGGAAGATCTAAGGCAGGGAAAATACAAAAAAGGAAAGAAAGCTAAAAAGACTAGTTTTTTGTCTTGTGGCACAGCTTTCTCTTGAGCAATTAAGTTCTTAGGGGTGTTTCAACACCTGGTACCTTAATACCATGCAGTGCAGGGCTACTAACCCAAAAGTTCGCTAAGGTGTTAGAAAGCCTAAAAAGACAAAAAACAAGCACAATTCTGAAGGGAGTGATTTGAAGAAAATTTCCCAGTTAAATTCTGAAGAATTGGGAGCATACAGCTTTGAAAAAAAGAAATTCAAGATAGTATCCCAAACATGAAGTTTGGGGAGTTTGGGAAATTACAAGGAGGAAATAGCAATTGAGGAGAAAAGAAAAAGAGTTTTGGGTAATCTCAGCCTAAAAATTCCATTCATCCTACCCTTTTACCCAAACTGGCACATTACAAGCCCGAAAGACACGATTGATTTTGAAGGTTGGAATCACCTACATTAGTGGAGATCAATATGAAAAAAACCTGGCATATGGGACTTTATCAACGAGTTTGAAAACCTCCCGAGGATTGACTAAATCTAATACAAAATTGAGAAAGGATTCTTTGACCCTTTACACACACAGAAAACAAGACTTGAATAATGAAGCTGTTTTACATACATTAGTTTATCGGTGATTTTGTAATGAAATTATACCATGCTCTATTCACGCATTTTATAGGCGAATTTTGAAATAATAGTGATATTTTAATTCCAGTTCGAAAAAAAAAAATATTGAATAATAACTACAAAACAAAGCGAGAAAAATGTCCTTTTGTTTGAGGACAAACCGTCTTTCTTTTTCTTTGCTTGAGGACAAGCAAATTTTAGAAGTTGGGGAGTTTGATGAGCTTAAAGTCATCTCTTTTAGTCCATTTTTACATTTTGATTTTCGGTTAAAATTAAATAATTAATATACGAGAATTATGAAGAAACTCACCAATTTGTCATTAGCGGAAGGAAGCGAAGAAGAAAAGCGGTGAAAATGCAAAAATAAGTGGATAAAATGCGTCAGATAATGAAAGCCCGAAATAAACAACTATTTGAGTCATTGATGCGGTTAATGAGTCTGCCATGATCAGGTCACGAGGAAGTCGTGACATCGGGGAAAGTGAAGGGAAGTTGATCTTTGTGCGGGAATCGCGACATAGAGCGGTGAGGGAAGGAGCAGAAATTAAAGGAACGATGTCGCGACAGAAACTATTAAGTCGCGACATCATAGACAACCATTGCAACCTACAGCAGCATAAGGTGATGTCGCGACAAGAAGACTGATGTCGCGACACCAAGAACAACGGTTATTCACGGGCATAGACTTATCTTTGAAGTCTTGACATCGAAGATCAAGCGAAGGCTTGAAACTATGAAGTTGATGTCATTTATCGGGGGCCGTTCAAGGAAAGCGGTACCGGGAGCGATGCCGGCGACAAGAAAGCGAGGTCAGCGACATCGCGACAACCGGTGGAAAGTGCGGGAGCTTGAGCCCATGTCAGCGACAACATCCGATGTCGACATCGCGGGAACAACCATTCTGCGAGACTACAAGGACTAGAATGGATGTCGCGACAAGGCCAAGATGTCGCGACATCGCAAGTGATCAACTGAAACCTGCAAAAGCATAGCGTGGTGTCGTGACAACATGAACGACTAGTTCATGGGATGCAGAACTTTAAGTCAATGTCGCGACATGAGTTCGATGTGTAACTGAGAAGCTGAGTCCTAGCTGGAAGCGATAACCCAGGCACAGCTACTCTGAAATCCACATTGAGTTATATTGGGATTAGAATTTATTGGAAAACCACATAAATCTGTGACTACGAGGAATAGTAAAGCAAGTCGGAGTAGCGTCAAAGGAAGATGGTGCTTCTAGGCTTCACTTTTATTTTTCTTTTCTTTTCTTTTCTTTCTTTTCTTTTCTTTTCTTTTCTTTTAGAGCAGATGTTTGTCTCGTATTTTTTTCGTTTTATTATTTTTCTTTGGTCCCGAGATATTTATCGTTTCTTGGAAATTTGAATCACGAGGAATTCAATTTCTTTTCAAATTACTACCTGGAATGCATCGAAGTCCAGACAAATTTCTAGGATTCGATTATTTCGGTTTCTAATTCTGGAGTTATTCTTTTGATCGGGAAGGATCTTTGTCTCGTGTGATTCGGTGGTGAGGAACCCGACCATTTAGTAAACGTTGTGAGTCGAGTGATCTTTCTGGCCAGTAATTTGCAGCATCTTGTTCATTTCGGTTTACACAATTTACTTCAGATTATGGGTTTATTGATTTTGGATACGAGATATATGTTGCTATACCCGTTCAGGGCGTCATTACTCACGATTTCAAGGAGGTCCTCTGGTGACCACGGGAAGACAATCCCGGGGTAATGTACATTTCTTTGAAGGTATACTAACACAACTATTAGGGATCCTTTGGGCTTTGTAAGTTCACTTAGATAAATCCTCTTCTCGTGAGTCGAGAGAGCAGGTTGAGCGACTTATCTATTTAAACAAGCGGAATTCCTGAATTCGGATAGTGAGGCCAATCCCGTGTTAGCTGAGATCTAATCAAGGAAAGGTTGATCTATTTTAATTTCGAGGAAGAGTAATTTGGAAGTTGTATATCCTTGCTTGACCGATAACTTGGGAGCTAAGGTGTACAGTCCATAAAATGGGTATGAAGTATTGCAAAGAAAATACCCGAAGCAAGAGTTCTTGTTAAAAGTAGTTATCTCGTTCCCTGTAATTCGAGAGAATCAAGAAGAAGGAGATAACGAAATGTGGAGCGTGGAGAGATCGGTACTACCATTGCCCAGCAGACGATTTTGAAACTTGAGACAATCAAGAGAAATTAGTGGAATTATGAACTACGGGAATTGATCGTTCACTATGGCTGTTTCTACTCTTGATGTGTCTTCCCTACGATATTGTTCGATATTCATTTCTTTTTGTAGAATTTATTTTCCTTATTTGTTTTATTTCAGTCTATTTGAATGTTAATTTTTCTTTTAGACTAGTTAATTTCCCAGCTTTCATCTTTGGACACTTATATCAATTTATGGTCCAGATAGTATTAATTTTCGAGTAGTCAGGGTAGTTGATGAAAAATTCCTGAGATCTCTGTGGGATCGATATCTGGACTTAAATCCATTTTATTACTTGTCGACCTGTGCACTTGCAGAATTTCAGACCAAAACCAATAAATTAAATCGTTTTACTCTAAGAGATTTTTGGTTATGATAGTATGATGTCGACAAGTTGATGGTCTTGTTACTGGGGATTAGTTAATAGTCCTTTGGTAGTAGTGTCATAGAATTTGTATATGTATTTGGTCGCTTAAGTTTTGTAAACATGGTGCTAGGGGACGGACAATAGTCCTTGGCCAATAGCATTAAATGAAATTTGTATGTGTTCTTTAGTGCATTAACAAGTTTATGGCGCCATTCTTAGGGGACTAGACAATAGTCCTTGGTAATAACGTCAAATAAGATTGTATGTGTTCTTTGAGTGCATCATCACAGTTGAAGAAAAGAGCGGAATGGGAAGAGGAGTTGAGCGAAAGGAGGAAGCTGACTTAAAAGATCCTAGAGCATCAAGAGAGAAAAATTTCAAAAAATGGAGGAAGAGACCCAGAGATCTACTAAAAAGTGCGGCCTTAGCCATGAATCATTCTATAATAATCAGTATGATCGAGACTCTCAACTCCTGAAACTTATCAAAGAAAGGGATGCAGAACAAGAAGCCAAGACAAAGGAGCATATCAAGGGGTTCAAATTCCTTTATATGTCATTGTTAAAGGACTTCGAGAAGAAGATGATAGATAGAGATAAAGTGCTTGATGACAATGATGCCTATAGAAGAAAAAATTGGCTGGAAAACTTGGATTTGTTAACAATTTATCCAAATTTTAGAGGTAATGGCTGAAATGGAGAATACAATGAACAAGCTTGGTCAAAGGCAAGATGATTTGAATAAAGTTGATCTCACCAATGAAGCGATTCTTGAAGAACAAATGGAGAAAGCGAGTGCCAAGTACGAAGAGGGGCGAGAAATGAAATTCCCTCGAGTTCAGCCCAAACCTGGCAACCCCTGATCTGGATCCTCGAACATCTTTTGCTACTTCCTCGAAAACCTTCCAATTGACTCATCCATCTCTTCCTCATTCCCGACATTTGTTGATTTTCTCAACTTTTACACAATCTCATGAATAAAATAAAAATTTGTTTGATGTTGTGTTGTTTGAAGTCAAATTATTGTTTACTTTTTGCTTTAATTGTTGGAAGAATAACAATTAGAATTAGCTCGATGTGAAAATGATGACATATCATAATATTAATTGATTAGAATATAGACTGAAACACAAATAATTGAAGAATAAGGGCTAATTGGCACATAATTGAATTGAAACACAAATTGCATAATTGATTTGAATTTAGTTGATAAGTTCAAATTAAGAAAGTTATCACGAATGAAGGCAAACATATTTTGGGTTTGAATTATAAGCAGAGTTAGCGAAGAACTTGGTGAACCTGGGATCAAATAAATCCTCATCAACTGAAGTGAGTCAAGGACATCCTTAGGGTTATTCACGAGTTAACGAGTTAGAACTTGTTAGATTATTGATGTTGAAATCTAGGTAATACAACTAACGAGTAGTCTGGGCTATCCTTGGCAGTTTGAGCCTTTATAGCCACCATTATTTGTATGCTTTTGCATACACCCTATCTCCTAAATTTGAGCCAAAATAGTCCCTATCTTCAAAACAAGCAATTGGAAATCCCAAGCCATCCTTTATAACTAATCCTCCAGTAAAGAACCTCTGATTGCCCAAAAACTCAAGGAGGGAAGAAGAAATAAAGTTTGGGGAGTATATTTTGGAGAACTAAAGGAGAAATACGAAGGGTGAGAAAGAAGGACAGATCTAAAGCAGGAGGAAACAGCAGAAGAAAGATTAAAGGAAGAAGTTTTGTCTTGTTGCCTAACTCTCTTGAACAATTAAGTTCTTAGGGGTGTTTCAACACCTAGTACCCTAATACCAACTGGTATGGGAGTTACTAACCCAAAGTTCGCTAAGAGTGTTAGAAAGCCTAAAAAGACAGAACATTAGACTTTTCCTGAAAAGTGGCAGAGAAAGAGTTCCAACAATGAAATACAAATGAGAAATTGGAACAAGCCGGTTTAAACACAAGAATTCAAAGGAGATACCCGCAGATGAAGTTTGGGGGAAACCAACTAAAGTTGCAAAGAGGAAAAGGAAGGCGATTAAGTAAGAAAGAAGAAAGAGTTTAGGTAATCTTAACCTAAAAATTCCATCTATCCTACCCATTACCCAAGCCTAACATTACAAGCCTGAAAGACCTGACTGATCTTGAAGGTTGGAATTTACCTACATTAGTGAGTCAATATGAACAACAAGCGTATGGAATTTGGAAACTATTCAAAAGGATCAAATTGTGAAGAGCCTCAGAGGTTGGGCGACTACGCTGGGGTGAGGAAGAGAAGACTAACCTACTCTTCAGCAGGATCAATTGACTATACTGTTTATAAAACAAATTCAACAATTTAGTTATGTACACCTGATTGAGTAGAAACTAACCTTTATCTGGACTTGAAGCTAAATATACAATAAACGAATGCAATTTTAGTTTTTCAATTAAATTGGTTGCAACTGCAAAACAAAACAGAAAAATGTCCTTTTGTTTGAGGACAAACAAATCTTTCTTTTCTTTGAGAATGACGAATTTTAAGTTTGGGGAAGTTTGATGAGCTTAAAGTCATCTATTTTCGATCCATTTTCGATTTATTTTATTCTAAAAGTGATTTGTAATGCGGGAATATGAATACTTCGCAAGCTGGCATGCGCGGGAATTCAAAGCGAGAAATTGGTGAAAGGCATATGTGGGTGGCGTGCGATGCGGGTGAAATTGCGGCGGAGAGGCGTAAAAGGATTAAAGGATTTGATGTCATGAAGCCTTTACAACAATCGAAATACATATTAAGGTTGCAACTACAAAGCTCCAGTCTCAAATGAAGCATAATTGAAGACAAAGCAGTGGCGCTAGAAAGAAACTCAAAGTCAAACAGCGAGGAATTGATGAAGAAAGACATGATGTCGCGACATCATTGAGTCGCGGCAATTAAACCCGGTATAGTGGACAATGAGGCGACGCAAAGAAGTTGCGACAGAAGATAAAATTGACTAAACATTTATGTCGCGACATCACGGATGCGATCAGCGACATCAACAACGAATCTGACGGTAGCGACATCGGCTTGCAAGGAAACTAAGATTATGACATCATCATTAAGAAGATCGCGACATCATTCAAATGGTGCGACGCCGGTTTAGCGAAAAGGTCGCGACCAGATCGCTTCTCAGCGACATCAACTACGAAGAGTAGCGACATCATTCAGCGGTCGTGATAGCGATTTATGAAACACCTGGTTGTCGACATCAATTGCAGAACTTGGTCGCGACGCATCATTAAGCGATTCAGCGACAACGAAGGAAGGCAGGAAGTCCGACATCGCTAAAGGAGTCGTGACATCCGGCGCTAAAGACCGGAAGGTGGCGACAACATTGAGTTGTCGCGACATCAAATACAAAGAGGTAAGGTCGCGGCGTCCGATGTATCGCGGCGTCGGTTCAAGGGTCGCGAAGACGAGATCAAGCTGTCGCGACATCGGTTCCACAAAGACATGCTTCGGCGGCCAAACAAAGGCTTCTACGACAAAGGCGAAGCGGCGGTCGAGACAAAGGGTATGTGTGACATCAACAATAGTAGGCGATTAGCGAAGTCCAAAAGGGTGCATCGGTGGGCGACTTGAACCACACATAAATATGTAGCTTCTTCTCTTGGGAAGGAGGAGCGGCTCTTAGCGACTTGAAAGAGATGCACGGGTTCTTTGAAGGCTCTGTATTTTAATTTTCTTTTCTTTCTTTGTTTTATTTTAGATTAGTTCGTATTTTGTTTGGGTCTGAGCGTTATTTGTTAAGTTTTAGTTGAATCTGATTTATATTTCTTAAAATTACTGTCTGGTTGTTTGAATTCCCGACAAATTTTTGGATTTTGGTTCTGGAGTTCCTAATTCCTGAGTGGTTTCTTGATCGGCAAGCCAATGTATGGTGTAATCGATTAGTTTAGAAACCAGCTTCCATTGAAATGACTCTATCGTCGAAGTATCTTACGTAGAATTTTGTTCATCGATCTTTGAACTTCGTTTGTAAAATCTATGGCGGTTTTGTTTATTTTGTGGAATTGATCCCAATATCGATTATTAAGCCTACCCATAAGCAGATTGTCTCAAGCTCGATTTCGGAGGCCCTCACGAGTGACCTGAGGGAAGAAGGCATTCACGAGAGTGATGAGCAATTCGTGGGTGATATCTTGAACACTGCTATTAGTGTTAATCGTATACATTGTGATTAAGTTGATGATCTCTTTTGCGGGACGAGAATGGGTTGAGCGATTTATCGAATTTAAACATGCGAAAGGATTAACCTCGGTCAGATGGTGAATTCAATCCCGTGTTAGCAAGGATCTAATCAAGGAAAGAATGAGTTGTTCTAATTTTGAGGAAGAGAAACCAGTATAGTGTAAATCTGTGCAATGACTATAATTTAGGAGCTCAGGTTTACAGTCCAGGTTGTGGGTATGAAGTATTGAAAAAGAAAAATACCTAGAACAAGGCGGCCCAGATTAAAGGTAGTTATCTAACCCACTGTCTTCGAAAGAAACTATCAAGGTTAGATGATGAACAGTGGAGTGTGGAGAAGATCGATTTACTGCTTTCCTTACTCCTTGGACTAGTTTAAATATGTGGTTCATGAAACGAAAATTCACGGTCTGTCTGAAGGAATTGATGGTTCACAATAAGCTTATTTTGTTGTACTTGCTTTGTAGATAACTGTTCAATCTAAATTTGTTATTTTATTATTTCAGTATTTAATTCATTTGTTATTAATTCAATTCTTTTTAGTTTTCATTATTTTAAGGCTTTCAAAGATGATTCAAATTGTCTATCATAGTCCAAATAGTATAGAGCTTGAGTAATTGATTAGTTGATTTGAGAATTCTTGCCCGGGATCTACGTAGGATCGATATCTGGACTAAAATCCACTTTATTACTTGTTCGACCTGTGCACTTGCAGCATCATGGATCAACATAAAAAAAAAAAAAAGGAAATGTATCTATTCTTCAGGAAACCATTTTATATCAGTATACTTGCAAGGAAATATAATCAACAAGTTTCATGGCACTATTCTTTGAGGATGAGTGTGGTCTTTGGTAATAGTGTCATAAATTTGTATATGTCTTTTGGTCCAACGAACAAGAACCAATAAGAAGCCAAGCTTGCTGACTGAAGTTCCCAAGACCTACGAAACTACCCAAAACAATCTCGAAAACAAATCAGTAGCACTAAGTGGACATGCACATGACAATTGGCTTAATTCCTTGATTAGTGCATACAAAAGCACTCAAAGCCTATCTTGAATAGGGCTCAAATAGCACTTTTGGGCTTCAATCACCCCCAACCGACACGTTGCTAGTCCCTTAGCAATCCTAAAAACAATAAAGGTATGCTTGCTGTGCTTTTACAAAAAGTGTATATGGTTCAAAAAGTGTATGTACAAATAGGCTTTACCTTTAAAATGAACAATTTACACCCTGTACGAAACCGACATGAAAGAACAAAAACCATATAAGAAATAGCTTTTAAGGCAACATCGGTTCCAAGGAAGTCAACCTGAACTTCCACCAAAATCTAATTGTTCCTAAAGTAACCAGCTTGAGCCAATAAATTGCAAAGCTATTCCCTCCCCCCCAACCTAGCTATTGCCATGGCCTTTAAGTATTGACCAGCTTCGTAGGACTAGTTACACTCTTATTTATTCCTTGGTACGCAGTGGGTGCAATGCTAAAAGCTTCGGCTTCACCAAAGTCCGTGTAGCAGGGTCCACCCGATGACTCCGGCGGTCAAGGTTTAGGCGTCAAGCCCGAAAGGATCCTTGACGCGAGCTCTGCGAGCACCACGGACTTGAATGACCGAGTGCTTCTGGCGCCGCTAAACTCTACCCGTTCACCCGTGTAGCGAACACTACGTCGATGACTCCCAGCCAATTAAGGTTTAGGGCATCGGGCTTTAAAGGCTTTCTCCATATACCCCTCGGACCATGTTCGGGTTTCAAGGCAAAGCGTCACGGCTTTTCCTTTTCTTTTTCTTCTTTTCTCTTTTTTTTTTTCATTTGGAAGACTACATTGGTCTTCATTTACGGGTAACACAAACCTATTATGGGTCGTCAACAGATCTAAGGCCGGCTTTGCAAAGTGAAGAGAGGTATAGCTTCTCTGACCTATTAGGTACAATCCCAGTTGTGCGCGTATTGTGATGCATTGGAATTGGATGTAAAGGTTAAATATGCTGGAACTTCAATCGACCAAAAACTTAATCATGCATGGAATTGTTCTAGCATTATCGTGACATATAGGGCTTCAATTTTCCAACTCAAGGCAAGAGTAGAAACACAAAATATAGGCACAAAAATGATTTGCAAAAGTGTAGAAAAATGTAGTTGTATGGTATATTTCTTTGTCAGTATATTTCACAAAATTATCAGCTTTTTCAAAAAGAAATTGTGTGGTACCTCCAAGAGAAGATAAGCAGCGGTTTGAACCGGGAAGGAATGGCATGGTGAGAGCGTTGCACTTACAACGCCTTTGCGATACGGGAGGAAATGAGATTCTCCCAGCGCAACTCATTTGTGTAGCCATTGGATCTCGAGGAGGTCTAGGAGGAGAAAACCGCCTGCATATGCGGTGGTGTGTCTGCGTTGCCTTCATCTTTCGGCTCCTTTGTTTTGGGCAATCTAGTCTCTGGTGGCAGTGGGCTAACTGTTGCCGGAGGAATGGTGGATTCTTCATTAACTGCTTCATTGTTCTCCATTAATTCTTCTGCTTTGTTTGTTAAGTATCATGCCCTTCACCCGTGTCTTACTGGTGAACTTCATCAGTTGCTCCCCTCATCCTCCAATTTGGTTTTTGCTTGTTGCTCAAGTGGAAAATGTTAAGCTCCGGTGTCATGTTGCGATGTGGTACATGACCCCATTCAGGTAATTGATAATGGCATTTGATGTGTGGCGAAATGGCCTTCCCCAAGTATGGGCACTTGATTGGTGCCCGCGCCACGATTACGTATGAGAACCACGAAATCCACCGGATAGTAGAACTTATCTACTTTTACCAACACATCCTCCTATCCTTTTTGGTATTTTCGAACGATCGGAGGTGGGATATTAGGGTGATGTTGGTTGGTTCGGCTCTCGAGCCTAGGCACTTTATACGGGTATGGCGTTAGGTTGATAACGGCACCGAGTCTAGTGCTTTGTCAATGTAGTCCCTGGATCCTTATATTTCACCATTGTCTTGCATTGGATGATGGAGCTAACTTGTTCAGTTAAGAATGTCATTTTGTCGATACTGACCCACTTTTTGATTATGCAGAGATCTTTAAAACTGCATAGGCGGGGACTTGTTTGATGATGTCCAAAGGGTATGTTGACCTTCACCTGCCTTAGGACTTCTAGGATGCCTGCCTGTTGGGATGCCTTCTTCTTGCTTCTTAGTGCTTGAAATGGGTGGCGTACGGTCTTCGTGAGTCCTCCTTGAAAATGTGTTATGGCTCCGATTCTTACTTTTACTGGTTTCCTGATGGGCTTGGGCATTGGCTGATCAACCTCTTTTCCACTTCTTAAGGTAATGACAGCTTTGACTTCATCCATTTTTAGGGGAGGTTCACTGGAATAGCTCAGTTCATGGACTCCCCTTGGATTTGGCAATGGCTGAGAAGGGAACCTCCACATACTATTGGCGATTTTCCATTCTTATTATGGATGCACATAGTGTCAATTCTTGATGGGTTACTTTTCTAGCCCGTCTATTCTCTTGTTCAGGAGCTTTCTACATTTTCAATTTTTCTTGTTCAATTGAGCATTGATGCCTTTTTGCTCCTCCACAAAATTTCCCACCACCTTGCTCATATTCAAAATGGCTTGCTCAACAGGAGAGGAGGTGGGTGCTTCTTCGATCTTTGTGAAGTGGTGGTAGAATGCTGCTCTTTGTGCTCCACAGGGGTACACATATATAGGAGGTTAAGGTTTCGGGAAAGGTTAGGGTTGACTCTCAGTTGGGGTTGTAAGTGTTGCCATATGGAGCATTTGTTTGCGGTTTGTTTGGCCACCATTTGCATCAGTGGGGGGTTTGGACATGGTTCTCACAGGTGGTCGAGTGGGCGCTTAATTGAAACGGAGTTTTGACACATGCATGGCTTCCCGATCCTTTTTGCACCTAATGGACCTTTTTCTTTCTAATTCCTCGATCTTCTAGCGGTAGAAACAGCTTTCGACTCCATATCTTCGGAGGGGCATGCATACCTCCTCTTTGGTTATTTGTTGGCTTGAATATATGCCTTCTCTTGGGTTTGGCTCATCCCGGCCCTCGAGGTCTCGGCCACATAAATGAGGAAGTCCGTTTGCCTCATCGGGATTTTTACTCAGAAATCTCCCCTCCCTTTGTAGTTTCCGATAATTGTTTCATGGAAGGGGACATTCCATCATAAAATGGTTCTGACATCCATGTATCAAACCATGGTGTGGACATGCAACGATAGTCTCCATAAATCTCTCCGTATTTGGTAGAACCTCTCGCCCCATCATGAATTTTGCAAATCTGTAAATTTGCCTCTTCAAGTTGTTTGTCTTGTGAGAAGAATTTTTGAAGTGCAGCGCGGCTCCCGATTCCTTATGGTTCTTGGCCTTAAATGCATTTAGCCAAATTTTGCCTTATCCTTTACGGGTCATTGGAGGCTTTCAACGAGAGACTCCATGTCCTTGCACCTTCTTTGAAAGTGGTGCATACTTCCTCAAAATCCCGAATGTGTGAGTATGGATTTTCATTCTCCATGCCATGAAATGTTGGGAGTAGAGGCACCAAGTAAGGCTTCACTGCCACTTCCTCAGCAGGGGGAATTATGCATGAGGGTGCACTCACCCTGGGTGGGTGTATGTGATCCCTCATGGATCGATATGCATTGGGCTCCCTAGGCACTGCGGCTTTCTTGTTCCTCGCATGGAGGATCCATTTGAAGCTGCTTGTGAGATCAATTTCGAAGCCTGTTCTGTGCGCGGTCACCCTCTCGAGCCTACCACGGTGTTCCTATCCCCTTTATAGCGCTCTGCACTTCACAATCAACGAGGAAAAGTACCAAATAAAACTAACAAAAGGAGTTAAGGTTAGCTAAAATTAAAGCAAAAAGAAAAAAGCGAATGTCTTGGAAAATTTAAAATCCCCTGCAGTGGCTAGAGTGGGAAAAATTGATAAAGTCAAAGTGAGATTTTGCAAAACTTGTGATATGAATCTAAGTTCATGACTTCTTATCTCACTAGGGGCACCATCGGCAATGGCGTCATTTGATTCGTGCCCACGGTAGGGTATAGGAATCAATAAAATTTATCCTAGGTGCCCCTGCTGTAGTGCGGAACTCTTGCGATATAGCGGTCTAGGTTCGAACAGGGGATGGGTTTTCTTCGTGAAATGAAGTGCGTTGAGTTGAAAATGGTATTTCTCTTTGGATTTTTGGGTTTTGTTAAAAGCATTGGGTTGGATGGTTGTAAGCGCATATAAATTAAGAAAATTTAGAAAAGACTCCTTGAAGTCTTGGAGTCCTTTGGATTGGATTTTAAAGGTGTATTCATGCCCTCGGGTTTTGTTCCTCGTGTTAGAGATAATGACCTATAGTCATTTCCCAAACCGGACCTTGATTTGGCACCAAACCTAAACCCTAAATTACTCCCCTCATGGTGGCATTCGGTGGGCATTCAAGTCCTGTCCCGGTGTGCATATGGCCTCGAAAGGCAACTACAGTGACTAATAGGAGACAACTAAGTGGATACAGTGGATCTAGATTAAGCATCCATTGTAACCCTGAGAAAGCTTGCGAATACACGTTAGGCGAATTTGGATCTAGGAGGTTTCAACCTGAGGTGAATCACGGGAGCTTAAATGCTCATAAATGCGTGTGATAAATGAGGGCATGAAAACTTGCCTTGAGCCTCCACGGTGACCCTCCTCTTCCAAGGAAAGGGGCTTTAGCCAAACATACCTTGGTTTGTCATCACCAAGGTATGTTTAGTTCTTAGAGAAAATGAAAAGAAAATGAAAGAAAATGAAGAGAGAAGAAGAGAAAACTGTAAACCTAAATGAAAAGCTACATGGATTTACAGTGAATGAAAAAATTAGGGTTACAAAAAGTTGTAGGGGAGCTTATATAGTCAACCCCAATGTGTGAAATGACAAAAAGGCCTAAAATATGAAATTACAATAGGGACAAAATGGTAATTAATCAAAACGTGGTCGTTTGGAATCAAAAACATCAAAAACACAGGGGCAGCAATTTCGCTATGCAGGGAATTTCGCTAGCATAGCGAAAAATTTAAACTATCTTGGCAAATTTCGCTAGTTGAAATCACAGAGATAGCGAAAATCAAGAATTTCGCGATGAGCGTGTAATTTTAAGCTAGGCTAGCGAAATTTAACTAACTCAACAAAAAATTTTGCATAGCGAAATTTCGCTAGGTTGCGAAATTTTAAACATGATTAACGAAGAATTTTACGCAATCCTGCAGCGAGGAATTTTAAGCGATGCATAGCGAAAATTCTACGTCCACCATTCCGCCAGTGTTGCCTCTGCATTTGCTTCTGCATGGTTTCTTCATCATTTGCCTTCAATTCTTCACTTCATCTTGACGTTTTGTCGCCTCGGCTTAGTGAAATCAGAGATTCTCACATTCAGCACCAATAAGAAGCGAGCTTGCGGCCGAAGTTCCCAGACCTCTTGAAACTACCCCGAAACAATTTCGAAAACAAATCGGTAGCACTAAGTGGACATCGCATGACAATTGGCTTAATTCATATGATTAGTGCGCAAAAGCACTCAAAACCTATCTTGAATACAGCTCAAAAATAACACTTTTGGGCACTAATCTTTATATCTAGCGAAGATCGTACTATCACACCCATAGTTTCCTTGGGAAAGATCCTTTGCGGACTTGGGGGGGTTGATTTGCTGCGCTTACCATGCTTTGCTGCCATGTTCCTTAGAAAGTTTAAAAGTTTAAGGATCTAAATTTTGGTTGAAAAGGAGCTAATATTGGTAAATTGTGTTCATGTCGATTCTTCCATTTGGAATCATGTTATCATACTCATCTCATTATTTTTAGTTCATGTCATTTTCAATTTTTGTTTTGTTTTGAGTTGGTCTCTTGCTTGGGGACAAACAAGAATTTAAGTTTGGGGGTGTGATGAGTATCTTAAACACTCATTTATCCCTATGCTTTAGTTAGTTTTTCTAGTGTTTTTATGTTAAATAAGTGCCCTAATGCTCTAAAAGTTCATACTTATGATCAGGTCATCCATTTTGATGGAATTGTGCAAAATTGGTGGAAAAACTACTGCGAAGCAGCTACTGTATTTTTGACATTTTCAGATATCATATGAGCTCCTAGTGAAGCAAGCTTTATATGTATCAAGATTCTACACTTCAAGAGCTTTCCATGGATCACCAAGAACACAAAGTGAATTTGAACAAAGAAGTTATACAAGTTTCAAAACATGAAGAAAATCAGCAAACACGCTGCTGAAAGGAGAGGCTACTGTATTTTGATGTTTTCAGACAATATATGAGCTCATATTACATCAAGCCATACATGGATGGATTCTACACTTCAAGAGCTTTCCAACGGTACCAAGAACACCCAAATCAGAGTTCGGATGACAAAGTTATGGTCTTATGAAGTTGGTCCAAAAACAGGAAAGCTGCAGCAACGTCGCGACGTTCCAACGTCGTGGCGATTATGACTAAACCGCGGCATCCGGCGTCACGGCGTTGCCAAGCGGCGGTCAGCGGCGTTCAAAGTGATTTTGGATGGATTTTAGCCCATTTGAGCCCATAATGGAGGATTTTAAAGCTCAAACCGTAGGGATCGAGGAGGAGGCGATTTGGAGCGGTTTTGGACCTTTTGAGGGGAGAACAAGCTCCTTTTGGGTGGAAGCACTAGAGCTTCCATTCTTGGAAGTTCTGGGGTTGGTTTCTTGCAAGAGGAAGAACACTTGAGGAAGAAAGAGATAATGGAGGAGAAAAGGGAGCTTCAACGCCAAATTTGTTTTCTCTCTTTCACTTTTCCGTTTTCTTTCTTTTGATATTATTTACTTTTCCATATGTTTTAGTTAGTTTTCTTAGGGTTTAGATGTGTAGCCAAAGACATATTTGTATGAATCTCTCTAATTTATATTGGTGTGATATTTTATTCCATATTTATGTTGAGTATTTCATTTGAATCTTAATGCTTGTGGATGTTGTGTATTTGCATGGTGTGGTTTGATTCAAAATCTGAGATTGAGAGTTAAGAATTAGACCATGGATGATTTACCATATCTAATTATCATGAGATAGAGATATAAGTGAGATTGGGTGTGGTATTAAGTTATAGGGTTTAATGCATCCTTAGTTATGATGGTTTGAGCGAGATGCGATGCCTTTTCTAAGGGTAGTGTCTTTGAATGCTCGAGGAGAGATTGAATATACGTTAGTTAAATCGCCATCTTCACTGATGAAGTGACATGAATAATTGGGTTAGGTTCATACACATCATTGTTTGATTGAAATCTATACCTTAAGGCTTTAGTCTTTATACAGTCATTCTTGCATACCTAGATTAGTGTCTTTGAATTTTCTATAGATTTTCAACATCCAAAATAAAGCATAGGCTAGATTAAATTCGGTGCCAGTAGCCGATTCTCAGGTAGGAACGATACTCACTTATCATTATATTGCCAGTGACGCGTGCGCTACGCACATGGCGTTTATATACACATCCGTTTCGGCCTATCAGTATCATCCCACGGAAAATTGGGTTACTAATTATCGACTCTAGTCTAGCTTAGGCTCTATTTTAGATGATTGGAAAGAATCTGAAATCTTGAGTACCTAACTAAGCATAAGAATGACTCAATAAAAAGATACAAAGCCTTAGAGATAGATATCCACCCTAAACAATTATGTATGAACCTCCTAGCCCAAATTAATCAATGATCAATTTCATCCTTGAAGATGTGATTTCACTAATGTATATGTCAATCTCTCTCAAGCATCACACCTGTACCTTAGAAAGGTTATACTACATCTCTGCCTCAAACCATCATAACTAAGGATGCATTAAACCCTAGAAATCCTAATACCACACCTAATCTCACTTATATCTCTATCTCGTGATAATTAAATGGTATTTCATCCATGGTCTAATTTTAATTCTCACTTCTCAAATCTTGAATCAAGCCACAAATCATGAAAATATTGGCAATACACCTGACATTAGAGTAGAAATGAATACTCAACATGAATGCTGACATAAAGCATCAACTATAGAAATGAAATTCATACGATGTGTCATTGGCTATATCTTGGCCTTAAGAAAACAAAATAAAACACAAGTAGAAAAGGGATTACAACAATCCAAAGAAAGAAAAACAAAAAAGGGAAGTGATAAAATAAATTTGGCATTGAAGCTCCCTTCTCTTCTCCTCAACCGTCTTCTTCTTCCTCAAGTTCTCTTCCTCTTCAAAAAGCAAAACCCTAGGGTGTTTCCACCCAAAAAAATGGACTCCTTTAAACCCTAAAATGTCTCCATTTTATAAACCTCCCGAGAATGGGTCACAGATGGGCTAAAAACTAGTGTTGGGCTGAAAATCGCTGCGTGGTCGCAACCACACTACATGTTGAAAAACACAGTGGCTGCAAATTGTCGCGTGGTCCAACCATGGATTTCTACTTGCATAACTTCTTCGTTCCTTGTCCAAATTTGGTGTTCTTGGTACTGTTGGAAATCTTAGAGAGTATATAATCTATATATGGCCAGAAAAGACACTTTAGAAATTATGATGAAGACTGAATTTACAAAATTCTCCAACTGGTCTCTTTTGAGCTCTCTTCTCTTCTTCCTTCAACTTCCAAGAGTCATAACTTGATCATTTTAAATCCAAATTGAGTGAATAAGGTCTATTTGGAAAGCTTGGGAAGTAACCTATTCATCCATATAAATATTGTATCCATTTGGGATGTCTTACAGATGAAAATATCAAAACTCAGTAGCTGCTACCATGTAATTTGCTGAGATTTTTAGGCTTTATCTCTTTTGTTTTGCTCCATATTGCCTCATGGTTGGCCTAATGCAAAAATGGAACATTTAGAGAATTAGATACTTATTGATATAATAAAACTACTAAAAATCTAAATGACATAGGGATAAAATGTGTATAATATATACTCATCAATGTCGATTTCTACTTTACTTTGACACATAGTCCATGGGCCAGGCCCGTAAGTCTATGCCCCAGGCAAGCATCAAGATCTCTATCTCCAATATATTTTCAAAAATTTCATTCCTTTTAAATATCATTACCAACCCTTTGGCATATGTATCATCGTAAGCTTTGTGCTAACTTTGAATAAATTAGAATTTAAGCAAAACACGATTGAAGCACCTTTTGTGTTGTTTGGCACCTCAGTGTCCCATGCAAGACGAGAAGAGTGGCATAGTCAAAATAGCACCCTGCTCCTCATATGGTATACATCTTCTTACAACCTGATCCTCAAACTTCTTAAACAAGAATGGATCATCCCAATGATAATATTTGACATCATGCAAGAATTTCTTCGTTTGCTCGGAATTCAAATTATGAGGAAGTACACCACAAGCTAGGTAATTTACAAACTCAACATACCAAGTGTTGGTTGTGGTTCTGTTACATAGACCAAAATTGTTGTTTGTTAATGAAGTTTTTGGAATATTGCCACTGGAGACTAGTTTAGAATCCCCAGCAACAATGTCAAAAACTTGTTTGACTGTTAAAACTATTTTCTACTGTTGTCTATAATAATATGTTTAAATTTCAATTTTGTCTAAATCACTGCAAGTGCACAGGTCAACAAGTAATAAAGTGGATTATAAGTCCAAATATCATTCCCACAGGGATTGATGAGAAAATTTATGGATCAAGTACTACTCCAAGTTCATCACTATTTGAACCTCCGACAATGATTAGATGATACTTTCTCTTGAAATAAAAATGTTTTTTATCAATTTTATCTTAAATGAAAAGATAATGAAATCTAAACCTGGATTACATGCTTTCTTTGAGATTTAATAACTTAACGGGAATGGGATCAAATATTTATGATAATCAGTTGCATATTGTTCCAAAAACGTGACATTTATCTGAGCAGATTACGGATTTGTCGAGAGCATGAGTAATTATGGCAACTTTAAATGCCTCCCAACATACATTTCACTATTTAGAACACCCATATTCCTAAACCAAGTCAATAGGTCCTAACATATCTACTTTTAGGATTTGAGCCTCTTTCTAAGATTTAGTTTGATTTTCCCTAAATAGTACTTCTCAACCATTTGGTTGGAATTTGAAGATGTTCCCCCTAATTTGGACAACCTAAAGCCTTCTTCAAAGTAATTGGTATCTCACTCTGCAATTTGGTTAGAATAATCACTATTGTATTACAAAAGCACAAGCATTCTACCAAACTGAGATGAAACCTCTAAGTATTAAACTAACAAATCACAAATGGTTTTTATTCCTCGGGAACACACTTCTACTGTCACCTAGAAGGGAACCTTGAAGTGAAGGTTGAGTGCATCACACATGATTCATCAAAGTGATACTTAAATTATAATGGTTCTAAATATATCAATCTAGCATGCCTGAAATCTTTTGCTCTCTACTCTTAGGAACTCACTTCTCTGTGTCCTCGGAGGTCGAAGTGGAAACCTGAGATACAACTCCTTCTGGGTATACTGTGATACTTAGAAGGTTCTTTGTAAAGATAGTACATTAGATCAACTTGAAATTTAACCACAACATTCATTTAAATACTAAAAAATGATAGCAAACACAGTCCCATCCTAGAGGGAGCTTAGCCTTCCATAACTAGATACAAGCAACAATGACAAGTTTGTTAAAAAAATGCATTGAAAATGTAATTAAAACTAAATAAAAATGGGTTCCATAAATAATTCCAGATTCCACTCAAGTTCAGACATAAATGAAGCTTGATATACAAGGATCTGACTCAATATTTACGCTCATATCGATTTATATTAATCTGAAGATGAAATGAAAAATAAAAAAATAAAGAAGAAAATAAAAATATGTGTACAAAAACTAAGGTCTCTCTCACATTCTCCTACGAGATGCACTCGATCCTCTTTTGTGCCCACACATCTCATTCTATTTATAGGCCTCATAAATCTTTGGTAGAAGTTCCTAGCATAATTTGTGGGTTTTGATTTTAAACTGGCCCCAGGTACATTGTCGCAACAATAATAGCAGTGTTGCGACATTATACCATCCTTCTTTGTCTTCAGGCTCTGTTTTTGCTTTGTCACGACAATTGTTAATGTTGCTTTCCAAAAGTGTTGGTCGCGACAAAGTTGTGAAATGTCTCGACATATATGCAGCTTGTTTGCCTCTTTCTATATAGACTAAACCTCATTCCACATAGTTGCTTAAGAATAGCATTTCTCTTGCATCCATGTCACTTTGGATGGTGTAATAAAATATTTCTTTAGAGAAGGTTCATGATTTAAAAATAAGGGTTTAGTCTATGACAACGCAAGTGCAGGGTCATACAAGTAGTAAAATCGAATGTAAGTCAGGTATCATTCCCACATAAATTGATGCAATTAAAGATCAACTACCCGACTACTAAAAATTCTATGCTATTTGGACTCAGAAAACTCACGAAGGTTTTATTTAGAAAGATAAAGATCTAGACTATTAGAAACTCTTGTTGAACTAAAATAAAACCAAAGTAGGCGATAAAAAACAATGTAACTAAAATCATTGGTGAATAGTTTCATAGTGGCTTGAGAAAACTTATCAAATGATACAAAATAAACAGATTATTCTCCCTTTCAGTAATTACTCTGTGTGTATGGATCTGGTTTTGTCCAAGATTTCCTAAATGTTGGAATTGGATTTCTCCATAATCACCGATTGGATACCCTTGCTTCTCTCGAGGACAAGATCAAAGCATTCTGTATTAATCCTCTTGTGAGATCTGATTGTTTTCTTTCTCAATACTTCACCTCATTTCTTGGTGACAGCGGACCTTTTGCATTTCCTTCTCAATATTTTACTTAAGTTTCTACCACTTGAGTGATGGCTCGACCTCTGATCTATGGGTTCATCCACCCGCTTGATTAGATCTCGGCTAACACGGGGTTAGGAACTTGCCTTTAGATTAAGGTGAACTCTCGATTACTTATGTTACTAAATACTCCCCTCTAACTTCAATTATGAGCGAATGGGGGGTTATCAGAATGAACTCTCATAAATCGATTCATCGATGGTAGTGACATACCCGAAAGAATTTTTACCGACTCTGGGAATCTCTCAGTCTACGTATCCACCACGAGGGCATCCTGGAAATCAGAGCAAGATACATTCCCTCAACTGGTATTCGGTACTACTATTAGGAACTTATCAGCAATTCAACGACACCAAATAAAGTAAGCCAAGACAGTGGTTCTCCATATTTGGCGGAAGAGTAACTAAATGTAAATCAAATCCGTGAGAGCTACGCTCAGGTCTGCATTGCGAATTAAGGAAATGAACGCTTAGATCACGTGCAACCCTTGTGTTGCAATGGCGAGAAGAAATGAATTCCAGATTTGTCTAGATTTCATAAATTTTAAGGCAATAATTCTAAGAAAAATAACATAAATAAAATTTCAAGCAAACAGTCTACACTGCAGTTCGCGAGATTCAAATCAGAAAAAGAAATAAACTAAGTAAAGAAAAGAAATAAAAATCTCTAAACTATACTGCAGTTCCTCTCCTTTCCCCTTTTAAGGTAGTCAAGGCAGGCTTCTTTACTATTCTATGTGTCTGTTTATCTTGTCAAAAGGAATTAGGCGAATCCCAAAAGCTCGAGTGGAATTCCCAGCCCGGCTCTTGTGTATGTCGACCTCCAAGTTGATAATCGCGACATGGTTTGCTGTTTGCTCTTATTCAGTCGCGACCTCGTTGCTTTTGTTGCAACCAGATTCCTTACTGCTGCATGGATTAATGGTCGCGACATCGTTTGTAGTCGCGACCTTGTTTACTCAATGTTCTCAAGAGTTGATATGACCACGGTTTCAATAGCCAGCGACATCGCGTCCCCTTCTCTTCATCTGGTTTACAGTGGCGACCTTAGTTTTGGTTCGACCACGGTTATTTGTAGGCGACTTCAAGTCGTGACTTTCTTTTTAGTCCGCGATTTTGTTGGTGGTCTTCGCCTTCCACGGGTTTCAAATTTACGTCACGACCTCAAGGTGATGTCGCGACCTCTTTTAATGTCTATTTCTTTTCTTCTGGTGTGACCTCAGTTCTTTGTTGCAACCAATTTCCTTCTTTCAACCTCTATTCCGTAGCCGACCTCAAGGTGTCGCGACCTCATGTTCTTTCTCTGGCTACGTGTAGTCCTAATTGCTCAAAAGTAGTTGCGACGCCCAGTTTCTTACGCTTTCGGCTCTTCTTGGTCGTGACACGGATGAGTGGTCGCGGCAATCGTTGTGGTCCTTGATTAATAAATGGTCGTAACCCGGTTTTGGCAAGGGCTTCGGTTTGGCTTCAGGTTGCGACCTCCCTTTCTGTTCTTCAACTCTTAATATGGTTGCAACTTCAATTTTCCTGTTAAGACTCCAGTTCCTTTTTTTATGTCGCGACCTCAATAGTATGTCGCGACCTCAAATGGAGCCTTTCATTTAAAAACTAGTTGCAACTTCGTTTTCTTTGTAGAGACTTCCTTTATGGCTCTATTGGTGAATCCACGTCGCGACATGGGTAGCGTCGCGACCCTATAAGTTACTATTCAATTGGCGATGTGACATCGATTGTGGTGTTGCGACCTCTTTCCGACTGTTGCCTTGGTCATTAAATTGCATAGCTTAATCTTCAAGTCACGACTTCCGCTTGCCTTCACAATCTTCTATTTCTTCCCAATAGATTTGGTGATGTCATGACTTGGAAATATTTGGCTTAAATTCCTTTGCAACTCGAATTTTGTTCGCGGCTTCATTTTTACTTGTAATTTGGTCTCTTCGGTTTTTCTTGAGATTTTAACATCTTTGTATTTTCTGCAAAATTAAATTTGATAAAATATCACATTACGCATACAAATCAACATTTATCTTGTAATATGCTCAGAAAAATGGATTAAAAATCTAATGAGTTTTTGGACTCATCAAATTCCCCGAACTTAAAATTTTGCTTGTCCCCAAGCAAAGAAAAGAAAGAATTGTTTGTCCTCAAACAAATAAGCTTAAAATTCTTAAGGACATTTTTCTTATTCATACCACAGTCTTTCTTATTCCACCTTAACTTGAAATAAGAGATACCAACATCATTTTAAATTTCGGTTTCGATTCGAGAATAAGAAATGGTACACTTATCACAAATTTCTTGATGAAATAATGTATTTCGCAGGTTATTCATGAGTCTTGTTCTCTGTGTGTGGAGTCTTCAATCCTTTTCATCTTCATGTTGAATTTAGTTAATCTTAAGGATTTTCCTTGGTACATTTGTCAAAGTCCCATAGGCTTGTTTTTCATATTGATCTCCACTAATGTAGGTAAATTCAACCTTCAAGATCAATCAGGTCTTTCAGGCTTAGGTAATTGGGTAGATAATTGGAAAATTTAAGTTGCAAATCACCCAGTTTCCACCTTTTCTTTGTACTTGTTGCCTTCAACTTTCACTTTGTTGCTTCTTTGTATTTGTTGATTCTCCTCAATCTTAGCCTGATTCATCTTTTTGAATTCTTTTTATGGAATTTTAATTTCCATATGCACTTTATTTAGGCTAGTTCTCTTGTTCTAGAATTCTTTTGCTTCTGTTTTTCTAAGGTTGGGAATAGTGCAATGTTTTGTCTTCTTAGGCTTTCTATCACTCTTAGAGAACTTTGGGCTAGCAACTCCCATACAAGTTGGTATTAGGGTACTAGGTGTTAAAACACCCTTATGAGCTTAATTGTTCAAGGGAAATAGGCCACAAGACAAAACTTATTTCTTTTCATTAATTCTGCTCTTTACTTCACCTCATACCTCATTAACATTTGGAAATATTTTCCCAAACTTGTTTCTTCCTTTCTGATAGACTTTTCCATACTAGAAAGCTGGATAATTGGGCTCTTTCTTTGCATGATTATTACGAGGAAGGAATTTAGGTTTTTCGATTCTTTGTTTATTGAAGAAATAAGGCTCGTTTGAAACCAAAATCGAGGAACTAGAGGATATGCTTTAGCATATATTAGGTGAGCTTGGAAAAGCTCAAGCGCGAGGATGGCCTCGATCACTTCTTGTTGGTTGTTTTTTTACCTAAGATTTTGCCTCGATGATAATATCCCAACAAGTTACAGGACTATGGACTCTTAATCCACGAATTTCCCGAGAAGATGTTTCCTAGTCCCTCTCAAAGTTTCATGAGTTTTGTTGACCAAGTGTATTATTTCTTCAAGACTTGTACTTATTCACTTTGTTTATTTACCTTATTTCAACGAGTTATTTGTTCCTTCAGTAATAACCATTTTTCCAATTTTTGCAATCTAAACTAGATTTAAACATGCAGGCTGCAACTCCTAATTTCCAGTTTACTAATATACGCCCTTATTTTTCCTGCAATTTATTTATTTATTTTTTTTTTTTGTTCTTGGGAAAGAACATAATTGTGTATTTGATCCTTGCACATCTGAGAACTTATGCTTTTTTAAAGTACTCATGAGGGAAATGGCTTACAAACCTGAAAAATTGATATATCAATTCGTGAACTCAAAAACAACTAATTTGTAAGTCAATAAGAATTTTATTCAAATATCCAAAAATTTGATATTGTATAATCTGCTTTCTTTAAAAATAAGACTATAACTAAATTAGAGAAAAACTCTCTATTTCTTGATCTAAAACCCTATATCTTCCTTACGAAATTTTGTAGCCACTTTATCGTTCCCCCGAATCTCGAACTTGCTCAGGAAGGATTCGGTACGTGCTGGGGTTAATTTCAACAAATTGGGGGCCCTTCCTTCCTTTTCTTTGGAGCTCCTCTGGATGATGGGTTCTAATTAACCCTTCTTCCAATTCCCTTCCCATCATCCACTCTCTTAATTACACAGCATTTTATGGAATAATGAATGGAATTTATTTGTTTTCTGACTCCATTCATTCCATAAGCTCTATGTTTGCAGCCTTAGAACTCTTACCTCATTCACCTCTTCATTCTCGATGAAACTACCCTTTGTTATCATTTCATAATCGATTTACCTCTTCAGGGTTCTGATCTGACCTCTTATTTCCCGATGAATGAATTAAGTAAAGTTTCTCAGTTTAAGCTTCTTTGCTATTTCCAACAGAGGATGTGGAAAATTGATGATGAATTTTGATCGTTTCATCTTGGAGTTATTAAATTTCCTTGAATTATGCCTTTTGAAACTAAGCAAACTAAACTAATTCATTTAATCAAGACATCGGTTTACATTTACTTGCATTAATAACAATTTATTCAAGGTTCTTAATGAATGATGCGAAGCTGGAAGGTTAAGATAGATTGAAGCCGACTTGAAGTGGAATGGACTTTGGGCTCAATGTCTTTGATTTTAATCTGAAGGTTCGTGTTATTAAAATTTACGAACTCTATTAATTAATGATTTTTCAATGAATCCTATTTTAATGTTGGAATACCCAAAATGAAGGTTTAAAAAAAACTTTTATTGAGTTTTGGACTAATGCAGTCGCAACTTCAAGATTTTGTTGTGACTGAAATCTTGATCACGAGGAACTTTGATGTCACGACTTTCTTTTCTACTTTATTGTTCCCACATCCAGCATTCTTGGTTGCAACTTTTGGATTAGTGTTGCGACCAGAAAAATTTCAGGTCTCCCTGAACAATCAAATTCATAACAATTTCAATTTATTCAAATCTAATCAAGGCAAACACAACTCAATTCATCTTCATCATGCAAATATTCAACAAAATCATCCACTATGCATCATATTTAAAATTTAAGCACCAGAACAAAGTAAAATTCCCCAAATCTTCAATCATCTGTACTCAGAGACAAAATTTAAATAACATCAAGAAGAGTATATTGCCCCTTTTTGTCTCTGATGCAAATTTGAAGTTTGATTGTAGATGCTCCCCCTTTTGCACAATTTTCATTGTCCTACAAAACTAACAAAAAATATTTACCTACTCTTCAATCAATAATGAATCAAATTACACAAAGCTATTAGAAATTTAAACATAATATATATGAAAAAAACTTAAAACAAGCGATGAGGTTGCCTTCCCTTGAAAATTTGCTCAATTTTAGTCTTTAGCTGGACTTGCTGCTACCATAGTTCTATTTCTTCAAATTTTCTCATTCAGAACTAAGAGTCATTCTTCCAATTGCTTTCTCCCAAGGTAGTGCTTTAATCTCTGACCATTAACTTTGAATTCCTCATGATTGCTGGTTCTAAGTGTCACTGCCCCAAAATTGTGTTCTTGATACTGCGTATAAGGTCCCTCCATTTGGATTTAGCTTTCTGGAAAGAGTCTTAGTACGGAGTTGAATAACGAGGACCTGATCTCCTGCCTTGATTCCCTCCTCAAAATTGATTTGATCAGTACCATTTTTGTTTTATCTTTGTAGATTGTGGCACTATCATAGGCTTCATTCCTCAGCTCTTCCAATTCATTTGGTAGGAGTAGCCTCTCTTTTGCGACCTTGAAATCAAAATTTAGCTTCTTGATAGTTTGCAACTTTATATTCTAGCTCAAGAGAGGTAGGTGACAAGGTTTTCCAAGACAAGCATGTATGGGGACATTCCAATGGAGTTTTAAGCGATCTGTATGCGGAAGTGCATCGTCAAGCTTAGACCAATTTCATACATTTGGAACTTACGGTCTTTTCAGAATTTTCTTTATCTCACGATGCATTCGGCTTGCCATTTGTTTGAGGGTGATAAGCCAAGCTCATAATGTGTTTGATACCATATTTTCCCATGAGTTTGTCAAACACTTTATTTGCAAAGTGGCTTCCTCCATCACTGATTAAAATTATGGGTGTCCCAAATCTGCTGAGAATATTTCTTTGTAAAAATCCCACAACTGTATTAGCATCATTCTTGGGACAAGCTATTGCCTCAACCCATTTTGATACATAATCCACAGCTAGGAGTATGTATATATTTCCAAATGAAGCTGGAAAAGGCCCCATAAAATCCATTCCCCATACATGACAATTGCACTACCAGGATACCTTGCAGGGGCATTTCATGCCTTTTCTTTGATATTTCCCATTCTTTGGCATTGATCACATAACTTCACCCATTAAAAACAGTCCTTAAAAATAGTAGGCCAGTAAAATCATTTGGAGAATTTGTGGGATTATTTTATCTCACCAAAATGTGCTCCATATGGTGATGCATGACATTCTTGTAAAATCTTGCTTTGCTCACCTTAAAATTTTACATCTCCTTATAATCGAGATCGGCTCCTCTTTTAAGCAGTAATGGGTCATCCCGGATGTAGTACACAATTGTCGGTCCTTAGCTTTTTCTGCTTTGGTATTTGAATTAGGGTAGCATAATTACAATTTGAAGTTCACAATATCCCGACATACGGATCAGTTAGATGTAATTTGGGTCTTGTTCATTTAGAAAAAAAATTTCTATTTCTCTATCTTCTTCTTGTACAGCAGGTTTCTCTACTCTTAACAAGTGATCAGCTATCACATTGTCACAACCTTTCTTGTCTCTTATTTCTAAATCAAATTCCTGCAATAACAATACCCACCTGATCAATCTTGGCTTTGCTTCTTTCTTTGCCATTAGATACTTAATTGTTTCATGATCAGTGTGTATAATAACATGGGACCCCAAAATGTATGGCTTAAATTTTTCACATGCAAATACTATCGTCAACATCTCCTTTTCAGTAGTAGAGTAATTTTCCTGAGCCGTTAAGGTTTTGCTGGCATGATATATGGCCTTGAATACTTTTCGACTTCTGTCCCAATCGACTCCCATTGCAAAATCAACGGCATCACACATGATTTCAAATTCTGCCAATCTGGTTTGCCATGATGGGAGCTTCAACTAGTCTAGATTTGATTTCTTGAAAAGAATTATGGCGGGATTCATCAATAGAACTTAGTATCCTTTTCGACAATACGCATGATGGTTTATGATTTTGAAATCTACGATAATCTTCTATAAAATCCGATGTCTAAAAACTTCTAATTCCTTATTTGTAGTGGGTGGCATTAAAATTTCTTATAATTGAAACTTTTCTTGGTCTACACTGCAGCCCTACTGCGAAATCATGTGCCCCAGATAATTCCTTTGTAACCATAAAATGGCATTTCCCAATTGAGCTAGATTCTTGTCCTTTTTCTTTGAAGTGCGTCCCCAAGTTATCACGGAGGCATTCAGCGGATTCATACATTTGTAAATCATCCATGAAGATCTTCATAACTTCTTACGCTAAATCAGAAAATATAGACATCATGCATCTTTAAGGTACCAGGAGCATTACATAAACCAAATGGCATTCTCCTAAAGCAATACCAAATGGGCATGTAAAAGTGGTTTTTTATCGATCCTCATATGCATGGCAATTTTTTATATCCCGAGTATCCCATCGAAAACAAAATTTAGGGTGTCCTATCGATCCATCCCGACATCGATCAATGAGCGGGGGGAAAATGATCCTTTCTTGTTGCGATGTCGAGTTTTACGTGGTCAATACACACCCTCCATCTGTCCAGTTCTTGTAGAAATCAGTTCATTCTTTTCATTTCGATCACGGTGAATCCACCTTTCTTGGGAACTTCATGCCAGGCTCACCCAGCTTATCACGATACCAGCATATATAAAACGCATTTAACCATTTCAGAACTTCTTTTCCTTGTATAATACTTTGGGTTCAGCCTCCTTTGATGCTCAATAGGATTTGCATTATCGTCGACCAATATTTGTGCATGCAAATGGAGGGGCCCGATACCCTTGGATCTCAATCGACCAAACAATAACTTCCTTATATTTTCGAAATTTTCATGACTTGTTCTTGACTTCAGTCAATGCAACTTATATGATGACTGGTTTTCTCTTTTTTGGTTCTAAGAACTCATATTTCAATTGACTGGGCAATTCTTTCAAAGTTAACCCTTCTGCACTAGTTTCTTGCTCATGAGTTTTTATTTCTGGCTGCATACTTCATCTTGACTATTTTCATTTATGCTCGAGACTGTTTCTTTGTTAAACAAATTTGAAGGCAGTATTTCACAATCAAGACTCTCAAGATACTAAAAATTCATCTCAATTTCATTGATAGAATGTTGAAAGGGCTCTGATCGAGAATTCATTTCAGCAGAAGACTATTATTTTCTGACCATACAACTTTAAGCCTACATCGGGATGTTCCAAACTCCTATTAATAATTAATGTACTACTTTATTCCCCGCATAGTGTCGAGTTCACCTTTACGCATCTATCAAGGCGGCTCAGGGTTAGAAAGGTCTTCCCTTGCTTAAAAGGAACTTGGGTATCTTCTTCCATCTTCATGATAACAAAATCCACTAAGAAGATGAATTTCCCAACCTTGACAAGTACATCTTCAAGAATACCTTCTGGTTGTGCCATTGATATGTCATCCATTTGCAATGTAATTGCTGTTGGGGTAAGTTCCCCCAAACTAAGTCTTTGCACAACTGATAGAGGCATCAAATTTATACTAGCACCAGAATCACATAAAGCCTTCTTGAATTCATATTTCCATGGACGGGAATGGGTAAGAAGCTGCCCGGGAGTCCTTGTTTTGCTGGGAGCTTTTTCTTTGGATAAGCACCTTTGCGGGTAGCACTCAAATTCACTATTCCCTCCTCAACTATCTTCCTTTTCTTGCACAGTATCTCCTTCAGAAATTTTGCATAAGTAGGCATTTGGTTGATTACCTCTGCAAATGGGATATTGATTTCTATTTTCTTGAAATGTCCAAGAATCTAGAAAACTACTCTTCCTTTTCATACGAAGCCTACGTGGAAATAGCCTTTGTAGGTGTATAAGTTGGTACTCCTTCCTTCTGTTTATGCTCATTACTTCCTTCAGGCTGTTCAGTCTGTGTGCTCTTCTCTCCTTCCTTTCCAGTCTCTTCTTTCCTTTCCTTCCTTTTGTTGTTGCTCACTTCTTTCCCACTTTCTTAGCGAATTGACATGCGGAGTCCTTTTGGATACTCTTGGTGTCACTAGGAATGTACCCTTAACCTAGAATTTGGCATATTCAGGGCGGTACCCCCTCTTGTGTCTCAGTTTTCAATGAGGCACTTGTATTCTTCGAAATACTTGAGTGTCGGACTTGAAAGCTTCCAAGAGTCAGGCAAGTTACATTTTAAGCAGGTGTATAAGCCTCTTGTCCCCATGACTGCCGACATTTGTTCTTCAAATGGATTTGAGTCCTCATATGACCACGATAGTCATTTCTGGCAGCCCGCTTTTATGATCTTTCTTTGTTGGAACCTTGGTGGCTGTGATATCCTGATTGTCCATGCCTTAGGCCTTATAATGCCCTCCACCATATGAGAAATTCTGGTTCCTTAGTCTTTAATTTTGTAATGTGTGGGCGAGGCTAGGATTTGACTTGAAATGGTAATTTCTTGGTTCATTCACGTCTTAACCTCCCTCGTCACCACAGAATCTTCTTTTGTTGGTACTTCAGCACTTCTTCTCATATGTTCTCTTTCCATTGCTCCTATTTCATGAGTAGTGTGCATTTTCTTTCTTGTTTATCCATCCTATGCATGATGGCATCTAACTGCCTCCATGGCTGTCATTTACTCGGCTCATGACCCCTTTTCTCTGCTTTGTACCTTGAAAAATCGGATGGGAATTTCATATTGCATTTGGCAGTCTTCTATCAAATCTCTAGCCTCTTGACACTTTTCGTTTAGTCACTCCACAACATGAAGCATCGATAATGCACTTCGATGTATCATTTGAGCATGATACACTATATCCACTTTGGGATTTTAAATCAATTCCATGCATGAACACCTCTTGACACCTCTTGAATCTCTCATTTCTCATCTTGATATATTCTTATAATTTGATTTCATATCTCATATTATTCTCTGGGTGAAATGGAAAAGACACTGCTCAAGTAATGCTTCTGTGAGCTCTTCCCAAGTATTAACTGGCACGAACCATATGTTGTGATGAAAGATCCATACCATGTGGCTGCTTTTTATATCTCGTGGAAAATGGAAAATAAAAGCTTGCGCCTCGGCCTGCATTCAACCCTGCTGTATTGCTGTCTGAGAAATCTACTGGTACTCGTTGCGGTGCCGATGAAGGTTGATGGATGTTCTTATATTATTATCAAGACAGCTTTAGTTAATTATTGCATCCACGATGGGAACATTGACGCGAATATTCTTCTGAATAATGACATCGAAATCTCATTTGTGATGACGGGGCTATTTTGACGATATCCTCTGTTCTCTGTCACGATTGGCTGTCTCTCATACGCCCTTAACTAATTTACTCTTTCGTCTCTCTTAGGAGCGAGTGTTCTTTCTAATTCAATGTGTAGCTTGGAAAGCAGGTTCGAATCCTGTTTCCCTGTATAAATTTAGGGTTTCTACAATCGAAAACACACTTCGATTAATAGTTAACGTCAAACTAGTAAATATTTTCTTTGAACGTTAAGATCGATGGTTGATCGTACCATGAAACGACATTTTTGTTCTGTGGCTTTTTATCAAATGCCAGTCAGCATTTCTCTTATATTGAATATGATCTCATTTAATTCTTTCAATCCTGACGATTATAAACTTGTTTTGTTTTCTATATAAGATTAAAACCCTCTAAGTCCGCCAGTGTAAACCCTTATTTCTAAATCATGTCGCTGGATAATTAATAAAATGTTTCTTTGGGAAGGTTTATGATTTAATAAGTTCAGTCCACATTAACATGATTGCGGGATATAAGTGATGAATCCAGATATGATCAGTGTGTTCACATAGTTGATGATTAAGATCAACTGCACAACTCTAAAATTCTAGCTATTTATTGAACTCAAACTCACCAATGGAAGGTTTTGTGAAGATAAAGATCAGACTAATGATATTGTTGCTAAAATGGAAACAAATAGTGAATAAAACAGGTAGTAACTAAATATTGAGATTTGAATGGTTTTATATCTGACAGCAAACTATCAATGAAATACAGTGACAGTCAGTCAGCACCTCAGACATTTAGCTCTGATGTAAATATGGATCTGGTTTTATCTTGGGTGCATGGAGTGTTTGGATTTGTGGATTTCTCCATAATCAGGTTGGATACCCTTGCTTCTCTCGGGGACAGAATCAAACCCGACTACTTGTAATTTTAATCTCTTGTAAGATCTAGGTGTTTTCTTTCTCAATACTTTACCTCATTTCTTGTTGACAATGGACCTTTTGTTTCCTTCTCAAGATTTTACATAGAAAGTTTCTATCACTTGGTGCTTTCGACCTCTAGATCCTATGGGTTCATCCCTTTCCTTGATTAGTCTGTTTAACACGGGGTTAGGAACTTGCCTTTAGATTAAGGTGAACTCTCTGATTACTTATATTCATACTCCCCTCCCGACTTCAATTATGGCCCGAATGGGAGTTTATCGAAATGAATTCTCGAAATCAGCGGTTCATCGATGGTAGTCGAGCATACCAGGAAAATTTTCTCGACTCTCGAAGTCTCAGATCTACATGTCACACGGGGCATCTTTTGGAAATCGAGGCAAGATACATTCCCTCAACTAGTATTCGGTACTACTATTAGACTTATCAATTCAACGACACGAATAAAGTAAACCCGAACCCAATTAGTTCTCCATATTTGTGTAGGAAGGCGCAACTAAATGTAAATCAAATCCCGGTAGAGCTACGCTCCGATTCTTGCATTGCGGGTGAGAAATGGAGCACCGATCACGTACAACCCCTTGTAATTTCAATAAAAGCGAGAAAAGTAATTCCAAATTTGTCTAGATTTCATAAATTTTCAGGCAGTAATTCTAAGAAAAATAACATAAATAAAATTTTAGCTCCACTCGTCTGCACAATTATTTGATTCAAATCCAGAGAAAGAAATAAAGCTAAAATAAAAGAAAATAAATAAAAATCTACCTCGAAACTATATGAGTTCCTCCTTTTCCACTTTTCACGGGTAGTCGGAAGCGGAAGCTGCTACTATTCCTAACCTTGTCTATTTATGCGTCAAAAGGAATTGGGCGAATCACCAAAAGCTCGGGTGGAATTCCCAGCTGACTCAACGCGTCACATGTCGTGACCTCAAGTTGATGTCGCGACATGGATTTCCCTTGTTTGCTCTTGTTCAGTCGCGACCTCGTTGCTTCTGTTGCAACCAGATTCCTTGCTCCTGCATGGATTAATGGTCGCGACCTTGTTTGCTCAATGTTTCTCAAGAGTTGATGTCGCGACCACGGTTTCATGTCGCGACATCCTTGTCCTTCTTTTCATCTGGTTTCTGAGTCGCGACCTTAGTTTTAGGTTGCGACCACAGTTCTGTTTGTGGGCTGACTTCAAGTCTTGACTTTCTTTTTCTGGTCGTGATTATGTTGGTGGTCTTCTGCCTTCACAGGTTTCAAATTTACGTCGTGACCTCAAGGTGATGTCGCGACCTCTTTTGATGTCTATTTCTTTTCTTCTGGTCGCAACCTCAGTTCTTTGTTGCAACGATTTCAGCCTTTCAACTATTCCATGTCGCGACCTTAAGGTGATATCGCGACCTCATGTTGTTCTTTCTCACGGCAAATTGTAGTCCCGATTTCAAAAAGTAGTTGCGACCTTGATTTTTTCTGCTCAGCTCTTCTTCAGGTCGCGACCTGAATGAGTGGTCGCGACATCGTTTGTGGTCCTTGATTAATAAATGGTCGCAACTTCAGTTTTTTTGGCAAGGGCTTCGGTTTGGCTTCAGGTTGCGACCTCCCTTTCTGTTCTTCAACTCTTAATGTGGTTGCAACTTCAATTTTCCTGTTGAGACTCCAGTTCCTGTTTTTATGTCGCAACCTCAATAGTATGTCGCGAACTCAAATGGATCCTTTCATTTAAAAACTAGTTGCAACTTCGTTTTCTTTGCGGAACTTCCTTTATGCAAACATTGGTGGATCCACGTCGTGACATCAGACTGACGTCGCGACCTAAGTTATATTCAATTGGCGTCGCGACATCACTGTGGTGTCGCAACCTCTTTCATTTGTTTCCTTGGTCATTCTGGTCGCAAGCTTAATCTTCAAGTCACGACTTCGCTTGCTACATTCTTCTATTTCTTCCCTAAAATTGATTTTGGTGATGTCGTGACTTGGAAATGACTAAAAACTAAGCTTCCTATCGTGACTCCGATTTTACATTTGACTTCATTTTGCTTGTAAGTGGTCTCTTGGTTTTGCTAAGATTTTAGCCTGTTTGTATTTTCTGCAAAATTAAATTTGAGTAAAATATCCACATTTAACATACAAATCAACATTTATCTTGTAATATGCTTAGAAAAATGGATTAAAATCTAATGAGTTTTGGACTCATCACGACTCCTATCTCTTGACTTTTGATGCGAGGCATATTAGCGATGTGGCTTGGCATTCTTTTTGATGGCTAATCGCGAGTGCAAACTTTTCATTATCTTCTGAAGCTTTTCATTAATCAGCGACAAACTTTCTTTACCTTCTTCTTTGTTTGTGTCGCGACAAAGTTATGAAGTATCACGACAAAGTTTAAATGACTCTATCTCATAATTGTCGCAACAAACTTTTCTATGTCGCGACATTCTTCCAGTGTTTCCTCAAGAATTTATCTAATCCTTTGTCAAGACATATTTTTGAATGTCGCGACAATTTTCTACTGCCATTTGCCTTGTTTTTTGTCACGACAAAGGATTATGAAATGTCACGAAAAATTTACGCCTTAACACATAATATGTCGCGACATTGTTGTGAAATGTAGCAACATTCTTTCAGCTGTCTTCTGCCTTAATTGTGTCGTGACAAAGTTGGGAAATGTCGCAACAAGGTTTCTGATGCTTCCTTAAGGATTCTTCTAAATGTTTGTCATGACAGGGATCCAACATTTCTTCTGTTAATTGCCTTGAATTTTGTCGCGACAATGATTAAATTTGTCACGACATTCATCCTTCCTACCTTCACCACTTTTGCTACTTTTCTTGTCGATTTTGCAATAAATCCCTACAAAACACCAATCTGGGTGAAGATTCCATAAATTTACATTAAATTGAACTTTTAAGCCTCAAATGTACATGAAAAATGGACTTAAAAATATATGTGTTTCACACTCATCACCGAGGTAATAAGTTGTCTGTGGTCATGAGCTGCTCATCTTGAAAGTCTCCTTTATCTCCTTGGAACTATCATCAATAAACTCACTCTCAAGACGGGATAAGTGATCAACTACCACATTTTCACTTCTCTTCTAGTCTCTTATCTCCAAATAAAATTATTGGAGATGTAATACCCATATGATCAACCTGGGCTTCGCATCCTTCTTCATCATCAAATACCGAATAGCTGCATGATCAGTGTAAATGAAGACCTTGGAGCCAATAATATATGGTCTGGATTTTTCAGAGGAGAAAACTACTACCAACATTTCCTTCTCTATGGTTGCGTATTTCTCTTGGGCTTCATTCAACATGCAGCTTGCATAATAAATAGCCCTGAATTTCCTGTCATGTCTCTGTGCTAATAATAATCCAATAGCGAAGTCACTTGTGTCACACATGATCTCAAATGGTTCATTCCACTTCGGTATTGTCATGATGGGTGTTGTGATGAATCTATATTTGAGCTCCTTAAATGCCTCCAAATGTGCCTCATCAAAATCAAAGGTGGCATCCTTACCCAACAATCTGCACATGGGTCTAGCAATTTTTGAGAAGTCCTTTATAAACCTTCTATAGAACCCAACGTGTCTAAGGAAGCTTCCCACTCCCTTTACTGTGGTTGGTGGCATTAGAGTCTATATGGCAGAAATCTTGGCCTGATCAACTTCAAGACCTTATGAAGAAATGCGATGTCCTAACACAATGCCTTCTTGAACCAAGAAGTGGCACTTCTCCTAATTTAGAACAAGATTCTTCTCCTAGCATCTCTGTAACACTAGCTCCAAGTTCTTCAGACAATGATCAAAAGAACATTCGAAGACTAAGATATCATCCATAAAAATCTCCATAAGTGCTCAACCAAGCTTGCAAAGATAGCCATCCTGCAACATTGAATGGTGGTAGGGGCATTACACAAACCAAAGGGCATCCTCTTAAATGCAAATGTTCCATATGGGCAAGTAAAAGTGGTTTTCTCTTGATCTTCAAGTGCGATAACAATCTGATTGTACCTAGAAAATCCGTCTAAGAAGTAGTAGTAAGTGTGTCCAACTAATCTTTCCAACATCTTATCAATAAATGGGAGAGCACAGTCATCCTTATGTGTGGCCTTGTTAAGCTTCCTATAGTCAATGCATAGTCTCGACCAGTCCCACGGTGCGTGGTCTAAGCTCATTCTTTTCATTTCTCACAACGGTCACTCCTTCTTTCTTTGGTACTACTTGGACCGGGCTCACTCAAGTACTATATGATATTGCATAAATAAATCCAGCTTGGAGCCACTTTAACACTTCTTTCATCCCAAGGTTCAATCTTCTTTGATGTTCCTGTGAAGGCATAAACTCTTCTTCCATAAGGATCTTGTGCAGATAGATTATAGAACTCATTCCTTTGATATCTTCAACTAACCAAGAAAATGCTGCTTTAAATAGTCTCAAAACCTCAAGCACTCTATGCTCCATTTCCTTACTCAAATCAACTTATAAGACCATTGGTTTAGTATCATTATCGCTTAGAACAACATATCTCAAATGCTTTGGTAGCTCTTTGAGGACTAGGCCATCTACAATCCTTTGCTTTTCCTAAATATCATATGTCTATGCATTTTCCTCAAGGCTTAGAATGGTCTCCACCAATTCTAGATCAGAGATAATATTCTCACAATTCAACTCTTTAATTGAGAGCGATTTAGTCAAACAATCTTCAAGAGGGTCTCTTGATATAAAGTCATGAATCAACTCACTCTTAGACGAAATCAGAATGTCAATTTTCATATAACTGGCCTTATCTTCATCTGGTAACTTCATACTCTAATACAAATTGAATTTTACATGCTCCTTACCAACTCTAACCATTTTCCCATGTCTTACTTAGGATGTATTTAAGATAGCCTACCAAATAGGAGTGGTGCCTCAGTGTCCTCCTCGATATTCAAAACAACAAAGTCTATTGGAAATATAAATTCGTCAACTTTAACCAACACATCCATGGTAAGTATTCTCGCCTGTCATGCGGGTGACCAGGGTTCGATACTCGATAACGGCGCCAAAAACTTGATAAGCCGATTTTCTCTATATAAAATGTGTATGCCTATGTGCGCAAATGCACCCTTCGCCTCACGTAATATAATGATAAGTGAGTATCGTTCCCACGGAGAATTGGGTTACTAAGTACAGACTCTAATCTAGCCTAAGCTCTATTTGGATGGTGGAAAATCTATAGAAAACTCAAAGACACTAATCTAAGCATGCAAGAATGACTCAAATAAAACTAACAAGCCTTAGAGAATAGATTTTACCTAAACAATTATATATGAACCTCCTAACCCAATTAATCAATGATCAATTTCATCATGAATATGGCGATTTCACTAATGCATGTTTGAATCTATCTCAAGCATCCACTGGCCAGCTAGAAAATGTTATCTTTGCATCTGCCTCAAACCATCATAACTAAGGATGCATTGAACCCTAGAAATATTAATACCACACCTAATCTCACTTATATCTCTATCTCATAATAATTAGACGGTAAATCATCCATGGTCTAATTTTAACTCTCACTTCTCAGATCTTAAATCAAACCACAAATCATCAAATATTGGCCAAATACCTACAAGAATTATGTAACGCCCTGAAAATACCCTAACAGTTTTATAACAAGTTCAGGGTGTAAAATAAATTATATTATATTTTTTTCCGGAGTTTAAATGGCTAGAAAACAAAAAATGATAAAAGCCCAAAATTTTTACAAGAGCCAAATAAATTTGGTAAAAATGTCAAATGAGGACCTAAAGGTCATAAATGAGTCATGTAAGTGCCAAAGTATAAATGAGATGAAATGAAGAGGAAATGGAAGTGAAATGAAGCTTTAAAATGAAAAAAAAAATGCGAAAATGATGGATTAGTGTGTAGCTAAACGTGGCCATAGTCATGTAATAGACAAAAGACCAATTTTTGGTCTTTGAATGCCATAACCCACATTTTAGGCAAAGGGGAGAGGAGAGCTAGGGTACACTACGGTTGAGGAAGAAGAGAGGAACTTGGTGATTTTCCTCCATAGGATCAAGGATATAGGTGATCAAAAAGATAAAGAAGAAGATTGAAAAAGATTTGAGGTAAGTAAACCAAACCCTAACCCCCCATTTTCTTGTGTTTGGGTTGGGGAAAACTAATTGACAAAAGTGTTTTTATTAGTTGCTCTAAGTTTTTTTCTGGTTGTTTGATTGATTGTGGTCCTCAAATGAGAAATTTTTGTATAAAGGAAATGTTGGGTTTTTAGAGGAGATGCTATCAAAATTTGTCCAAAACTAATGTTTTTGTTTTGGCCATAAGTTGGTCATCACTCATCCGAATTGAGTGATTCAAATTATAAGGTAAACTAAACTTCTAGGAAAACAAATATTCCTGAAATAAGTGTATTCAAATTTGGACTCCATTGGACCCAAAAATTCGTAAAAAGTGAGGCTATGTTTTAGGGTCAATTATGGTTCAGTTCTGATACAGTTTTAGTGTTTGGAGCTGTTTTGGTATTTAGGCTATAACATGGCCATCATTCATTCGAATTGAGTGATTCAAATTTCTAGATAAACTAGACTTCTAGAAAAACAAATATTCATGAAATATGTGTATCCAAATTTGAACTCCATTGAACCCAGAAAATTCGTCAAAGTGAGGCTCTGTTTTCGGGTCAATTTTGTTCAGTTCTGATACAATTTTGGTGTTTAGAGCAGTTTCACTATTTAGGCCATAACTTGGTCATCACTCATCCAAATTAAGTAATTTAAATTTCTAGGTAAACTAGACTTATAGTAAAACAAATCTTCCTGAAATAAGTGTATCCAAATTTGGACCCGATTGAACCCAGAAAATTTGTCAAAATGAAGCATATCGAAAGGATGATAAGAAGGGAGTCGGGTAGAAATAAGAATGTCTAAGGATGAGGAAATGGGGAAAAATGAAAGGAACAATGCACTGGAAGGGAGTCGGGTAGAAATAAGACCTAAATAGAAACCCTAGAATACCCAACTAATATATGATTGTCATTTGTGATGGATTAGGAGCTAACGAGGAGAAAAGTCCGAGTTGAGGGTCGAAGATGAGGACATGAATCGAAGGACGACAATCTTTTTTGTTTGTTCCCCACTTCTCTCTCTCTAATTCCAAAGTGTTTGAATGATTAAAAAATGATTTTAATTGCTGAAATGATTTATAAGAAAAAACATATTGATTTGTTTAAATTGATTTGAGACAATTGATTGTGAAATGATTTGCATATGAAAAATTGCATGAGTATTGAAAATGAATTTTTTGTATAAATGTACATATTATACTGTATTTTGCTATAGATAGTTTGAATGCCCCTTAATAGAATATTAAACGTTAAATTCGAGTTGAGGATAGATTGGTATACCAATAAGGGTCAGATTAAAGTCTTTACGTGAGCGAGCGTGATGTGTCCTCAGTCCATAGCCCGGTGGGATAATTGCTCCATTAGTGTTCACGAATTGATTTTTAATAACCAGTCAGTAGCCTAGCGGGACCGTTATAAGACCCGAGAAAATTCAATTTTCTGAAAAAGGGCAATATGGTCATTACGGTAAAAATCTAAAATTTTTCTAGATCTCGGATGACAAAACGGATTTCACCGTTGGAATCGTCTCGCGAAATCTAGCTACCACATCGAATTTCATCAAATTCCGAGACAGCCGGAATTTCACATTTTTCGAGGCATCAAGCATCGGGTGCCGTAAAACGGTTTTTGAGAGACATGTGATGTGACAAAAGTCACCTATTACATGTACTCTTGTGACACATGTTGCATGATTAGAGAGATGATGGGAACTATTTGAAATGTTAATGATAATAAGACGAAAGATGAACAGTGTCATCTTCCCCATTTGAAGCCCAAAAAGGTGAATGAGATGCAATGGGCATGAGATTTCATTTCTAGAGAGAGAGTGTGCTCCTTCTCTCTATATTTCCGGCCATTCGGACCGTCGGTTCTCGACGGAGTAAGAAGTAAAGTTGTTCTACGCGGCGAGGGCTACGCGTGGACACCGATTTGGTGGAGTTCCGACAACTCCAAGAGGTAGGGATCTTTTCCTACTTGGTTTATTCTTTGGCTAAGAGCCATGTTTATGGTTAGGGATGTTCTGAGGCTTGATTTAGCCGTAAATTCGCCTTCAAAACCTTTGAACCGAGTGGAGAAAATCCTGGTGGTGGTCGTGAAACGATAACTTAGAGGATTTCCTTTGTTCACATGAATAGTGACTGGTTACCTATTCGTGTGAAAATGTGTTTGTAAGTGATTCAAAATGAATTGCTTGTGTTGCTAATTAGCCCATGTGAGCTAATTTTGAATTGTTATTGATGTGAAAATTGAATAACATGATTGTTGTAGAGTAAATTATGTTAATATATGCATGTGAATTGTATTAGCATAAATTATTTGGAATTGGCATAATGCATTCCATATGAACTGGGGCAGCCTAGAATATTAGGTGTGAGTGCATGACATGAAATGAAACAAAAATGAAAATGTTTGTGAAAGGAATTTCAATGGAAGATTTTCCAGAGAATTGTGTTGGGAGATTGTCCAACAATTCACGTCGGAGGGGCCCATGAATTGTTTCGGAGGGTTATCAACAGATTCACTCGGAGGGTTGTCAATATTCTCTGAGGCTTCGGTATGTGTTTCCAAGAACAAATAGTTTTTGTTTGGCCAGTTATTTACTCGCATTCGGCAGAGCATCTATGAAGTCGATGAGGACTGGAGACATGGGTTTGGGCATGTAGACATTCGAGTAGGTTCATGTAATTGCTTGAATATGATTGTTTGCCATAACATGTGCACTTAGGTGGGGAATAACCCAGGTAGGAAATTATCACTACTGGGCTTTGCTCACCCTGTCAAGGGATCACCATTTCAGGTACAGGGAGTGTGCACGAGGACGGTGCTCACTAGAGGCCGCGTTTAGAAGAAAGTCGGGTTGTGGCTTTGGGTATTCGATTTTGTATAACATGTATTAGAATTGTAAATTTTAATATATGTTGAATTAAGAGTAATTTATTAACTCTTGAACTATTGTATATAGTTGATGTATTTTGTGAATATTAATCTGCCGAGACCCAAGTAGCCATTGTTACTCGCATATGGACCTGTGTGGTCATTGTGAAATTTGTTTGGGACGGAGTTCTATATTTGGGTAAAACCCGATCTGAAGGAAGCTACTGCTTGCGATTTTACTACGTGAGTGGTGTCGGGTTGCAGGCATCCACAGTATTCATGGAGTTGTGAGTTGTCAGGACCCCGGAGTTTGGGCGTCATGGCTTGGTATGAGCTTGGAGTAAGCGATTACCTAGGGACCGGGTTTGGGTATCCATGAGTTTAGTCATGATACCAGCGTCACAGCTTAGTATCAAAGCCTAGATTTATAAATACCTAGAGTTTAGTGTCAATAAGTTAGGTATGAAATTACCTAGGACTTGATGGGCACGGGCTAGATCACACATTCCTTGTGTACTCTGATGATTGTTGTGTGATGTGTGATTGTGTGTTATGAATTGTGTGATTTGTGTGCTTAGTGAATAGCACATAGAAAAAAAAAAGGTGAACACTAGGGTTTAGTGTGAGAACAAGTTGTTTGAGGAATTTTTGGCAAATAGTCCAGAATTAAACGAAAAAAAAATCTGGACAGTAGCTCCAGTTTTGAACATGAACAAATTGTGGTTGTGAAATTCTGGAGAAAAATTTCAGTTTTTGCACAAGAAAAAGAGTTTGTAATTAAACTCTTGAAAATTTTGAGTTTGTATGAAATGCAGTGTTCAAGCTACTGCATTTAGAAGTACAAGGAAGACTCTTGGGAGATGAAAAAAAAAAAATGGTGTGTTGAGGAAAATTTTTTGGGTTTTGAGTGTGTAAAAAGAGGAAAAAAAATATTTTTATTCTATTTTTGGAAAAGAAAAATATATATATATATATATATAAAATAAAAAAAATTTTAAAAATAAAATAAAATAAAGTAAAATTTTATAAAATAAAATTTTTTGTTGAGTATGATTTAAAATATGAAATTATTGTCTTGCATACCTATGAATGCATGGAGATAGTGTATAAAATTTTCGATATGTGAGCCGTGTCTCGGTGTGTTTACACACACCTTAAAGATCTTTGCATCAGGTTGTGATAGAGTTGGGCTTAGAGGTTAAAGCCTTGGAGGAGCCCTTGTATGGAGGTTCCTCCCTAGGGATTAGGGCGAGGATAGGGATGATATGTCGTGATTGCGAGTTAGAGATCTCGGGGGACTCTACTCACAGTGGACTTGAGGATCATAGACATGTCAGAGTTCGACGTCATCCTAGGGATGGATTGGTGACGGTTCTGATCGTTGCTCGATTGTGGCGTAGGAGTTCTGCTTGCAGCGGGACGGTACTCGTGTTGTATTTCGAGACAAGCATGATATTTTGCCACTGAGCGGTATCAGTCCAAGTGTCATGGGCCGATTGGCGGGTTGGCTAACAGCCTTGCAGAAGGGCGGTGAGACAGGACTTAGATCTACCTCGAGTAGTTTGCGAGTACCAGGATGTTTTCGGATAAGCTACGGGATTGCCTCCCGCGAGGTTGTGGACCGGTGTCGAGTTACACCACAGTACGCCCGCCAATCTCTATGACTCACTTAGGATGGCACCGAGTTGAGTGCGGGGAACTTCGAGTCCGGCTCACAGGATTCTGCCCAGACGAAGTTCGTCGTCGGAAAACACCGCCCCATGGGCGCTCGGTCAGTTCGAGAAGAATGAAGACCAGCCAGTGCGTGGCTACCGGTGATTGAGCGAGGGTTCTGGTCGAGTGGTACCCATTCTTGGGGATTGGCGGTTGTTTTGATCGAGTTGAGAGGGCGCGAGTACACTCCATGATGAACCTCTCATGGCAGTTACGGCTGAGGTTAAGGGAGACAGATATCCCTGAGACAGCGTTTAGGACGCGTTATAGGCACACTGAGTTTACAGTGATGCCGCTGGATTGGCGAATCGCGTAACATTTCATGGATCTCATGCATAGGGTATTCTAACCCTATGGATCGATTTTCGTGAATCTTCGTGGATGACATTTTGATCTCGGTCGAGTGGGAGTATGAGTATCATTTGAGGATTGTGTTATAGTTGTTGAGAGACCATCAGTTATACGCCAAGTTCAGTAAGTGTGAGTTTTGGCTCACTGAGGTGAGATTTTTGGGATACATGGTGTCGACGCGGGCGTGTCGGTGGATTGAGAGGTCGAGCTAAAGTCGGTCTTCGAGATCATTAATTTCTTGGGATTGTTGGGTACTACAAGAGATTCATTGAAGATTTCTCAGTTAAGCATTTTTATGACGAGATTGACCGGAAGGAGGTCGATTTGATTGGGATGGCCGTGCGAGGGGCATTCCGGGGGTTGAGTGGAGGCTTACTCTGACTCCTATCTTGATAGTCGGACGGGACGGTACCTGATTAATATTGTGATCGCCTCGAGAGTGGGCCCAGGATGTGTTTTGATGCAATCCGAGAGGGTAGTAGTTTATGGTTCCCTTCAGTTGAAGAATCATGAGAAGAATTACCCCATACACGACATGGAGTTGGCGACCGTAGTCTTCGCCTTAAAGATTTGGCGCCACTACTTATATGGCGAGGAGTTCGAGGTGTACTCAGACCACAAAAGTTTGAAGTGTATTTTCACGTAGCGAGACCTCAATATCGAGCAGAGATGGATGGGTTCTGAGGATTATGACTTCACTTTGCATTACCACCCTGGTAAGGCAAATGTGAAACTGATGCACTTTCGGTCGGAAGTCCGCAGGGGAGCATTGGCTGTGGCTTCCGGGAGTAGGCGGAATGCTTTCGAGACTATGGACGAGTTTGGCTCTGATCTGCGCGGCCGGGCTCGAGTACGTTGGGGAGTTCAGTGGCTGCAGATCAGCTGTGAGTAGAGTGATTGAGTCCAGGGGACAAGGCGCGCCAGATAGTGTCCATCAGGGCCGGGTGCGATCAAGTATAGATTGGCGAGGCTGAACCGTCCACCGCAGATATTAGTCTTCGGTATAGAGGACGGGTAGTGGTTCCCCAGTTGACCGATTTGAGAGAGGAGATTCTTAGGGAGTTTCACTGCTCTCGATTTTCCCTGCATCCAGGTGGCACGAAGATGTATCGGAATCTTCGTCGCCAATACTACTAGAGCGGGATGAAAAGACACGTAGGGGACTTTGTTCGACGATGTCTCACGTGTCAGTAGGTTAAGGCTGAGTACTAAAAGCCAGCAGGGCTACTTCAGCCATTAGAGGTGGCTGAGTGGAAGTGGGAGTACATCACGATGGATTTTGTGACCCACTTGCCACGAACACCGTAGGGACATGATGCGGTATGGGTGATAGTGGACCGGCTCACGAAGTCGGCTCATTTTCTAGACGTGCGGATGACCTTCACATTGGAGAGATTCTACCAGTTGTACATTCGAGAGATAGTCCGGCTACATGGAGTACCAGTATCCATAGTGTCGGATAGAGACCCGAGGTTTACGGCGCACTTTTGGAAGAGTTTCCAGGCTGTGAACACCGCGGCTGACCATGGTACAGCTTTCCACCCATAGACGGATGGTCAGTCAAAGAGGACTATCTGGGTGTTAAGGACATGCTGAGCATGCGTCTACGGATCATAAGGGTAGATGGGAAGAGCATTTTCCCTTAGTGGAGTCGCTGTAACAACGGTTATCGGTGAGGTATACGAATGGCACCATATGAGGCATTGTATGGGGTATGCGGATCAGCGATATGTTAGACCGAGGTAGGAGAGAGAACCGTGGCTGGTGCGTCGTTGAGAGGCGCTCGAGATGTGAGTTTGATACGATAGCGTCTTCGTAGCTCAGAGTCAGGCGGAAGAGCTATGCTGATGTCTGACGTCAACTATAGGTTCGAGGTTGGTGATCACGTCTTCTTGGGTGATGCACAGAGGGGGTGTCGGGTTCGACAAGCGAGGAAGCTATCGCCGAGGTTCGTGGTCCTTCGGATACTCGAGGAGGTGGGCACTCTGGGCGTACCGGTTGGGCGTTCTGTACGACATGTCAAGTGTCCACGGTATTTCCGTCTCCATTGCTCGGAGAATTTACACTCCAAATCCGACTCATGTAATTAGTTTAGGGAGATTGGGGTTGACTAGGATGAGACCTTTAAGGAGGGCGGTGTGCGGCCCATGGATGCAAGGATAGGGTTTGCGGCCGCAAGGCAGGTAGAGGCTAGTGAGGGTGCTATGGCAGCACCGTGAAGTTGAGGAGTCAATGTGGCAGCGCAAGGACACGATGCGGTCCACTTATCCCTTCTTGTTTAGGGATGAAGGTACGTGATTTAGTCATTTAATACTTAAATGACTAGTTTACATGCATGGTAGAGTGCACGTTGCATATGCATGTGAGTTTTTATGATTTTCTAAAATTTCGGGACGAAATTCCTTTTAAGGAGGGAAGAATGTAAGACCGAGAAAATTCAATTTTCTGAAAAATGGCAAAATGGTCATTTCGGTAAAAATCTAAAATTTTTCTATCTCGGATGATGAAACTGATTTCACCGTTGGAACTGCCTCGCTAAATCTAATGCACACGTCGACTTCATCAAATTCCAGACAAATTTAATTTCACATTTTCGAGGCATCAAGCATCTAAAGTCAGAAAATCCGTTGAGAGACATGCGATGACAAAGTCACCTATTACATGTAATTTCATGACACATGTCGATGATTATAGGATGACAACTATTTGAAATGTTAATGATAATAAGACGAAAGATGAATAGTGTCATCTTCCCCATTTGAAGCCCAAAAAGGTGAATGAGATGCAATGGGCATGAGATTTCATTTCTAGAGAGAGTGTGTGCTCCTTCTCTCTATATTTCCGCCATTCTACCCGCTTGTCCAACCCGGGGAAGAAGAAGTAAAGTCAGTTTCACGCACGAGGCCACGCGCCGACACCGATTCAGCGAGTTCGACAACCCAAGAGGCAGAGATCTTTCCTACTTATTTATTCTTCGCTAAGAGCCATGTTTTTATGGTTGTGATGTTCCGAGGCTTGATTTAGCCGTAAATTCGCTTCTTCAAAACCTTGAACCGAAAGTGGAGAAAATCCTAATTATGGTCGAAATAAGAACTGAGGGTTTCACTGCTCATGTGAAAAAGTGACATGATTTTTTAGCTGCGGAAAATGTGTTTTTGTGAAGCGATTCAAATGACTGCTATATTACTGACTATCATGTGAGCTAATTTTGGTGTTATTGATGAAAATTGAATAACATGATCATTGTGAGTAAATTATGTTAATATATGCATGCGAATCAGACAAGATAAATTATTCGAATTTGCATAATGCATTCCATATGCACGACAATTTCGTATTATTGTTGTTCACTTACATGAATGAAACAAAATGAAAATGTTCGCAAAAGACTCATTGTACATTTTCTAGAATTGTGTTTGAGATCATTCACCAATTCACGCTCTGAGAGGCCCATAATCGTTTATGGGTTATCCAAATGACGCTTTGAAATATTCCAATATTTTACCAAAACTCTAGAAGGTGTTTTCAAGAACAAATAGCTTTTGTTTTGAAAATTGATTGGTTTACCTCTCGTATCTCTAGCTTGTGCATCCGTGAAAGGAGGCTATGACCCGAGACAAGTGCTGCACGTAAACATTCGAGTAGTTCATGTAATCGCTTAATGTGATTGTCAACATAACATGCACTTAGCGGAGTAACCTGCAGGAACATCACTAATGTACTTTGCCTACCCCGCCGATGATCACCATTTCGTGCACAGTGGTGTGCACTATGACTCGCCACTAGAGGCCGCCAAGAAAGCTGTCAAGGGCTGGGGTATTCTACTTGTATAAATATGTATTAGAATTAAATTTTAATATATGTCAATTAAGAGTAATTTATTAACTCTCGAACTATCAGATATAATCGACGTGATTTTGTATATTATCATAGGCCCAAGGCTATTATTTTACTCACGCGACCCCCGGGTGTGGTCATCGCGGAACTCGCTTCGATAGTTCTCAGATTCGCAGCCCCGCACAAAGGAGACTGCCTATTTTCGAGTGTGCTCAAGTTATCTGACATCCACGAGCATTACGCAAGGTTGATGGGTTGTCAACTGAATTTGTTCAGCGCTCACAACAGATCGTGGTTATAAAACAAAATCGCTTATAATCACTGAAACTTTGTAATGCAGGACTGCATAAGTGATTTCATGATCCATGCACTGTTAATAAGTTAAATTCATTTAAGGGCAAAATTGAAATGATAAGAAAATTGGGAAATGTATGATTTATGTTTTGAATGATTTATCGACATGAAAAGTACATATTTGGAATTATCAATAAACTCAAATGAATGTATATGAAATGAATATATGTATTTATTGCATCGATCATTCAAAATGTGAAAACCATCAGTTTTAAAAAATCGCATGATTCAGGTTAACCGAATGAAGAGATAATCAGATAGAACCACTAAGCATGAAATGCTTTAACATGTTGTTTTATCATCAAAGGCAAAAATATAAATGGTATTACAAAGACGACTACAAAAAATAATCAGCGATCGCCAAATCATTTACCTGAGTGATAAAGTTCCATCACATGCATACATGAAATTGATTTGACTCTTTTTGTACAAAACCATTTTGTAAATATTTTGATATTGAAAACGGCTTATAATGCCGCATTAAATGAACCAAATGGGCATGAAATGCCATATCGAATGAAAAAGAGTTTTGTGATCAAATAATGGGTCCCTTTTTTGTTAAAGTGGTATTTATGTATATATATATTTTCACAGATTCAAATGCTGCTTAAAAGTAATCAGATCGGATTATTAGAACTATTTCAAAAGAAGAAGAGCAGTCAGTCACACATTAAGATCCAAATGAAATACTCAACATATATATGAAATAAAACATCAATCAATATAAAGTAAGAGAGATTCATACAAACATGTCTTTGGCTACATATAAACCCTAAGAAAACTAACTAAAAGTAAATACAACCATCAAAAGAAAGAAAAACAAAAAAGGAAATAGAGAAAACAAATTTGGCATTGAATTCTCTTCTCCATTATCATCTTCTTCTCAAGTTTTCTTCCAAGAACAAAACCTAAAGCTCTCCTACACAAACCCTAGGGTGCTTCCACCCAAAGGGAGCTTGTTCTCCCCCAAAAAGGCCCAAAATTCGTCACCTTTTGTGTTTCTAAGGTTTGAGCTTTAAAACCCTCTATTATGGGCTCAAAATGGACTGAAAATCCACCCAAAACCAACCCCAAACGTCGTGATCATTGCTCGCAACACGGTCGCAGCGCTTTACACTCCCTCTACAACGTCAGCTGACGCTTTCAGCCTCTATTTTATACCAATTTCATAAGGTCATAACTTTGTCATATGAACTTAAATTTTGGTGTTCTTGGTACCGTTGGAAAGATCTTGAAGTGTAGAATCGAGATATGGCCAGAAAAAATACTTTAGAAATGATTATAAAGACTGAACACAAATTCTCCAACCAAGCCACTCTTTGAGCCTTTCTCTTCTTTTCCAAAATACTGTACACTCACAAATCTGCCATTTTTAAGTCCAAATTGAGTGAATAGTGTCTATTTGGTAAGCCTTGAAAGTCTCCTATCCACCCATATAAAAATTCTATCCATTTAGGATCATCTTGTAGGTAAAAACATCAAAACACAATAGTTGTTGCTGCATGTGTAGTTTGCTAAATTTTGGGTTTTATCTCTTTGTTTTTGCTCCATATTGCTTCATGGTTTACCTAATCACAAAATTGAACATTTAGAACATTAGATCAATTATTTATATAATAAAACTACTAAAAATATAAACAAAACATAAGGATAAAATGAGTACAAAGTATACTCATCACCTCCTCCATATTCAAAACAACAAAGTCTATTGGAAATATAAATTTGTCAACTTTTTAACCAACAATTAACAATGCCTTTGCATAGTTGAAACGAACGATCTACCATCTAAAAAGAGATGTAGTAGAGTCAACTGTCCAGATTCTAACTTTTACCATCGACAAGGCATAAGATTAATGCTGTTCTAAACTACAATGCCTCCCACCAGCACAAGTACCCAATAAGATAAAAAGGAGAAGTGAGTTGTCTGGTCTTTCAATTTTTCTAGAACCTTTCTCTGTATGATTACACTTCTCTGAAATGCTCACTGTCCCACAGTCATCAAGTTTTTTTTTTTTTTTTCTTATTTTCTCCTTCATGAATGATACAAACTTTGGCATTTGAGCTAATGCTTCGATAAAAGGTATGTTCACTTCAACATTCAGTAAAAAAAAACAAACAAACACCCTATAAGAGTTGTTTCATATAATAGAGTAACTGAGGATTATAGAATTACGCTCCATTCGGCTAACTAGGAGGAAAAAAAAGCTGTTCTATTGTTCGAGGCTAATATTACATGCTTTAATTTTTTACATTTGGTAAGAAAAACCTCACATTGTCTTTCTTTTAGTAGTAACCAAGGAAAGACACATAAAGCCACTTATAGTAGAGGCCAAAGAAAACCTTGTATATAGCTGCCATTATATTAGTTGCCCAGAAAAGGCCCTGTCATTCTCCTAGCATTACAGCAGGGTAAAAAAAAGCACTCTATCCATAGTCCTTCATTAGAATTGTGGCTTAGAAATGACCCTAACCGTAGGCTAATTAAAATTGGATCTTCCAAGTCATTATTATGCACCACTCTTTAGTGTGCCAAATGAAATTAATCATACTTCATAGTCATATTTCTTGGCATATGCCTGATTGAGAAATCAAACTTAAAAGAAGACTAATCGATCAGACGCTTACAAAATACAAAAATCGTTGTTTCAATTAATCGATAGAAAAATAAATAAATAAACTAAAAATAGGTTTCACAATTTATGCGAGTTGTGACTTTCCCGCTCCCATATGTTGCTTTTACTGTTTGTCTCACCTATAAGTACACCAAGTATCATAGGATTGCCACTTATTAGATTACAATTTATTCATTTTTTCTTATATTTTTATTGTAAATATAGTAATCTCAATTTAATATATGACTATAAAATTGCAAAATTTATTTTTTGATTCTCACAACTAAAAACCAATACATGGTTGACCAAAAACGGTAAATCCTATTGATAATTAGATTTTTGTTAATATAAATAAAAACTAAAATCGATAATGGCTTTAGTTTGCATAGTTTTGGCTAACTCGAATCACGCCCACCTTTACCAGACATAATCTACTTATTTATGACCATATCATATACTAAGACTTAAGATTACTTTAATTCTACATATATTCAAAAAAAAAAAAAAAGATTACTTTTAATTCGGCCTTACTGATCCAACTAAAAACCCATTTTTCAGAAGATACGTTACTTGAACTTGGAAAAGATGAGCAGAGCGGTAACCCATCGGGAGGGCTAGGCCGGGGTCGCCAGATCGCCTGTTTAAACCAGACTAGCCAAATCTTGGCCTGCTTTTCTAAATTAAATTATAAAGTTATATTCAACCCCACCCTAAAACTAGGATGGTCGGGCCAAATTGCCTTAAAAGCCAAAAAAATTGATATAGTCGAGCTGGTAATCGATGCAGCTACTTTCGGGCCACATTTTCGTGCCAAAATTATTACAGCCTAACTCGGCCCTAAAAAACAATTACAGACATGATTAGCTTGGCCCATTGATTTAAACGGACGGTAGCTTGGCCCATTGATTTGTACTGTTCAATGTATTATTTCTAATTTTTTTTACAGTTTTTTCTTTCATTTTTGTTCAATGATCAAAATGGACAAAATTCTGGGACACCTGTGCCATACTTTCCAGCTAGCAATGGCATCAGCAGAGATAGGAAAAAACAAAATTTGGATTCTTAAGAATTATTGAGACGCTTTCCACTCACGGGGCAATAAAAAAAGTCTTCTCATTACTTTGCAACCCCTGCCTAATCAGGATAAGTAGTAATGGGGGGCTAATTTGAGCTGCGAAGTATCTCTCCGATGGTTACCGGATTTCTTTGTTATGCGACCAAAGAGGTTAGAGAGATGTCATAGACAGCAAGATCTGGCTGGAAACTCTTTGAGGACTTGAAAGATATGTCCATGACGATGAAAGAAGCACATGTTGGCCTCTCGGAAGATCTTCTTCAGCGTGTCTTGTCCTGCCATTCGATTATCAATTGTTCAAGAAATATGGTACTTATCACTTTTCATCATAGTTTTGAAGCTTGCTGTTTTCTTCTTTTTTGGTACTGCCTTAAAGTAGTATTGTTTGTTTTCTGCTCCTCTCTTCCTAATTACTTATCTTGTTTATTTTAATAGAAAGTAGTTCTTAATCTTCAGTAGTTAATAATATATGTTTTGAGAGAAAATCAAATCTTAAATATTTTTCATTTATTTATTTATTTTATTAGATAGAGACCACTAGAGGTCAAGAATAGGTGAGATCTTTAAATCTGTTTTTTCTTTTCTGAAAATCAAGAACATAGAAACACTAAATCTGAGTAAATTCAAATAATATCAAAAATAGTTTTGTTTAATAAAAACTGCCTAAAAAGGTGGATACTAAAGACATGTTTGATTTTTGTTTTTAAAAATTGTTTTTTATTCTCAAAATAAAAAAGAACCAAAAAAAAAAAAAGAACATGATTCTTTTTTTTATTTTAAAAAATATAAAAAACACATAAAATATTAAATTCAAATGACAGTTTTTAGAACAGCAAAAAAATGTTGTTTATATTTTAAAAAACTGTTATCAAAAACAGAAAACAGGAACCACATACAACTAAGTGAAATAAATTTGGAAACCCCTTAGCTTAACCCTTCCTATTTTTTGTATTTCTTTTGGGACCAAATAAAATCTCACTAACGGCAAGAAGGACCAGTGCCTGTGAAATGACTGCTACCACCTACCATTGTTTTGTCTTCTTTGCATTTTGTTCAAATCCAATACAAATTTTTAAAAATAAATATCAAAATAGTTTGAAAATTAATCAAAATTAATGTCTAATCTAATGATTATAGTCCACATTAAAATATATATTATCAAAGTTATAATTAATCAAAATCTCACTTAATTGTATGTTTGAGGCACGGTTCTCTATAAGGAGTATCCCAAAGAGAAATAATTAAAATTTTGTCGCATTTTGGTAAAGTTGTCATCTGTCTACTAAACAAAATTAATGGCGGGTGGGTCCATAACTTTGCAGGTAAAACTTCATCACATGGTGGAGCCAGAGTTGATGATGATGGGATGTTTTGGGAGGTAACTTCAAAAGCCTCCTCCACAGCCAATTGGCAAGCTTCTGCTTTTCCGGTTTGGAGTTGTCTCTGAACTTGAAGGAGAAATGAGCTTTCTACCCGAATGGGGCTGATCTGAAGGTAATTAATTTTCAATGCCACACCTAAACGACAATACTTGCCTAATCTCTATGCCCATCATCATCATTCATCACATCACATCATCATTCATCACATCACATCATCATAATAATCCCTATTTTTTATTATTTATCTTAATATATATAATGTGAGAAGGCTTCCATCGAACTGGGGTTTAACAGTCTGATTAGGACGAATGAGTCCTATCTCAAAGACATCTGGTTTATTAGTACAACTTGAATGCGATGGGGGAGTGGGGGTAGGAGATTCGTATTATTATTAGTTGTTTAAACTGAGTCAAGCTACTCTTGACGAGTTCGGGATTAATAGAATACCTCCATTCGAGATGCTAGCAAATTTAATCTGAATTTTACTATGTTTTAATGAAGTTGAGTTTAATATAATTATTTATTAATTTTTTAATTAATTTGAGTTTTATCAAATTAAATTTGAGTAACTCTATTATTTTTTAAGTCAAATTTCGGATATCTAAAAAATGTTGGATCAAGTTTGGATCGAGTTCAATCTTAAAGTTTTTTATTCAAATCAAACATTTAAAAATTGTTCAAAAGTTGCTGTGAGATACTATTTCTATAATCTCTCGCAAATAAAAAATCAAATCGTTTAAATATTAGGTATTGCAAGACTACATTAATCACTAGCCAAACAAAAACCAATACAAAGTTAATGCATTCATAATAAATTTCCATTTAAATCAAAGACAAAAATGAAGCTTACAAAAGGCTTTTATAGTTCTTTAATCCATAGAATCGAGTTTTACCCAAATCTGGGGATTCGATTAAACCTTATTTCAAATGCTATTTATTTAAAATTCAGATTAGCACAAGACTCAATCTTCAAAAGACGGCCAAGGCCAGATAACAAGCTTCATTGGAACCCATCAGAGCGGCCTGTGAGACTATGCTTCCACTGACATACTTATTCAAGTCAAGAGGCCTGAAGAAATACGCAAATACCGCAGCATAAAATTCAAACAAGATTGGAAATTCAAACGAAATATATCGAACTTCAAAACTTACAACTTCTCACAGTTTCGATCAAGAAGTTTTAACAAATGAAATGAATGATACGTTCAAATTTCTCTCTCTAACTCTCTATCTCACTAAAACTTATCCTCGCCTAACTGGCGAGATAAAATTCCCTCCTTATATAGAAATTTTTTTGACTAAATAAACACGTCCACACAATGACTACATGCACTTTAAAAAGTAAGGAATCTCATCCTACTTTTTTGAAAGGTCACCTCGCTTTTTTCAAGAGTCACCATGCTACAATACTTGCTTTGCCAACAACTTTGTTTCATTCAAGTAGTTCTGAGCTTTTGCCAGCCGTGACAACCCGCTTTGTCGCCTTTAGCGAATCCAAGACCATGTCAGCACCATTCAGATCCCCATATCTTTCCACTCTTCGAATCACGCGGGATAACATGAAGAATCGATTTCGAATTCCTCGGTACCGTACGCTCGGCATGCGCCGCCATACGCCAAATCTTCCCTACCAAGAGAGCGTAGGAGGCCGTGAAGCACATGTCTTCGCTTTCACGAGGAAGATCATACGCCGGGCCGTATCATCCTCGCCCGAACCGAGTCAAAGAAGTTCGATAAATGGCCTCGGGCCGCCTCTGCTGATTTGCTCAGTAAGCCCCGTAGACACGACCTGGCGAAATGAAGCCAGAATCGCCTCAGAAGGTCAGAATCCAACAGTAATTTTCGCTTCAAGATTTAAGGTTTTACGCTGCCGCCCATTTCGACAACATCAAAACTTCGCCTTCGTGAATTTCTGAAGCTACCACCATTTAATTTGAGACTCCCTAGCCAAATATTTCAGTGACCAGCGGATGACCGCATTAAGACAAAAGTCCCAAACAAAGAATCCAAAGTGGATTCTAATCGAGAGCGTAAGAAGAAATAATAACTATTCCCGTGCTTTTAAAAGCTGGCCAATTTGATTCAAATAATCGAAACTCGCGATCAGTGCTATAAAATATCTTGATTCGCTCTCCCATAAGAAGCCACCATTCCCGAAACCACCTGTGAAAATCTTAACTTTTTCATTCCAAATAAAACCAGAATGAGAGTTCAGCCCGACACAAAAGCATTGGCATCAAAGATTTTCAGAACACAAAGAAATCAGCCTGGCGATCGTTCGCTCGTAAAATCTTTACGAAAGAAAATATTTTGATCTCAATCCTTCTCATTTAAAACTTCAAAATTCTCAGATTCAATAAAGAACGCCATTACCTCGCGCTCACTTATTACGTAAATTAACCCGACCAGATCTACTAAAGATAAATCAGAATTTTACTGCTCTCAGCATTTCGTTGGAAATGAAATACTTCTCATTTTGGAAAATCTTTTTGATTTGAATCTCACCAGAAACTGATATATGATCGGGTTCTAAAATTTGGAGTAACAAATTATTCTCCTTTGTTTGGTATGCAAATTTCTGAGGAGTTTAAATGTTTTAACACATTAAAAGGCCATATTGCCCCTAGATCGTAAACAAAAGAAATGTTTTATCGATAATGAAGCAGGATTATTCTCGAGAATAATACTTCATCTTCAAACCGATAAATTCAAACCTTCAAAACAAAAAGAAATAAAAATGTAAAATTGTTTATGCCAAATAAACACGCACCTGGTAATGCTAATCGTTAATTAAACGATAAGATAAAATCAAGATGTTAGTCGGGCGAAAATACATAAGAAAAATTTTAGAACAACAAAATGCAAAACCAAAACCTAGAATAAATTTATCAACCTCTTATCAAATGAAAGATATATTTCAATATTATAAGAAAAATGAACCTGCAACTCTAGAAGATTTGCAAGAAGAAGTAAAACAAATAAAAATTCAAATAAATGAATTAAAAAACTGTACTCAAAACCTAGGAGAAAGATTAACCAGTGTAGAAATCCAAAGTTAAGATTTAATGTCACAACAAGAAGCTTCGAAACTTTTCAGACATAAGAGATGACCGGGCTGGGTATAAAAACAGCACAGATACAAAGATAACTTTGAAAATCAATCCTAATTTTAAAGCTGTTTTTATAGCTTTAATTAATTCAGACCGATGAATCAGATACAAGTGGCTGACACTCCTTTACTCAGATATTTTGAAAAACTTCAAAGATTATCAACAATCAGACGATCTCATGCTCAATACAAAATAATTACATATTTGCAAAATTCAGATTAGATAAAACTTCATTCTTACTAAATTTCAAAATATAAGTCATCAAATTGTTTTGCGAATCTCCTTTCCTAACACAACTTTATCCTTTTCAAATTGATGATAAAGGATTAAAAACTAAATATAATAATCAAGAGATTCTTTTTTAATTCATAAGAGGGATAGAAGTTAAAGAATAAATCAAGTACAAGACTTTATTTCTTTAATTCAACAAAAACAAAAACATGTAAAATTTCTTCAAAAAGAAATACAATATAAAAGAACTGAAGAAAATTTACAATCATCTACAATTCAAGAAAGAATAAAAAATATTCAAACAAATGTAATAGTAATCTTTGTTCTTCTATACCAAACGCTGGAATGAAAACAACATACAGATCTTTACCATAGTTTAAAGATTTCATTTAAAAACAAATTCCAACAAAGCTGTGACCTATTCAACGAGTCCCTAATACTGCATACTCAGCCAACACTTCTACGCGCGAACCCCGAGAATGACATCGCTATTCAAAAACGCAGCAATTTCAAAGCTTTAAACGGCATGACGATCAAATATTTTTACTCATAAAAGATTTTCTGAACACTTTGATCCTCAAACCTTTGATTTCTTTGACTACAAAAATGCTTGGTACCATACTTTTTGTATTAGGCCAAACTCTCATTCCTGGTTTTTCAACTGGAATGAAAAAGTTCAAAAGATTTTCCCAAATCGGGTTTCTGTGGATTGCCAAGCCATGAAAGAACTAAAATATTTTATCCCGAATCACAAAAAGTTTGATTATTTCAAATCAAATCACAAAAGTTTTTCCTTCCTTAATGGGCTATTCACTCTTCTTTCGTTTCCTCAATTGCTAACCCTCGATTCTCATTTGACTTTTGCACCATCATTTTGATCCACCATCTCTAAGATTCGCCAGTAATTCAAAATTAAATCACGCCGCTTCAAAATTTCGGCCAAAGTTTTGATTTGCTAAGAAACGGACAGTAGCTCAAAAGCCCAAATCAAAACCTTCATCTTCAAAGCCACAGATCTATTCGTCCCAACCTTACCAGCCCAATTACAAAAACTCATTTCACCCACCATACGCGCTTTATCTCAAACAAATCCAAGAGGCGCGATCGAGACACTATCCAAACTTGTCACTCGTGACTCGACGAGTGATGATACAGCCCAAAGAAGACAAATTCCTTCCTCCAAGAAACGAAGACATGTAAGGTTACGCCTCCCTACACTCTTCGAGTATAAGATTAACATCTTCAAAAGCCTTCGCCTCCGAGAACGCATGCGCCGCACCCAAGAATCAATTCTTCATGTTATCCACTGATGACCACCAAGAGTAAGATATTGTGATTCAAATTTAAGGTGACAAGAGTCTTGGATTCTTCAAAAGAAGACTCGACAAAGCAGCTCTTGTCTCCCACTTTCAAAAGAGAGTTCCACTTGCAAACGTACACAAAGTCAGCGACACAGTGCCAGCTTAATCTCTTCAAAAGCAAGGACTAAAAGCAAGGATCTCTTCAAAAGTAGATGGAGATTCCTTACTTTTAAAGTCACATGTGATCTTAATCACATGCGACGTCAAAATTTTATTTCAACTAAAAATTCCTATATAAGGAGTGGTCATTTCATTAAAAGCAGTGATAAGTTTTAGCGAGACAGAGAAGTTGTGGTAGGCTTCCGAGAGCCTCGTGATTCAAGCCACCATCGTTAAGTTTTCGACGCTCTCTAACAAAGCTCAGCCAAAGCTCAATATATTTCATTTCAAATTTCACATCGTTTCTAATTTTATCTGTTGCATCATTCGCACAAGCTGCTCAAATATCTTCAACTTCAACAAGTATATCAGCCGAAACCTTAAACTCGAACCCACTATACTGAGCTTTCAACAGTGAAACCTGTCAGATAGCTAACTCCGCCGTATTCTTTCAACATTCAAAATTACTAATATCATTCAAATTTTAAATAAATAACTCAAAATAAAGGTTTAACTGTGAATTTTAAGATGCAGAAACTCGCCACATACTAAGTGCTTCCTAAAACTCTTTGTAATCGTTCTTTTGTCTTTGATTTCATATCAGAAATCTATTAGCAAAATCTATCATTCAGACGCTTTATTCGACCGCGACACGCCAAATCCTAAAAACCTAATATTTGTTTGGAACAATTTGATTTTTGTTGCAGAGATTACCAAACCATTATTTATCTTAATATATATAATGTGAGAAGGCTTCCATCGAACTGGGGTTTAACAGTCTGATTAGGACGAATGAGTGCTATCTCAAAGACATCTAGTTTATTAGTACAACTTGAATGCGATGGGGGGAGTGGGGGTAGGAGATTCGTATTATTATTAGTTGTTTAAACTGAGTCAAGCTACTCTTGACGAGTTCGATTAATGGAATACTCCATTCGAGATGCTAGCAAATTTAATCTGAATTTTACTATGTTTTAATGAAGTTGAGTTTAATATAATTATTTATTAATTTTTTAATTAATTTGAGTTTTATCAAATTAAATTTGAGTAACTCTATTATTTTTTAAGTCACCCCTGATATCTAAAAATGCTGGGATCAAGTTTGGATCGAGTTCAATCTTAAAGTTTTATTCAAATCAAATTTGAGTTTGACTTCAATGACTTGACTAGATTATTCAATTACTACACCTCATCCTATTTAAACAGGGATATTATAAAGCAAATGGGAAAATTTAAGAATTACACGCATTAAAAGGAAATTTTGAGAAGCTAAAAAATAGGTAGGCATTAGATAAAGTACTTTTTGAGGACAAAGTAATACTCTTTTATTTCACTGAAATAGTAACACTTGGATGCTTCCAAAGCTAACACATTACATCATTTTTTCCTTATACACTCTTTTTTTCTCTTCCACTCATCTCCCTTTCCATGTCATTTTTCATACATTGAAAAATGTTTTTCTTTTTTAAACAATTTTCAGCTACATTTTCCTATTTTAAGAGTCTATTAAACAAAAATCAAATTTTATTTTTTAAGTGGGAATCAACAACTCGTTATTTTTAATTTTATTAAAATTTTATTTTAATCTTATATACAATTAATACATTAAAATATGTTAGTTCTTAACATAAAAAATATATTCACATATGACAATTAATATTCTAATAAATAAATAAATTATGAAAATAAACTCATATATGATAATTAATAATATAATAAATAAATACTAATATTGTAAGTAATATTAATTATATATTTTAATTTTGTATAGAATACCAACCTAAATTTAAAATAAAAATAATATGCCTTAAAACTAAATTTTTTGTTTTCTTCAAACAAAAATAGAAAAGTAAAATTAAAAATTAATTTTCCTTTAATTTTTTCAAATAAAAATAGTCATTATTATTATTTTAATTATTTTTTATTTTAAAATCAATATTTGAAGATAAAATTAAAATTTAGGAAGTGTTTAAATTAACTTTTACATATAAATTCACAATCCTTATTTAAATGCATTAATATTTAAAAATAATAAGGAAAAAAGTTTAGTGTTTTCATGAATATTAAATGCATTAATATTTAAATACAATTATTTTTTATTAAATAATTGTATTTTATTAGTATTTTCATGGGTTTGATGTCAATACTAAACTAATGACAATAATAACAAACAGGTTAGTACACTGCATGCCTAACTCAGTTGTATTCAGTTGGGACAACTTATTACATTCTAATAAAGTGCTTAGTTATCAAAAAAAAAAAAAAAAACAAATAGGTTAGTAAATTGTTACTTTTAATAAAAACAAAGTTATTATTTTCAATGCCGCTTTTAATTATTAGCATTTTTAGTTTTTGGTAAAAATAATGTCATTATCTTCAATAACAAATTTTATAGAGGGTCGAATAGAAGATACAAAATTTGTATTATAAAATTTTAACTAAGCTTCTAATATGATAGGAATTTATTTAATAAATATCAATTTCTTTTTTTTATTTATAATATCAATATATTATAATTTTTTTTTGAAACAATATCACATATTATAATTGAAATTATGCTTTTATATTAAAAAATTTTAGTCGAAAAACATTTAACCTCCTATCACACTAAATTCTAAATACTATTAAATTAAAGGTGACTACTACTGAGGAAATTTAATGTAAGTTATTTTAATTTTTTAATTTATTTTATCAAGTTATATATATATATATATATATATATATATATATATATATATATATATATATATATATATATATATATGTATGTCTGTTTGCTTTATTGTGAAGAAACAAAAACTTAGTTTCACACATATGAGTAGTTATTTTTTATTAATTAATTTTAATATATTACTATATATGATATTAAAATAAATTTTAATAAAAATAATAAATAATAAATAAACGAATTATATTTTAAAATAATATTTGTTTTTTTAATGAGAGAAAATTAAAAGAAATAGAAAAAATAAATCAAAATTATTTAAAGAAGAAAATCGCTATAGGAACAGAAAGGAGGTGAGTGGAACGAGAACAGAAGTGTAAGGGTAATATTTGATGGTATGAGACACTATTATAGTACAAAGAGATATTTTCCCCTGCAAATAAACTTGATGTAACATTTTTAAGTACATGATGTTTATGCTATATGGTTTTCTTACTTTTTCTAAAAATTTAAAGTTGTACAAGAATAGTAAAATCATAAGAGAAGATGTAACTTGGGAAACAAATCACCAACAAGTGTTATGCATAACAGTGATGTTATTTCACTACCCAAAATGTCATTTGGTCACCATTAATTGTTGGTCCAACTTAATTCCCCAATTCCACTCATCATCCCTCTTATTTCACTTCTTGTATGTTTTTTTTTCAGAAAATAATATATATATATATATATATATATATATATATATATATATATATATATATATATATATATATATATATATATATATATATATATATATGTATGTTCCATACTATTAAACCTCAACTTATAATAAAACATAAAACACTATTCAACATTGAAACTTCATTTCAAGTAAATATGAAGAATTTTAAATTACATTTAATGTTTTAACTTAACTAAAACAAGTATAATCATTTTTAAGAATACGGCTTTTTAAAATCAATATTTAAAAGAGGAAAATTAACATTTTAAAAGTGTTTGTAATAATTTTTTAACATAAATTTAAAATCATTATTATAATACAATTATATTTAAATAGAAAAGAAAATAATATTTTTATTAAATAATTAATTATTATTAGCTTCTCCCATGACATGTTTGATATATAAATTGAAATGGTTATTTTAACAATAAATACGTTAATATATTTTAGTGGTACTTTTAGTTTTCAATATTGTTACTTTTAGTAATAAGCAATGTTCCGTTTTCTTATACTATTTTTAGGTACTAACATTATTACTTTTTTCGATTAAAAAAGTATTATAGCCTCACCTTTCAAACAAATAAGCTCAAATGAAGATGAAAATAGAGGTACAAAATTAAAAGACATAAAAGGAATTCAACAACAAAATAATTTTATAAATCAAATATTAGGAACAATTTCCTCTCAATTAAATAGAATTGAAGGAAAATCGTTTACTAATAATTACAAACTTGAACATGAAGAAAATGATAAAAATCTGAAAACCTTTTATTCAAACCAATGAAACCTCTAAAATTAGGAGGAAACAAAAATAATGATGATCTGATAAAAATCCTAACTCAAAAATTAAATACAATGGGAGTAAAAGATTCATCTTCTTCAAAAGATCAAATAAATTTTTTAAGTGGATCAGAAACACTTTTACAAAATTTAGAAGTATCTGAAAAAGAAGAAGATCAAATAAACAAGTTAAAAACTTGGCATCAAATATCAAAAAAATTTTATCAAAGACCAACTTCTCTAGATTTGCAATTTGAAGAAAGACAAACAAAACAAAACAATTATAATAATTGTGACATCTATTCTTGGAATATAGATGGTATTTCTGAACATTAAATCTTAATTGTTCTTCGCCAAATGCAAATGGCAAAGAACCCGCTATTTGATGTAGTAAGTGATGACTGCTAATGCTCGCCAGCTATTTAATAGGTTCATCAGTACATTAAAATATTGGTGGGAAAACTTTCTCACTGAACAAGAAAGATTTTATGTTAGCAATAGCATAAATGAAGATGGGGAGCAAGATGTAGTTCTCAAACTAGTTTATGCTATAACCAAACATTTTGTAGGTGATCCAAATGTTTCTGTAGAAAGAAATTCTGAAATTTTACAAAATTTAAAATGTAGAACACTTAGTGATTTTAAATGGTATCATGATGTGTTCTTAGCAAAACTTATGTCCAGACCAAATGCTAGAGCTTCTTTTCTCGAAAGAAAATTTTATGGACTTCCCAAGAGCTTTTAATGAAAAACACACCTTCAAAGAAATACGAACACCTATGAAGATCTTACTCTATGGAGATCTCATAAGTGAAGTCAAAAAGGAAGGTCTTAAGTTGTGTACTCAACTTAAGTTCTCCAATATCAAATTAAAAAGCACCTAAAAGCCTTCTAAAAGATTTTAGGTTCATTTTAGGCTCAATATGGCATTTCAATGCTAACTCCAATTCTCTCAAATGTTTAAAAACAAAAAAATTCCTTTAAGAGTTTGATCAGAAAAGAAAAGAAATATTGTGATGTTCGTAATTTAGTTTTCAAAATGATTTTTGCTGTGATTGTAAGCCATTTTATCTGTTGATTTCAAATCCAATTTATAAAAGTGTTCTTTCAAATGTTTTGACCTATTTTCTCTCATTTAAATTTTTACGTTAAATGAAAGATAAGCAAGACTTATTAACTCACTACCAGTTCTTCTTGGCGCACGCCAAAATCTCAAACTTCACCTGCTTCCAAGACGAAAACCCTCCCAACCTCTTCTTCAAACCCTCAGGTTTCAGCTACATATTGAAGAATCTTGATTTATGCCTGTATTTCTGAAACATATATCGCTCTCGCGTGATTTCAATAAAAGATTTTTTCTTAAACGACAAGCATTTTCATTTCAAATCTAAATACAAACCCTCGTACTTATGAGTTTATTCTGCAGTATTACGAGTCAAGCTCGTTTTCGCATGTCAGCCTCGAGTGCACGACATACAAATGTAAAATTTTGAAAGTTTAATAGGACGTATCGTGTTCTTTTGTTTACCATAAAGATTTTCTCTAAAATTTCGATCCTCAAACCTTGATTTTTATGATTACAAATACATATCATACTTTTTGCATCGTGCCAGTTCTCATTCCCTGCTTTAACCCGACGAAAACGCAAAATTTCAAATCGGCAGAAATGGCTTTCTTTTACTGGTGCCACTTCAAACATTGCCCTCGAATTGGCATCTCAGATGTTAAGTTCATCACCGGTAGCCTCTTCCTTCTGTAGTCAGCCATCACTATAATAATTTAGAACTCGTATCTTATGTCAGATTTACTACCGAGCTATCCGCCCATTCCCTGGCATTTTACTAAAAGCGAATTCAAAATCAAACACGTCGTTTAAAATTCCTCGTTTCCAAACTCGATCACAAAGACCTGATCAAGCCCAAAAGCCCAACCAAAGATGCCCACAAATCAGCTAAGGCACCTGTCTCATCCTTCACGCCCAACTTCGCGCCTTAACACTCCTACAAAAACTCATTTCCTTCAAATTCAACCCACAGTACTTATCTCAAAAAGTCCAAGGCAAGGTTGAATGGTATTAATCAGTCTAAACTCACCGATTCGCACTCAAACTCGTATTTATGACGATACAACATACAAAGACAAATTCCTTCCTCCAACAAACGAAGACATGTAAGCATGGATCCCACACACCCAAGAATTAATGTCAACATTTTCAAAAGCCTATATCAAGTGGTAATGTACAGCTCAAACCCCTGCGGATCAAATTCTTTCTTTCCACCGACAGTTCGAGGAAGAAATTAAATATCGGATTTGCACTGGGCCAGCTTCATGAAAGATCGCAGACAGAGTGCGACAAGACGCGACAAGCACGGTTCTGCTTTTCATGTCATTCACTGACAAAAATACAAACGTCGACTAAAAGAAGTTTGTTTTTAAAAAGCAATGATAAAGATTCCTTTATTTTCAAAGTTCACACTGTTTCTTTACCATGACCCAAAGCTTTTTTTCAACCGCTGATTCCAAACGCTTAAGTCCCCACAAATTTCCCTATAAAGGAGGGTTGTCTCCTTTCTGTTGTATTGCACTATATTTTAGGGAGTGAGAAAATCCAGAGAGAGTTTTCTGCGGACAAATTTATCTCGCTCAACCATCAGACAGTTCTTTCGATCAAAGCTTTCTTCAAATATCAGAGCTTTCAAAGTTCAATAAAAGTTCTTGTTTCAAATTTCAATAATGCTTTCTTTTTTTATTCAAATATCAGATATCAAGTGCATTGTTTTACTATTCAAACCTACGCTTAAACATTTTCAAACTTCCAAATAAGATATCGTGCCTAAACTCGAAAACCTCCTCGAACCCACTACAAATGTTTAAATGAAACTCCTCTTGATACAACGCCATGTACTATCAATAATCCATACTCGCTCAAATTCCTTTGATATTTACTATCTCAAATTTCAGTCGCTTAAAGCGTCCCGATATCTGGTATCGAGCTGAAAGTTCTTGCAAATTTCTTAATTAAATTTGTATTTATACTCTTTCTGCAAAATAATCAGATTCTACGCTAGTGTTTGGCCAACCCAACAGATCCGTCACCAGAAAGCCTGTGATTTGGCAAAGGTCTCCAAGCATGTCCTCTAAGTGTTAGAATCCACCATCAGAAGCAGAGAATGTGACAAATTTCATCAAAAATTTGTGTGTACTCACCAAATATTGGCTTATCTAGATCGATGAACACCTTAGACAAATACAGGAAAACACCCAACAATTTGAAAACAAGTTGTCTGTTTCCATTTCTGATACCAATAATAATTAAATATTGTTACTTTTAGTAATTTTCTATTTTTATTAAAATTCTATTTTTATTAAATATTTGCAAAAATGTGTTACTGCAGGACCTTAGACCAATTCTAGTAACTTCTATTGCAAATATTAATTATTATTAGCTCTGATACCAATTCTATGCAGGACCTTTAAACAAATTTTAAATTCTTGAATAGTAAATATAAAAATTCAACAGAGTGAATAGCTTCTTCAATAGTACAAATCCTGCCAGATCAAGAGGTTTCCGCTTAAACTTCACCGTAGCGGTTCGTATGCTTCAGCCTAACTCGATATACTATTTCCTGCTTTGAAATGCTTAAACATGCGCTTTGAAGAACCAAAAACAACTAAAAACAAAGATGCAAAGATTCGAATAAAAATAAATCAGCAGATTTAAATTTAAACAAGCTTTTATTAAACTTCAAACTACACGTTTCAAGAAAAGCCTTTCGATCGTGAGCCAGGACAAATGATTCGTTATGATAAATTTCTCATAAGAAAACTCTCCGATTTTCTCACTCTGTACCTATCTGCTCCAACAAAGGAGACAAACTCCCTCCTTTTATAAAGTAAATTACTAATTTCAAAACATTTAATCCTGACTAAAAACTTTGGAGTCCACACAAGAAAGACACGCGAATCCTCAAAACAGCTAATCTTATCCTTCTTTAAAAAGCAAACTTTTTTGAGTCAAGATTTTGTTTTTCACAAGAATGAGTTTCAACTTTATGAAAAGTGAGATGTACCAATACATCTTGTCACCTCTATCTCTGATCTTTGTAAGAGCACCAATTGCAAATCCAAATTGCTTTCCATTCTTTACTCGAACTCCATCAGCTGGAGAGAAGAAAATTTGATCCCTCGGGGGTTTTGAAATTGCTTCATTCTCCGAACATAGTTGGAAAATGTCGACATTCCCATTACTCTGCTGAAACAGATGAAATTCATAAAGACATGTCTTCATTTCATTTATGGCGTCGCTGGCCAGATGCCGTGGTCATCCCTATCTCGAATTTGAGTCCAATCACGAAGTTCGACGTTGTCTCACCGCTTTACTCGGGATTTTTCGAGATAGTAGGCCTCAGAGTCGACCTAAGGAAATGAGTTTTTCAGAAAGACTAAGTTTGGCCCGCAGCTGGCACTGCGCCGCACCTTAAATTTTCTTGTTTTGCCGCTTTTCGATTCGCGCTTTTAATCCAGCCTTTACGAGTCAAAGGCCTGGGCTTCGAGAAATTTTCAAAGCGCCCCACCATTTGATTTTCAATTCCCCAGCCAAATACCGGTGAATCGGCTCTGATGTTAATCACGAACAAAATCCCAACATGTAATCCAAGGGATTCTAAATTGAGACAGAAAATAGCGTAGTAGCTATTTCCGTAAAGGAAGAAGCTCTCATCAGCTGGCTTTGAAATACTCAAAGGATTTACTAATTTCGCGACAAAAATGCTGTGGCACCTATTAAAAGCCACCATTCCAAACCATTGAAAAATTTTTTGCATTTTTTCATCCCAAGTAAAACCAGAATGAGACCATTCCATACAAAAGATAACATTTTTGTAATCATAAATCAAAGCCAAGTGATCAAAATTTTCTTTAAAATCTTTTTAATGCAGAAAAGGATTTTTGATCCTAATCCTTTTCATTTAAAATCTTCAAAATTTACATTAATATGCTATGTCATTACTTCCCGCGCTTTTTGACATGCGAATTTCATCGCACCAGATTCACAGTTAATAAACCTCGTAGAATTTACGTTTTTATTTCGCTTGAAATAAAATACTTGTCGCTTGGAAAATCTCTTTTTATCGGGAATCACACCCGTATACCGATATATTGATCGTGCCTGCTAACTGGAGCCAGGTCTAGATTCTTCTCGTATGGTGGGCAACCGGGAGCGTAAAACGACGAGCTTGAGATTTCTTGCACGCATGTTGGGCTTTTGGTAGTGCTCTGATAGGCCTCGCTTTATGTCATTTCATTTTCCCTATAAAAATTCTCAAGAGAGAAAATCGTAAAACTTCAAGAACCTTTTATAAATCCAATTTCAAAATCAAAACATATAAAATGGCTTACGCTATCCTACAGTAACCGTTTGAAACTAAATTTTGAACATCTTTTTGCAATATTTCTTTTGCACTTTTACAATTAACTCTTAAAATGAATTTTTTCTTGAAAACATCACTTTGAAATTTTTGGATGCATAAAACAATAGCTAAAATTTTTTTTGACTGTTGAATAATTCACTAAGGACCACCTTATACTAGAGCCAAATCCGATAATCAAATTTTGTTCAAAATTGCTTTAAAAATCCCACCATATCCTATAATGGAGTGACGCCATTATGTGAGCGCTTTTACAGAAAGTGCATGATTCCTAAACAAGAAGTTCCTTAACTCGGTATTTAACTCGTTCGACTACTCGGTATTTCACTGCATCACAGAAAGGATTTTCTTTAACCTTCGGGAACAAAGCGCTAATTAAAAATCCTGCCTGATGCTAAAACTACTACATAATCGAGGCTTCCTAAAACTCGTTGGGTTTTATCTTTATTTCATTCAAATTTGTTAAAGAAATTCTATTGCTCTTTTCAGATAGGCTTTATTTTGACCTCGATAACATAAAACCAAGCACCTAATATTTGTCCGAAATACCTGATTAAGTACCGGTGATAACCAATCCATTATCTCTTACAATTTTTTGAAAATTTTTTAAATGTTTGGAATGCTCTTCTATTGAATTAGAGAATATATAACATCATCAATGTATACTATAAAACCTGAAGATAGTCAAGATTCTATTCATCATATTTCAATTATGAGTATTTTAAGCTAACGACATTACATTCCATTCATAAATACTAACCCGAATCAAATGCAGCCAGATCGTTTTCTGCTTAATCAATTCTGCCCGTATAATCCGCATTTCATATCAAATTTTGAAAAATTGTCGCATTATAAATCCTTTTAATTAAATCTTTTTGTTGCGACGTGATACCTAATCCATCAGAAGATTTTTATTCAAGCGGTTTATAATTTATTACTAACTCAGTTCCTCTTTCAATTTTGAAGCTTTTTTGAACATAAAAAAACAGACAACTCCACGAACGACTTGTCTTATTAATTTTTTGTTTAAGCAGATCATTAATATCTTGTTTGCAATATTAAGGAGTTACGGACTCATTGAATAGGTCTTGCCTTTGTTGGAATTTGTTTTCATTAAATCTTTTTTTTTCATATGGTAATGAAACCATATGCTGTTTTTCTATTCAAAATGCATTTTGGTATAGAAGAACAAAGATTTTCTTGTTCAATTTTTGAATATTTTTTATTATTTCTTGAATTTGTTTGACTTTAAGTTTTCTTCCTCTTTTTATATTGTATTTCTTTTAAGAAATTTTGCCATTTTGTTTTTGTTGGGCTAAAGAAATAAAATGCCGAAACGATTTATTTCTTTTAACTACATTCCTACGATGAACCAATAAAAAATTTCTTGGTTATTGTATTTTTGTTTAAACCTTTATCATCTATTTAAAGGGTAAAGGGTGTGTTAGAAAGGGTTCTAAAACAATTGTGACTTATATTTTAACTAGTAAGAGAATAAATTTTAATACAGCTACCGACCACAAAATATCCTATGCGGGGACTAGTAACACCTTAGACCAATTCTATTGGTCCTGCAAAGGTCCTGCAGTAACACATTTTTGCAAATATTTTTAACTTGTAAGAATATCCTGCATAGACAATTTTCTATTTTAAATCTATTAACACCTTAGACCAATAATAATTAAATAATTAATTATTATTAGCTTCTCCCATGACATGTTTGATATATAAATTGAAATGGTTATTTTAACAATAAATACGTTAATATATTTTAGTGGTACTTTTAGTTTTCCAATATTATTTACTTTTAGTAATAAGCGATGTTCCGTTTTATACTATTTTTAGGTACTAACATTATTACTTTTTTCGATTAAAAAAGTATTATTATTTTTTTATAAAAATATTATTGTTATTTTCAGTAGCAGGTTTGTTGTGTAGTAAAGGGTAATGGGTGATGGGTGACGTGGTAGTCGAGTACCTTGAATTTAATTAAAATATCATGTCTTTTCTTTTTATGACAGGAATTTATTTATAAATATTATTTATTTGATTATTTATTTTATTTTATATCATGTATATATTACAATCATTACTAATTTTAGTTGAATATTTGAGAGAGCAAGTTAACCATTTTATATTATTTTTCTATTTTCATTTTGAAGAAAAACAAAATTTTAGTTCAACATAAAAATAGTTGTTTTATACCACATGAAAATAATATTTAATTTTTGTATTTTTTATTTACATTTAAATTTTATTAAAAATTTAATTTTACTTACTTTTGAATATTTCAATTACAAATAAATACTCTTAAAAATGATTATAATAATTTTTAGTTGAATAATTAAGCAAAGTTAATATTTTCATATTATTTTTGTGATTTAAAAATTTTAAGTTTCAACATATTTGGATAGTGTTTTTTAGTTTAGATTTAATATTATATAATATTACATATTTCATATATATATATATATATATATATATATATATATATATATATATATATATATATATATATTATATATATATATATATATATATATATATATATATATAACTTAGATATTATTATCTATTTATTTATGAAAATGTTAATTATTATAGATGAATATATTTTTCTATTAAAACTAATTTATTTAATATATTAATTACCTATTATATTAAAATATTTTTAAATAAATTAAATAAATTAAACTTTAAAATCATTTTTAAATAGATAGAATTTAAAAAATAACTAGTAAAAAAATATTAGAATTATATTCAAAAAAAAGAAAAATAGAAAAAATTACTAGAAGGGAAAATAGAATGGATGATGGTGGATAAGGGAGTTGAGTGGGACCCATTCCATCACAAAACTTCATATGTATAAAGCTTTATATTTTCTTTCTTCTTTACACATGTTAACATAATTTTATATTTTTAAATCTTTAAGATGACAAATAAAAGAAATGTCAGCTTTATTTAGCATTATGTACCAAGGGCATAAGGCAGGGGATGTGACACTTCAAATTCGGGGGTCTCGTTGATAACTAGTCAACCCGCGGAATTTCTATGGATTTCGGGTGATCCGATACCACACTGTTGTGTCCCATTTATCGGGATCCATATTTTCATAAAGCTCGGATAGAGTCACCGTTTGTTCGGGGCTACTTTCGACATACAGCGCGTATAGCGAATAATGCATGGCTTTGTCAGAGATCTCAGCGAGTAAGTATTGACCTCATAAGGTCCATCTGTCCATATCCTCAATATATACATCCATTTACCGGGATCCATTCATTCACATTTAAATCTAAATTATGAAAATAAAACACTTAATTATAATCGTAGAGTCGATATGATCCTCTTGCAGTAATTACATAATGACTATTTAGACAATAGTCCCCGAAGAATTTAGTTACAATTCTTACATCTGCATCCTTACAAAAATGTTACTCGAGGTAATATCAAGGCCACATCGGCCTTCTTCATAATCATGGCCTCGTCGAATGTAGTCTCCTTGTATACACCCCCTATACGAAGGGGTCCCTGAGTGAGCAATGCGATTAGAAAAATTTTCTCTAATTTCGCACCACAGCTTTAAAATGCACACTTTCCAATGACAACCATGAAAGCGATCGATCATTCCATATAAATAAATGCCAATCCTATATGGAATGTGCATTGCCGAAGAATGAGATGAGACTCCTCGTGTCCTCGACTGAAGTCCATTGACCCTCATACTGCGTGCAAGTATGAAAACCAATCATTGGTGTTTTACCCAATGACTTAACCCATTGGACAACTCTTCAATATTCATTTGAATTTTATCAAATTTCATGTGTTTGTTCATGGACCACGTCTTTTGGGATCAGCGGATTGGCCTTGCTCCTTGAGCATTTTTATGAAACTCACGCGGTGATCATGTCTAACACTTTATATAAATTTAATTCATGCCTCAGGGGGGATCCCAAATCCCCATCTCGCTTTGAACACACGTGGTTTATTATTATTATTGTTTTACACAACCGTGAGTCTCAATTTTGAATGTTGTCCCATTTTCGAGCTTACTACACATTCACCAAGAATGGTGAATAACCAACACCATGCACACACACTCGACTTGACGCGAAGTTCCGTAAATATGAAATGCATTTATGTCATTTCATGCTATGTCATGCTACATGCACAATATTTATAAATTCTTGATAATTATATTTCCTACATATAATTTCCATTCATCACAATACATATTAACATGATTGTTTTCACACAACAGCATGTTATTTTTTTTTCCAACAATAACACACAAAATGGCTCAGAGCTGGACCCAGATAAGCCAGTAAACATAGCACCTCTCGGTCCCTTCCACGGCCATGAACCATTTTGGTTCATTCATCGACAAATTACGGTGATCTGAAAAACTCAGCGAGCAGAAGACATCGGTCGGGATTAAAGCGAATCTCAACACGATGAAGCGCACAGCGAATCTCAAAAATCCTGTTGAGCGTCAGAATAGTCAAGAAAATTGACGGTATGTCTAAAAGCAGTCCAAAGTGCTTGGACCAGTCGAGGAAAATAGTCTCAAAAGATTCCCATACTCGATCCTGAAATTTGGGACTTAAATTTCTCTGACCTCTCCACGACCTTAAAGAAAACCTTAGACCATTAAATGACCTTTAGGCTAGAAATATTCAAAGTAGGAAAATTCCCTATCTCGTGGAGTTTGGCCCGAACTCGAATTTTGGTACCGCGCGTGGCTCGATCGTGGTAGATTTTTGCCTTTGTTCAAATGAAAACCTACGATCCGATTTCTGTCGATCTTAGAGAGAAGAGATTTTTTTTCCTTTCTCTCTCTCTCTTCTCGCTCTCCCCCGTTCGTCTGTTCCTCTCCTTCCCTTTTGACTTTTTATTTTTTATTTTTTTTATCCTCTTTTCCTTTTTGTCTTAATTATTATTTTTTTATTTTTTTATTTTTTATTTTTAAATGTGGACACGTGGCCTCGTGCGCCATGTGTCCATCACTCGTTAGTCAGTTTACATCCGAAACAATTATTTATTTTTCGATTGATTTATTTTAAGCCCGAACTTAGTTCAAGCCATTTCGACTTAGAAATTTTTCGTAAAATCTCGTCCCTGAGTCACGGCCACTTACTTATTATAAAATTGTAAAAATAATCCGACTTTCTCATAATTCGAAGAAACTTTTCCGGGTAAGTGGATTTCACAAAACGAATCCAACATTGCAGTCCGTTTTATCATCCATGATCTAGAGAATTTTCTAGGCTTCCTGAGCAGTTTTGTGATTATTATTATTTTTCTTTATTTTGAAATTTCCCTACAGAATTTTCCTAGGTTTTATTCTTCCCCCTTAACAAAATTTCGTCCCCGAAATTCACACATATTAGCACACACAAACACATGCATATGCAGTAATATTTTAATGCCAAATATTAGACCACGCACCTTCGTCCTCAAATAAGAAAGGGTATGTGGCCTGCATCGTGTCATCGCGTTCCCACGTTGCCTCCTCTACTCCTCAGTGTTGCCACAACACTTTTACTAACCGCACGGTCTTTTGTCATAAGCGATCCGGTTATCCATGATGCGTCTTTGGTCCCTCCTCCCGAAGATCCCGCAAGTATCAACGATAATATCTCCCCGATCCACTCGGCCAGGCTAGATGCGGAATTATGCTTAGACATGGAGCGTGGAACACCTCATAGACACTTGATAAACTCGGTGGTAGCACCAACTGATATGCAACTATGCCCACCCTCTCGGAGTACCTCGAGGCCCAGGTATACCTTGGCTAGCTTCCTCGCTTCAGAATCGAGCCACTCCTCTATTAGGCATCACCTTTAAGAAGACATGATCACTCACCTCGAACTCTAGAGGTTGACGTTATGCAATCGCCGTAATTCATACATCTGCTGCAGGCGTAGAAGGTGCTTCCAAATCAAATCCACTTTCAGGTGTCTCAAATCAAATCCGAACTAGTGATGGAGCTCTCTCCCACCTCTGTTCAACAAATCGAGGATCGACATGGCCTTCCATATAAGGCTTCATAGGGTGCCATCTGAATACTCGTCTGATAACTATTGTTGTAGGCAAATTCAACTAAGGGTAAATGCTCCTCCCAACTACCCTTGAGATCCAAGATACATGCATGCAGCATGTCTTCTAAAATCTGTATGGTCCTCTCTGACTGACCATATGTCTAAGGATAAAATGTTGTGCTCATCGTCAACTGTGTCCCCATGGCCTTTTGGAAACTCTTCCAAAGTGTCTAAATGAAGCACAGGATCCTATCTGTCACGATGAAATTGGCACTCCATGTAGTAGGAAAATCTCACAATGTACGATCGACATAATTCCTCGATGTGAAGGTCATCGCCTTGCATTGCAGAAAGTGTCTTGGAGCTTAGTGAGCCGATCCACTATAATCCATACGGCATCATGCCTTCGCTATGTCCGTGTCAAGTAGGTCACAAAATCCATCGTGACATGCTCCCACTTCCACTCCACTACCTTTAATGGTTGGAGTAGCCCTATTGGATTTTGATGCTTAGCTTTGACCTGCTAACACGTGAGACATTGTTGAACAAAATCTCCAACGTGTCGCTTCATTCCACTCCAATAATATTGGCGACGAAAATCTCGGTACATCTTCGTGCCACCTGGATGCACAGCAAAACGGGAGTAGTGGAACTCCCAGAGGATCTTCTCTCTCGAATTGGTCAGTGGGAACCTGACCAGGTCACATTATCGCAGAAGACTACCATATGCTGTAGGATTCTTTGCCTTAAGTCACTGTGCTGTGTGCCGGGGTCACACTAATGGACGGTATCTACTGCGTCGACGCAGGGACTCAATCACCCTTCTCGGTAGGGATGGGCGTAGCTACAGGCTCTGGCGCTCCACTGAGCACGATCACTATCTGTGGCCTAAAGCATCCCGATAGTCTCGGGCATGCGCCGCTCGGGGAAGCTACGCTGCGATGCTCAGTGACTTAGGCTAAGTGCATCCAGCCACTGCATTTGCCTTACGGATGGTATCTGAGTAAAGTCATGAATCCTCCGGATACTTCATCCATCTGCGTTGCCTTATGGTGAGGTCCATTTGTTTGAAAATATACTTGGACTCTTGTGGTGTAGAAATACCTCTGGCTTGCTCGCCATCTAGTAGTGGCGCCAAATATTTGCGAGCCAGTAAGTAGCTAACTCGGATCATGTGTAGGAGTGATTACACTCATGATTCTTTAGGCATTTGGAACCATAGGCTGCGACCCTCTCGGATTTGCATCAAGACATCGGTCGGAGTCCACATGGGGTGTCCTGATACACGAGTGTACCTCTGTCCTTGTTCTGGGACTATCAGAATAGGAGCTGAAGTAAGCCTCCTTTTGCTCTTGGGAATGCCTTCTCACGTAAGATCATCCACTTAAACTTGACCCGTTTCAGGTCAATCTGATATGAGTGCTGCTAGTAGGAGGAAATCCTCGATAAACCTCCTGTAATACATTGCGATCTAGCGTATCTCGAAGACTAACCGACCTCTCTGACTCATGTAACCCTTAACCTTCGAGTCCTCTTGACACACACGAAACCCGACACGACGTTCGAGAATTTCACCTCGATAAGCGAAATTCACATTTACTAAACTTGGCATCTGTTGATAGTCCTTGAGTGCTTGGAAAATCTGCCGAATTATCCTCATGCTTTCGTCCTCGGGTAGGAGTAGATCGAAATGTCGTCCAGCAAGACCCTGACAAAGTGATCTAAGTAGGGTTGGAATACCACATGCATGAGATCATGAATCTTTGTGAGTGCGTTCGGCCAGAGCTGAAGAGGCATCACTATGAACTCAAAATGCCATACCGCGTCCTAAACGTTGTCTTAGGGATATCAACCTCCCTAACTCTCAATTGATGGTATCTGGTGTGAAGATCTATCTTAGAGTAGACTCGCGCCCCTCTCAGCTGATCAAACAAGTCATCAATCCTTAGTAATGGATACCGATTCTTGATCGTAACCCTATTCAATTGTCGGTAATCAATGCATAGTCTAAGGGTCTTGTCCTTTTTTTATAGCCAGGCAGGACGCCCATGGTGAGTGATCGGTTGTCAGCCCTTATCCAGCGATCACGATTGGACCTTGAGTTTCCGCGGCTTCGATCGGTAACATCTATGAGAAGTCATAGAAATGGGTGACGTGCCGGGGTGTAACCTGATGACAAAGTCCATCACTATCACGAGGTAATCTCGGTAGCTCGTCCAGAAAGACATCCTCGAGCTTCGCAAACCTCTAAAGTAGACTCGAATCCGTCCCTAAATCCTCACAGGAGTAAGTCTTGCTAGCCGACCCCGTATTTGTCTACTCCATCCCCAGAGTCGTGCACGGTCACGGGGTAAAGCATCATGCTTCTCTCCTGAAAGCGTAACGATAGCGGCTTTGTGTGTAGGCGAGTAACCTATGATCACAATCAATAGCGATTCTATGGCGATCGACGATCTAACTCTAAGGATGACATCGAACTCCGATATGTCAATGACCCTCAGGTCCATAGTGAGTTAAATTCCTGAGATCTCTTACTCACAATCCTGACATATTTGATCGACACTCACCTTAATTCCTAGAGGAGAATTCACATACATCGACTTTTCCAAGGTTTCAACTTCTAAGCCCAAACTTTTCTCACATTATGCAGTAATAAACATGAATACGATGCCTTCAATTTATGATACTCTTATCGAAGTGTGAGAGTCGGCGTACCACGTATATCGGCGATATGCAAGCTCGATCCGCGATACCCACCAGCGTAGACATGCCCTAGGTCCACTGGCACTTAGACACAAGTCTTAATTCGACCGACCCGTGCTCAAGACGTGTAACCCGTCTGAAATAGTAGGTACTTGTGCGTGCGTATCCCAGCGATGATGGGAAGCTGTGAGTGTCCCGTAATTAGGGATCCACCTCATGGACAGAAATCTTGTCTCATGTGCCGGCGTGCTTAATGGTAGCATGTCATACGCCACAATGCGGCCCAAACCACAGGCTCGGCCTTGGCCTGATGGCAACGAGCTGTCACGAAATCGTCTAAAGTAGAGTCTTACACTTCTTCTGAAATTAGAAGAAGATTGATTCTCCTTCCTCTTAGCAATAACACCTATGTCCTGGATGCTCAATGTGTCTTCTACTTCTCTTTTGTGGCGGGGATGTCACAACCATGGAGTCCTTCCTCCAGTAATGTGGGAGGGATGATGTGCTGAACCCTTGGAGGTTACTTGTCCTCCACTAACCCAGATTGCTAGTCCATGCAATGTAGTAGCGACCATCTGTGCACGTGATATGATGGCTCTTGCGGCGCCCTTATCATTCCTGCTAATCTCGGAGAAGCGTGACTCGCCTTGTCGGGTCTCCTTACTCCCTTGAGGCAGGAGGATCATGTGCCGCGAGCTCTAGGGTTGCCGGCCCCCTTGGTTCCCAATTTCACCAGCTTGTGCGATGGTGGCAGCAACAACACTTGCCTGCATAAAGGTAGTAGTCACAGCAACAACAGCCTCTATGAAGGTCTGTTAGTCTAAATCCGGTGGTCGTGGGTTATTACTCCACCCACCGCCCCGACGTCCTTTTCCTCTGCTAGCCATCTACACGTGTCAGATAGTAATAGAGTTCTCAAATTTCTATCTCAGTCTACTTGTAGTGCACGTGCCAACCACTAATAGACTTTAACATTATGAACTATACCGTTCATCCCTTTTTCCTTAGTGGTGCATAATTCCGACCACTATCTGAATCGATTCAAGACTATCATGTTCATTTTGTTTCGAACCCTTAAGGTTATGTTTTCTAACCACTAGTGTTCCATATACAATCTACCATGTATATTATTCATGAAACTCACCACACATATCACCTGACATGTTAAGCCTGGCCTTGACACATGTGATGCGTGATCTAGAACCCCGTGCCCGGCCCTCGGTGCTCGTTTACCTGACTCTTGATACCTAGGCGGGGGCAGAGCTAGTATAAGGACCATACTTGTGGATACCCACATTCGAGCTCCCTAGGTAATCGTTTACCTAAGCTCTGATACCAAGCTGTGAAGCTCCAAATCCGGAGGGTCCCATTTACAACCCGTCAACCTGCGAAATTCTTGTGGATTTCAGGTGATCCGATACCACACTATTGTGTCCCCTTTATCGGGATCCATATTTTCACAAATCTCGAGCAGAGTCTTCTTTGTTCGAGGAGCTCTACCCAACATACAACCTGTATAACAAAATAATCATAACCCGTCGAGTCTCAGCGAGGAAGTAGTATTGACCACTACTGAGGTCCACATCTGTCCATATCCTTAATATATACACCCCTTTACATGTACATTTATTTCACATTTTAAATCTAAATTATGAAAATAAAAGCAGCAATTCTGATGCAGCAAGAGTCAGATATGGCCTCTTACCATAAGTACATACTAGTATTTAAGCAGTAGTCCCAGGAATAGTTACAATTCTTTTATACAAAATATTTTTTACAAAATGTTACTGAAAGGTAATATAAGTGCACATTGGCCTTCTTCATAATCAAGCCTTTCGTCGGAATGAAGTCTCCACTATCACCCACAGTCTGAAGAGTGCATGGCTGGGTGAGCGATAAGATGAAGAATTTCTATATTTGCTCACTGGCAAATGCATACAATGAAACCATGGCATTAATCACATTCCATATAAACAATCGCAATCACATATGGAATGTGCGTGTCATGTATGAGATGAGACTCCTCGCTAGCCTGACTTCGAGTCTGACTGGGATTCCCTCCCATCTACTTGATGTTGAGTGTAGAAAACCGATCATTGATGTTTTACTGATGACAACCGTTAGACGACTCTCGATATATTCATTCAGGTGATCAAATCCGCGTGTTTATTCATGGGCCACGTATTTCGATTACATACATGAGATCGGCACTTTTCTTAGAGCATTTTCACAGGTTTTCATCGTCGGTGATCATGTCTAACACTTTGTATATAAATTTGGGTCATTCACCTTAGGGTGGGGGGGAAGTGGGATAACGCCTTTGAGACACATGTGATTTATTATTATTATTGTTTTACACATCTATGTGAGACGCCCCAAATTTCGGGGTCATTTCATTTTTTTATTTTTCGAGGAATTTCTGTCTTAGGTCATCATGCACCTAAGTCTTGGCATAGGACCGGTACCATTTACTTGTGACAGAGTTACGGCACCACCTCGACACATACTTTTTATGGAATCCATTCATTTGCATTAACACAAATATGAAGGTAAGGCTATTAGTTATAGTCCACGAGTCATCCATGGCCTGCTACTAACATTTCACACGACTATTGAAGCGATAGTCACGAAAGAACCCCAATTACAATTCTTTTACATAACATACTTTTACAAAGTAATGCAGTATGACCAGGCCTTCTTCATGCCTCACGACTCGAGGGCTGAGTCTTCTTGTACACGAAGGGGTCCCACGGCGTGGTGAGAAAGGCAGTGAAGTGATAATCTCCCTAGAGGGTTACTCCGCTAGTGCTCATCTGGGTGATCGAAGACACACACATTGAGTAAAATATTCACGCTTTCTACTCGAATGTCTCGTACCATGGATGAGAATACAGCTCACCATCCCGGTAATATTGATCCTCAACGACTCCACTCCGTAATACTAAGCTATGTGACGGCCGTCATTTTCCATGACGTCCAATGATTATTTCTTTGACTCATTGTTTATATTCATATTTTTCATTCACAATCCTATGCCTTTTTGTAGGTAGCGGATTTTTGGTGTCGCACCACGGGCTCCACAAACCTAGACACTTTTACGGCCTTTCACCGCTGGGGACTATGTCTTACCATAATTGATGGGTCTTTCTGCAGAAATCTATCGACTGGCGATGCCAGTGCATATTGTCTTTTACCATTATCATATTCTGTGTAGCTCATTTGGACGTTGTCGTTTAAAACCCGCCCCAATCAACGCAACATAGTGTTGATTTATAGCGGAATGTACCCGACTACCCCATTGAAAACCCGAACCGCGGTCTTGGAGTTCACGAGGTCGACACTAAACATAGAATCAACCCAAACCGTGCACTCACGCCCAATGTCATGTGATGTTCTGGTGCATACAAATGCATGATGCCAATGCATTAATACATTTTTACATTAATACACCATGATAATTATAGTTTTTACGTATAATTTACATCCATGCAATCCATGTTAATACATCAAATAGCATATACTAACATGATACTTTTAACACAACATGTTATTCACATAATCCATAACACACAATAAGGTCACAATCTTGGACCCATCCAACAGGGTACCTCATGGTCCCTTCACAACATGAACCATTTTGGTTCCATGCATCCATACATCATTCCATGACTAGACAAATAATGTCGAACAACCTTCCTTAGGCTAACGTATGGTAATTCCTACCTAATCTGATAACTGTAACATGCGTCTTGATAATTAAATGCTTCGAAGCACAGCTATTTACATCAACCTGACCAAGCTTAGCTTTGGCTATTTACATCAGCAAGGTTATGGTCACCTAGTGCCCTCCACAGGCACATGGCTGGAATCTTGACTCAATGGGCTTTCCATAGAGTCTAAGAACACTTGAAACGGAGTTCGGACTAAGACGTTATGACCTTTCGAAGTTGGAGGTCTCACATGAAGTAGCAGCCTACCCGGCGGCCTAAACGGCTTTTGCCCTTAGCGGCACATCCAGCACCTTTGCCCTTCTTAGGCATAGCCAACGGAATCTCGACTCGTGGTCTTTCCATAGAGTCAATAACACCGAACGGAGTTCGGACAAAGAAGTTATGACCTTAGAGTTGGAGGTCACACGTGGTCGAATCCGGTCGGCGGCCTAACCCCGACGGAGTTATTTGACTGTCCGAGCTGACCTGACCTGGCCGAGCTCACCTCCTATCCTCCATAGGTATATGAATGGATTCTTGATTCAATGGGCTTTCCATAGAGTCCAAGAACACCCAAAATGGAGTTTGGACGAAGAAGTTATGACCTTAGAGTTGGAGTCTGCGTAGTCAAACCGGTAGTGACTGTGACTTAGCCCGGCGACCTCACAGTAGAGACTAATCTCTAGCGGTGACCTCTGGTAGCCTCTATCTTTGACCTCTAACCGGTGGAAGCTGTTCAGGAGTAAAAGGACCATAACTTGAAGTCTCTGAGTGAATTAGAATTAGAGAAATTCAAAGCACAACATCAAGTTCGCGATGTGGCTCTGATTCTGAAAAGGACTCCTTTGCCAAATTCCGTTTCTTTCCTACCCATAAATCAGTCCTAAGACTTAGCAAACGCGTAGGATCAAGATAGGGTAATTTCCTTAGCTCAAAATGTAACGACATCCTTGCAGAGATGAGAAACACACGCTGTATAAGGTAAAAGTAAATCAAAGTAGGAAGACTGCCTCTTAGGTTGTCGAAACTCCACTGTTTTAGTCTCTACTTAAAGCTCTCTACGGGGGGAAGCACTTTTCTTCTTGCTCTACCGAGAACCACCGGTCCGATCGCCAGGAAATCTAAAGAGAATGTGGAGCTTCTCTATCTAAAACCTCTCCTTCTTTTCTCTCCCTTTTTCTTCCTTCTCCCCAAACCGGTTGGGAGAAGATAGTGGTCAAGTGAGATGTCATCTCACTTGCCACATGTCCTTTTCTTATTGGTCCATTAGATTACCCCCTTATCACCTTATCCTTAATAGTGGATTTCCATCCAATTATGAGATGCCACATATCCCCATGGGCCCCACTTGAGCTCAATGTTTGACTTGCTCATAGCTTGACACATGGCACCTCTTGAGCTACTCACAATGTGCCAAGTGTTCTACACCACTCCTGGTGCCTCGTAAAATGTGAAATTCGAACTGTCTTGGAATTTGATGAGAGTCGACATAAATGGTAGATTTTGAGGGCGGTTATGATGAAGTTGTTCATCATCAGAGAGATCTAGAAAGGTTTCATAATTTTAACCGAAATTACCATTTTACCCTTCCTCAAGGGATTTGGATTTTCCGGGGTTTACCGTGAGTCATTATTTTAGACGTTGTCCCATTTCCGAGCTCACCACACATTCACCAAGAATGTTGAATAACCAACACCATGCACACACCTGACTTGTGCGATATTCACGGAATTGCATATGAAGTGCATTTATGTCGAATGTAATCATCATACATGCACAATGTTTATAAATTCTTGATAATTACTCTTTCCCACCATATAATTTCCATTCATCACAATACCTTATTAACATGATTGTTTTCTTTGCTTGACATGTTATTTTTTTTTCCAACAATAACACACAAAATGGCTTAAACCTCGGACCCAAATAAATAGGGCACCTCTTAATCCCTTCACGACCATGAACCATTTTTGGTTCCATTCATCAACAAATTACAGTGTGCAAAAACTCAACAAAACTTGAAGACATGATCAGGGATTAAAGCCAAATCTCAACACAATCCGGAACTACCCGAAAACCATCCCGAAAATCTTGTCTGGACTATCTAAAAACAATCCCGAAAATTCAGCCCTGACTGTCCAAAAACAGTCCCAAAAATTCCTAAAAATTCCTACACTAGTCTCAAAATTTTGGGACTGAAATTCCTGACCTCTCAAACGAAGAAAACCCTAAATAATTAATGACCTTTGGGCTAGAATATTCCAAGTAGGAATTCACTGCCTCATGGAGTTTGATGAAACTCCAACATTTTGGTACCCACGCGTAGCTCTCGATGCGTGGATCGACTTTGCCTTTTGCTCCGATGAAAACTTACTGTCCGATTTCCGTAGATCTTAGAAAGAAGCGAAATTTTATTTTATTTCCTTCCTCTCTCAGTTTCTCGCTCTCCCCCGTCGGTCTGTTCCTCTCCTTCCCTTTTGACTTTCTTTTTTATTTTTTATTTTTTATTTTTATCCTTTTTTCCTTTTTGTCTTAATTTTTTTTTTAAAATTTGGACATATGGCTCACATTGCGTCATGTGTCCATCACTCAGTCGGGTCCATTTCTACCTCGAAACAATTTATTTCTTTTTAGTTCAATTTATTTTAACTGAACTTAGCTCAAACTATTTCCCGACTTCCAAGATTTTCGTAAAAATCTCGTCTTTGGAGTCACTGGCGACTTATCATTCATAAAATTGTAAAAATATTCCGACAGTCTCAGAATTCGACGAAACTTTACCGAGTCACTGGATTTCGCAAGACGAATCATATGGCGTAGTCCGTTTTATCATTTGAGATATAGAGAATTTTTTAGGCTTCCCTGAACCATTCTAACAATTATTATTATTACTATTATTATTTTACCATTTTTGAAAATTTATAATTTTCCCGGGTTTTAAATGGGAAGATAAAATTAAACTTGAACTAAGCCCACATATTTCCTGAGTTTACTTTAAAAAAAATGTCAAACTTTTATTTTGGGTGAGTGAAAATACATGTCTCATTGTCATTCTTAAAAGAGTATGCACATGTGAATGCAGTTGAACAAAAAATTTAAGTGACAAGATATGTAAGATTTTGAAATAATGAAATTGGTGTAAAACACTATTTGATGAGTAAGAGATCGTTTTTCATCTCATCTTTGTTTGATGTGTTGTGCCACTTGTTGTTAAAAAACAATTAAAATGAAGAAAAATATGTAAGGATATTTGTACATGAACAAATAATGGAATATTCACTTCAAATGCTTGGTTCTTTTTAACAAAATATATTGGTAGTACCTAGTTCATAATAGAACATGTTTTATAGGTTTTTTTTTCTCTCATTAACATTGATACGCTGTAGATACCCCCTCAAAAGTGTGACAACTATTCACCCCTCAATCCTAAAAGTTTTAAGTGTGAATTGTCTAAACTATTATATGAAAATTACTAATTACCAGATTTTTCTTTCAAGGTATTAAAATAAACTTTTATAATCCTCAAATATTTCACTTTAAAACTAAGACATTAATCATTCTAGAAATGAAAAAAATCTCATTATAATCTTCACTTCATACCCAAACTAAAAGCACATTAAAAATATTTTATAAAAAGAATGACCTCAAAGCCTAATAAGAAACATTAATATAATTTCATAAATAAAATGTTTTAAATTATGATTGCAAATAGAGGATATAATTTATAATCGATTTTTGAAAAAAAAAAAACAAGTTTTATGTCAAAGCATTCAAAACTTCTTAATCACTAACTTTCATATTTATATTAAAGTAGTTTTATATCAAATCCAAGTTAAATATATTAAAATAATTTTACTTTGATTATCAAATAATAAATGATACTCAATCAAAATGAGACTTTATGAATGAGTGATTAGCCTAATGGGACTTAATGAATGGGCGAGTAGTCTCAAGTAAATTATCTTAAAGGTTCGATCCCTTTTAATAAGAGTCCATATGATAAACATTTAGAAAGCACTTCTAACTTAAAATGTTTTTGAAGAAATTTTTTATGTTGGACAAAATTTAGAAAATAGTTTTTTTTATACAAATTTAGAAAATAGTTTTAAAGAATAGAGAATTTGCTTTTATATATATATATATATATATATATATATATATATATATATATATATATATATATATATATATTTTTTTTTTTTTTTTTTTTTTTTTGTGCTTTCACCACACATTTTTAGCGGAAATCCTTTCACTAAAAAAATTTCAGGTTTGAACATTGTAAAATATACTTTATCTCCATAACCTAAAACACCATATTGCATTTTATGCATATTCACTTCTCAATGCATCATTTACTTTTTCAAGATGCAAACAATGAAAAAGAAGATAAATGTGAGTTTTTCTTATTTACCATATAGAATATTCATGTGTAGTTGATACTTGAGTTCATGGCGTTTGTTCAATAATTCAATTGCAAAACTGAGACTTGTGGAAGCATTAAATTATCATTTCATTTTGTTTTTATTTCTAATGATAGAAAATTATGTTTAGATTTTAATATCAAAATTTGAGACTTAGGTAATTTATAAATATACGATTTGGATATTTAGGACCCATATCTCCTTAAAGCCACAAAATTTTAGATACCTACTATTACTACAAGGAAAAATATATACGGTTTTGCTACATAAAAATATGGTTTTATGGGTTTATGGCGACTTATTACTTTTAATAAGTCACCATGAAAATATGGTTTTGCTACAATATAGATTCATCATATCAACTAACATTATAGAAGATACCAATTAGTCACATATTTGGAAGTGACACTAAAGTAGATAAATGCTAACACATTTTAAAGTGACACCATACAATTTTAGTGATACTTATTCTGCTATAGAATTATTTGAGGTATATAGGGTATTACATTAAAGACATTAATTGAGTTAGTTATAAGGCTAGAATAAAGGCATAATCTTTAGAGTTATGGTGTTAGAATAAATGCATCACTTTTCCCTTCAGGAAACAGTTATTCACTCTCCTTCTCGTTTCTCACCTCAACTCGACTTTGTTGGGAATTAACTTCCCACCATTTTTTGCTAGCACCTTTCCCTAGCGGCATCACTCGTGGTGGGGAACGGGAATCACAAAAAAAATCAATGGGCCGCTTAAATCCTCCCAAGCCCAAACCTTTGAGTCCATCAAAGGATGGTTAGATTCTCAAAAGCCCAAATCCAAGAAGCCCACAAAGTCTAAGGTACCAACTTGGACCCAACCTTTTTCAGGCCCACTTACGTGGCCCCAAACTCCTTCAAAAACTTCATTTCCTTCAAATTCTATCATAAGTTTATCTCGTGCAACTAAGAATTGACAAATTAAACATTGTCTCAACTTCCAGATTCTGACTCAGATGAAGAAGACACGCATCCACCCAAATTTTTCCAAAGAAATGAAGACATGTGTTATGGACTCTACACACTTCTCGGGAAAGTAATGGGAACTTTAACATTTTCAAAAGCCTATGCTCCAGGGAGATCATAGGCTCCAAACCACCAAGACAACAAATTTTCAAACTCACTATTGATCGTTTTGAAGAAGAGTCATGGAATGAGATAATTCAAATGGCTGAAGATTCGTTGGATCTCAATTAAGCAAAGAAGAAATGACATGATGTGATTGAAGTAACATCTTGTCTCCCACTGACAAAAGCAAACAAAAGAAGAAAAGTTGAGTTGACAAAAAGCAACCTGCTTTTCAGAAAGCAGATTCTTCATCATCAAAATAAGACAAAGGCTAACTCAAAAGGTGGCCTCTTTTCTAAAAGCAAGATAAGATTGAAGACAAAAGGAGATTCCTTGTCTTCCTTTTTCAAAGATCACATGGAACTTACTGTGTGGATGCCAAATTTTTATTTCAAGTCCACGAATTTCAAATGTTTTGAATTTCGTCAAAAATCCTATATAAGGAGGGGATTTCTCCTTAGAAGGTAGGCTAAGTTCTAATGAGAGAAAATCAGAGAGAATTTTCTTAAGAGCTATCAACTTGTAACCTGTCTAGTACTATGCAAACTTTCCTGTACAATCTTCAAATATTGTAAGTTTGTTCTTCAAATAAAATTTTCTTTGATTCAAATCTTTGTCTACTATTTATCTGTTTTATTCTTCATGATCAAAATCTTTAAAGTTCTTCAAAAGTATATCAGGCTGGAAACCAGTAACCTCTTCCCTTGATCTCAGTCTCTGAGTAGAGGAAACCTCTGGTGTAACAATGCCACCGTACTATTGAAGATTTTCAAAATTTTATTTAAGCTGCTTTTAAAGATCCTGCATAGAATTGGTATCAGAGCCATGTTCTTTCAAATTTTTGATGAAATATGCTATGAAACTCTATTATTTTAATTGTGATTCCCACAAGCAGGTCGGGTCACTCTAGTGTCCCTGGTCACCACAACCCCTCAGAGGATGGGTAGGTGGTCCCGTGGTGGTCCATTACAAGAATCCCACCATCGAGTAAGGGTAGAAATGACAAATTTTATCAAAAAACTTGTAGGAACAGGGTCAAGTACTAGTTCATCTAGGATTGATGAACAACTTAGACAAATACAGGAAAATACTCAAAAATATGAAAATAAATTGTCTGTTTCAATAGAAGATTGGGAACAATACATAAAAAACTGGGAAATGGCAAAACAAAACATCAAAGAATTGTACAAAGTAGGAAGCTTTCAATTCAAAAAAGATTATATAATTAAAATCTCTGAGAATACTCATTCAATAGGATCTGAGACAGAAACTATTGAACTTCTAGATCTTAGAGACCTATAATAGTTACAAAGAGAAAAATAAAAAATCCTTCATATAGGAGCAATACAGGTGGCAACAAAACCCTTAACCAGACTAGGGTTAGATAAACCTATTTGTATATTTCTTCGTGATGCAAGACATAATCAATTCCAAGACTCCCTTTTAGGGTTAATGCAAGCAAATACATCCTTTGGACTGGTGTATTTTACTTGTTATCCAAACCTAGAGTTAGACTGTATAAATTATCAAAGTATTCATAAAGCTTTAACTCTAAACATTCAAACTCAAAATTATGATATGGATCCTAGATCTAGGAATATCCTCATAGTATATAGAGTATACTATAAGGTGATGACCTCTGTAGTCAACCCAAATTGCCTTTTGTCTTCCCCAAAAGATCAAACATTAATTTGGCAAGCAAATGAAAAGAACTCTACAGTCATAATACCAAAATCTCTTCCTTGGGAATGTTTAACACAATCTAAGGAATGGAATTTCAAACAACTCTTAGCCCCAAAACCTATTGAACAACCAAAACTCATGTCCATAGCTGAAGATGGACAAGGAAATGTACAAATAAACTTTGAACCTAGGAAGGAACATCCTAGAAGGTCTTATTCTGCAAGTTCTTCGAATTCCTTTTTAGAAATTCGAACTCCTTCTAAAAGATCAAATGTGGAATCAAACCTAAATTTGGAAGAAGTAGATCATTCATCTACAATTCCAGATTTAAAATATTCTAGAATAGAACAACATATACAAAATTCTCCAGATAGGTCTCCAACTTATTCTCAAATGATGTCACCAAATGATGAGCCGTCTCAACTCATGATGATGACAACAAAAAATGTGTTTGAAATAGATAAAGAATTTCTAAGAAATTAAGTAAAATCTATGAAACATGCTGAGAAAAACAAATGGTTTTTCTCAACATTAACAAATGAACAAAAAGAAAAATTTTAAAAGCAATGGTATCAAACAATGGAGACAATGGAAATGAATATTCCATTGTTCACATATTTTGATATTTATGCTGCAAATAATCAAATACAATATCCTTTTGCAGAAATAAATATGTTCCAAAAGGAATGGATTCCAAATACTACTTCTGAAAAAAAGGTAGTAGCTACACATCCTCCTTTGGAAGAAATAAAATTAATAGCACAAGGTGTAGAAATTATAGCTTCACCTTTCAAAACAGTAAATAGAAAAGAGGATGAAACAAGATCAATAAGATTAAAAGATATAAAAGGAATCTAACAACAAAATACTTTATAAATCAAATTCTAGAACAATTTCCTCTCAATTGGACGTAATTGGAGAAAATACTTAAAATAAAAAGAAATCGAAAAGGACAACTCTTATTCAAACCATCGATTGTAAAAAATTCTATGATTAGGAGGAAATAAAAATAATGATGATTTAGTAAAAATTTTAACTAAAAAATTAGAATTTATGAATATAAAAGACCCTTCATCTTCTAAAGATCAAATTAATTACTTAAGTGGCTTAGAATCAGGATCTTATGTTTAAGAACCAATAAGTAATGATTCAGAACAAGAAATTGAAAAAATAAATAAGATAAAAACATGGTATTAAAGGAAAATTTTTTTTTATCAAAGACCTACTCCTCCAGATTTACAATTCGAAGAAAGAAAACCTCAAAGAAACATGTATAGTAATGATTTCATCTATGATTGGAAAATAGATGGACTCTCTGAACATGAAATTTTCAATGTTCTACATCAAATGACAATGGCATCCATTGCCTATTTGATAGATGGAGATGATTATAATAATGTACAATTAATTTTGGCAGGATTTTTCGGAATAATAAAATATTGGTGGGAAAATTGCCTCAATGACAAAGAAAGATTTTATGTTCAAACAAGTGTCAATGAAGAAGGAGAACAAGATGCAGTTTGAAGACTTATGTATGCTATAACCAAACATTTCATAGGTGATCCTAGAGCTTTCGAAGAGAAAAATTCATAAATTCTCCAAAACTTAAGATGTAGAACACTTAGTGATTTTAAATGGTATCATGATGTGTTCTTAGCAAAAGTAATGACTAGAGGAGATACAAGAGTTCCTTATTTGAAGGAAAAATTCCTTTATGGACTCCCAAGGGCTCTTACTGAAAAGGTTCAAGAAACCCTTAAGGAAAAATATAATGGAACGATTCCTTACAAAGATCTCACTTATGGAGATCTTATAGGAGAAGTGAAAAAAGAAGGTCTAAAGTTGTGCTCACAACTTAGACTTCAACATCAAGTTAAAAGAGATTTAAAAGCTTAAAAGAAAGATTTAGGATCTTTCTATGCTCAATATGGTATTGAAATGCCAGTACAACCCTCACAAAAACATAAAAAACAAAAACATTATAAAGAAAAACCTTATAAAAAATATAAAAAATATAAATCTCATAAAACAAAGGAACAAAAACCTCCTAAAAAACATAAAAAAGAGGTTAGATGGTATAAGTGTGGTCAAAAGGGCCATATAGCTCCAAATTGTAGAAAACAAAAATTAAATGCTTTATCAGATGAAGAAGAAGAATATTATTATGAAGATAATACTTCATCTTCTGAAACTGATAAATCTCAAACTAGCATAACATCAGAGAAAAAACCAGACAAAATAGAAAACTGTTTATGTCAAATAAATATGTTAACAGAGGATCAGGAATTATTCATAGAAATGATAGATCAAATTGAGGATAAAGAAGCCAAAGCAAAATATATAAGAAATGTTTTAGAACAACAAAACACCAAACCTAAATCTAATTATAATTTAGCAAATTATTATAAAATGAAAGATATTATACACTATTTTAAAAAACAAGAACCATCAACAATTCAAGATTTACAAATAGAAATAAAACAAATAAAAACCCAAATAGAAGAAATAAAATCTTATACTCAAAATATGGATGCTAGAATAAAAAATTTAAAGGATAAAAAAAGAAACCTTCACAAATCAAACTTCTGAGGAATTAGAAACTTTTGTCAATAGTATTACTGTTGTACAAAAACAAAGATGGTATACAAAAATAACATTGAAAATCAACCTGATTTCCAGTCAACTTTTATAGTTTTGATTGATTAAGGAGCTGATTTAAATTGTATACAGGAGAGATTAATTCATACCGTATATTTTGTTAAAACTTCATAAAGACTTTTAACAGCTAGTATTGATCCATTGAAGGTTCAACCATTGAAGGTTCAATACAAGATACCGCAAGGGCATATTTGCAAAAATGGTATTTGTATTAAAACTTCATTTTTACTAGTCAAAAATATAAGTCATCAAATTGTTTTAGGAACCCCTTTCCTAACACAATTATATTCCTTTAGTATAGATAGTCAAGGACTAAAAACAAAATACAATAAACAAGAAATTTTATTCGAATTTATAAAAGGGATAGAAGTAAAAGAAATTAATTAAGTACAAGATTTTATAAATTTACTTCAACAAAAACAACAACATGTAAAATTTCTTAGAAAAGAAATCCAATATAAAAAAGACTGAAGAAAATTTAAAATCTAAACAAATACAAGAAAGGATTAAACAAATTCAACAACAAATAGAAAACAATCTTTGTTCTTCTATACCAAACGTTTTTTGGAATAGAAAACAACATATGGTTTCTTTACCATATGAAAATGATTTTAATGAAAAACAAATTCCTACAAAAGCAAGACCAATTAAAATGATCCAGAACTCTTAGAATATTGCAAAAAAGAAATCAATGATCTTTTAAGCAAAAAATTGGTAAAACCAAGTCATTCCCCTTGGAGTTGTTGTGACACCCCAAAACCGAGGTGTCCATTGACAACTCTCAACCTCGCTGGAATATTCGCAGGATGCCCGGGTGACCACACCACTCATGAAAACTCCAGCCCCCGTGTACGGGTCACCAAATACAACTTGTCCCAATCATTTTCCAACGACCACACCGGGTCCACATGCGAGTAAAATGGCCTTTTGGGCCCATGCATTAATACTCACAAAATATATATCAACTATATACCAATAGTTCAAGAGTTATTACAATACTCTTAACCAAAACATTTATCAAAATTTAAAGTTTTAATACATATTCTACAAAACAAATACCAAAGCCACAACTCAGCTTTCTTCTAAAACACGGCCTCTAGTGAGCGTCGTCCTCCTGTACACTCCCTATACTTGAAATAGTGATCACTTGATAGGGTGAGCAAAGCCCAGTAGTGATAATTTCCTACGCGGGTTACTCCCCACCTAAGTGCACATGTCATGGAAAACAATCACATCCAAGCAATTACATGAACCTACTCGAACGCTCACGGCCAATCCCATGTCCCGAAGTCCTCACTCGACTTCACATGCCTAAGCCAAATGCGAGTAAAATCACAGCTTTCAAAGAGTTCAAAAGCTTTTGTTCTCGAAAAACTTACTACCGAGATCTCGATAAATATATCGACGCCTTTGAGTACCGTTGGATAATGCCCAAACAATCCATGATCCCCATCCGAAGTAATCTGTTAGACGACTCTCCAAGGCAATTCTTCGGAAAATCTTCCTTCAAAATTCCTTTCACAAACATTTTTCCTTTTTGTTTTCTTTCATGTCATGCACACACTCCTAATATTCTAGGGTGCCCCAGTGCATATGGAATTCATTTTGCCAATCCCAACAAACTCATGCTAATATATAAAACATGATAAGGCCTAACATAATTAATCCACATAAATCATGCTTATTAAATTCTACACCATTAACACCAAAATTAGCTCATGGGCTAATTAATTAAGCACAAGCAATTCATTTTGAATCACTCAACATCATAAAAATTCACACAAAAAATCATGTCACTATTCACATGAATAGTGAAACCCTCGGGTTGGCACTGTTCACGGCCACAACAATGGGGATTTTCTCCACTCGGTTCAAATGTTTTGAGATCGAAAACACGGCTAATTTAAGCCTCAGAACATCCCCAACCATTTACATGACTCTTAGCCAAAGAATAACATAAGTATAAAAGATCCCTACTCTCTGGAAATCATTTCGACTCCACCAAATCGGTGTCCACACGTAGCCCTCTCTGCGTAGATCGACTTTGCTTCTTGCTCCATCGAGAACCGACGGTCTGAACGGCCGAAAATCTTGAGAGAAGGAGCTCATTCTCTCTCTAAAAATCACAAAATCCAGCCTACTGCATCTCCTGCCCGTTTTTGTCTCAAAATGAAGAAGATGAACACTATTTAACTTTTGTCTCATTCTCATTAACATTTTCATTAATTCCACTTGTGTCCTTTTGTCTTGATTTTGACACTTGGCTTAATTCAAGCTGGCCCATTTCCATCATCTTCTAATCTTGGCAACATGTGTCACAAGAGTACATGGCTAGGTGACTTTGTCACATCACACGCCTTTCAAAAACCGGCTTTACGGCACCCGGCCACTCTGCTCGAAACGTGGAAATTCGAACGGCCCTAATTCGGCCGAAATTTGACGTGGTATCAGGATTTCCGCGGTGATGATTCCAATGGTGAGGTTCGTTTCATCATCTGAGATCCAGAAAAATTTTGGATTTTTACTAAAATGACCATTTTACCCTTTTTCACAAAATTCGAATTTTTCCTGGGTTTTACAATTGTGCAGATTTTTATGTGCAAAAAGCTTCAAAAATAGAAAGAGGAACTCCAAGATTAGTTATCAATTATAAACCATTGAATAAGGTCTTACAATGGATTAGGTACCCAATAATTAATAAGAAAGACTTAATTCAAAGGATTTATAATGCTAATATTTTCAAATTTAGATATAGAATCTGATTTGGAAATTCAGATTAAACTGTGAAGATAGGTATAAACAACATTTACAGTTCCATTTGGACACTACGAATGGAATGTAATGTCTTTTGGCCTAAAAGATGTTCCTTCTGAATTTCAAAATATGATGAATGATATTTTCAATGATTATACTAAGTTTTCTATAGTATACATTGATGATGTTCTTATATTTTCAAATTCGATAGAAGAGCATTTCAAACATTTAAAAATTTTTCAAAAAATTGTAAGGGAAAATGGATTAGTTATCTCTGCAACAAAAATAAAATTATTTCAAACAAATATTAGATTTTTAGGATTTGATATTTACCAAGGTCAAATAAAACCAATACATAGAGCAATTAAATTTGCTAACAAATTCCCTGATGAAATTAAAGACAAAACACAGCTGCAAAGATTTTTAGGAAGTTTAAATTATGTAGCTGATTTTTATCCAAATCTTAGGATTTTAATTAAACCTTTATTCCAAAGGTTAAAAAAAAATCCTGCTCCATGGTCCAATGAGCATACTTAAGTTGTCAAACAGGTTAAGTCCCAGGTAAAGGAACTTCCCAACTTAGGAATCCTACACCCAGAAGTCTTTCCTATAATAGAGATTGATGCCTCAAACATAGGATATGGTGGGATATTAAAACAAGATTTTGAAAACAAAATTTCAATTGCAAGATTTCACTGTGTTTGGAGTGGTCCTCAAATAACCATATTCAATAGCTTAAAAAGAAATTTTAGCCATTGTTTTATGCATTCAAAAATTTCAAAGTGATGTTTTTAATAAAAATTCCTTTTAAGAGTTGATTGCAAAAGTGCAAAAGAAACTTTGCAAAAAGATGTTCAAAATTTGGTTTAAAAACAGATTTTTTCCAAATGGCAAGCAATTCTATATGTTTTTTATTTTGAAATTGAATTTATCAAAGGATCTTCAAATGTTTTACTTGATTTCCTTTCATGGGAATTTTTACAGGGAAAATGAGCAAAGTAGATCCTATCAAACCTACAACAAAAGAGTCATATGCAATGCCAAAAGCCCAAACTTCAAATCGTTTTGAGGTATTGGGAAAAATCCCCAAACCAAAAACCCAAAGTTCTTCAAATCCTGTTTATCTTACAAAAGAACCTAAACTTTTGATCCAGGTTCTAGAAGCAGATCATCAATCTGCTTTAGGCTCTTTTGAGCTCCAAATTTTTTTCCAAAAGGACAAATATTTTCTATCAAATGAAATTTCAAAAACCCGTAGATTCTATGAATTTATACTCGTAGATACGGAATCTATACAAGTATCCCATGTCAAAAACTCTGAGGGTACTGATATTGCTTATTCAAAATGTAAAATTTTAAAGGTTATTTCTGAAAAGGACTGGGAACAAAGTCCTTTTACTCATAAAAGATTTTTTGAAAACTTTGTTCCACAAACTTTTGACTACATGAACTATAAAAATGCTTGGTATAACACTTTCTTTGTTAGACCATCTTCCCATTCGCGGTTTTTCAATTGGGGAGAAAAACTTCAAAAAGCTATTCCAAATTGGTTTCAAGAATGGTGGTCGTTGTGCCACCAAATATTTTTGTCCCGAATCAGAAACTTTGACAATTTCAAAGCCAATTAGAAAACTTAATCGATCACCATCGACCACCTACCCACTACTACAGGATTTATGGTCGACCAACTGACACTAGGTCACCTGTAACACTAACTGTAAACATAATTGTACACAGTGCTTCATAGCATATTTCATCAAAAATTTGAAAGAACATGGCTATGATACCAATTCTATGCAGGATCTTTAAAAGTAGCTTAAATAAAATTTTGAAAATCTTCAATAGTACGGCAGAGTTGTTACACCAGAGGTTTCCTCTACTCAGAGACTGAGATCAGGGGAGGAGGTTACTGGTTTCCAGCCTGATATACTTTTGAAGAACTTTAAAGATTTTGATCATGAACAATAAAACAGATAAATAGTAGACAAGGATTTGAATCAAAGAAAATTTTATTTGAAGAACAAACTTACAATATTTGAAGATTGTACAGGAAAGTTTGCACAGTACTTGAGCAGGTTACAAGTTGATAGCTCTCAAGAAAATTCTCTCTGATTTTCTCTCACTAGAACTTAGCCTGCCTTCTAAGGAGACATCCCTCTCAGATAGAATTTTGACTAATTCAAACATTTGAAACTGTGGGACTTGAAATAAAAATTCGCATCCGCACAAAGAAGTTCCATGTGAACTTTGAAAAAGGAAGACAAGGAATCTCCTTTTGTCTTCTATCTTATCCAGCTTTTTGAAAAGAGGCCACCTTTTGAGTTAGCCTTTGTCTTCTTTTGATGATGAAGAATTCGCTTTCTGAAAAGCAGGTTGCTTTTTGTCAACTCAACTTTTCTTCTTTTGTTTGCTTTTGTTAGTGGAAGACAAGACATTACTTCAGTCACATCATGTCATTAAATATACAAAATTCTCCAGATAGGTCTCCAACTTATTCTCAAATGATGTCACCAAATGATGAGCCTTCCTTACCATGCCGATGACAACAAGAGAACGTGGTTTGAAGGATAAAGAATTTTCTAAGAAATAAAGCAAAATCTATGAAACATGAAGTTGAGAAAAGAAAATGGTTTTTCTCAACATTAAATAAATGAATCAAAAGAAAAATTTAAAAGCAATGGTATCAAAACAATGGAGACAATGGAAATGAATATTCCAATGTTCAAGATATTTTAATATTTATGTCGCAGAATAATTTAAATAGATTATCCAGAGAGAAATAAATATATTCCAAAAGGAATGGATTCCAAATACTACTTCTGAAAAAAAGGTAGTAGCTACACATCCTCTGGAAGAAATAAAAATAATAGCATAAGGTGTAGAAATTATAGCTTCACCTTTCAAAACAGTAAATATAAAAGAGGATGAAACAAGATCAATAAGATTAAAAGATATAAAAGGAATCCAACAACAAAATAATTTTACAAATCAAATTCTATGAACAATTTCCTCTCAATTGGACAGAATTGAGAAAAATACTCCTAAAATAAAAGAAACTGAAAAAGGACAACCCTTATTCAAACCATCAGATTGTAAAAAATCTCTAAGATTAGGAGGAAATAAAAATAATGATGATTTAGTAAAAATTTTAATCCAAAAAAATTAGAATTATAATGTTAAAAGACTCTTTCATCTTCTAAAAAAATTAATTACTTAAGTGGCTCAGACCAGATCTATGTTTAAGAACCAATAAGTAATGATTCAGAACAAGAAATTGAAAAAATAAATAGGATAGAAACATGGCATCAAAGGACAAAATTTTTTTATCCAAGACTGACTCCTCCAGATTAACAATTTGAAGAAAGAAAACCTCAAAGAAACATGTATAGTAATGATCCACCTATGATTGAATGAGATGGGATCCTCCGAACATGAAATTTTCAATGTTCCCATCAAATGACAATGGCATCCACTGCCTATTTGACAGATGGAGATGATTATAATTGTGGACTCCCCAAATTTCAAATACTTTTTCTCCATACAAAAGTTCAATGTACAACTCTTTTACATACCCAAAATATATGAAACTATATTGTTCTAATATATTTTTACAAAAATGCTTCTCAAGGCCACAACCCGGCCTTCTTCGTACTCACGGCCCGATGAGCCGCTTTCTTGTGTACCCGAAAGGGTCCTACGATCTGTGGGTGAGCAAAGCCTAGCAGTGATAATCTCCTACAAAGGTTACTCCCCACCTAAGTACATGCAATGGTTGTACGTAAAACACATCCAAGTAAATGTCTAAGCATGAATGTCATATGTCATGCATGAAATGTCATCATACCCATATCCCGAGTCACTCACCGACTCTCACACCCCACCGATGGGCGTGGGGTGAACTATTGTCATTTTCCTCATGACAACCAAAGACTTTTCTTTTTTAACCTTTTAACATTTTCTTACTTACAACCATGCACCTTTAAAACTTGCAACTCCATCGGGCAAACCCCCAATGTCCATTTGATTTGGATCACCTCACGTGTTTATGTATTTGTGGGCCACGGATTTTTGGGATTACACCGTCGGATGCCGCACACCTTTCCGACATTTTTGATGGGCTTTCACCGCCAATGATCATGTCTAACCTCAATAAAATTTTGGTCTTTTACCTTGGGGGGGGGGGATCTACACTCGTATTGCATATGTTTATTTTCATTTCTTTCAAAAATTTGTGTGACTCATTTTGGACTTTGTCCCATAGCAAAACATGATGACACCATACACGGTGTTGATCCGTCGTGTACCCATGACACTCCATCGAACACACAACATAGTCACGAGTCCCGACCAGCCCTCACGCCATTATCATACGATGTTTTTCGTGCACGTGTGATGCTATTATGCCAATTGTATATATGTAGGTCTACATATAAAGTAAGAACTATATGTGCACCTGTGCTATTATATTCATCCATGCATCATTGGACATTTATGTTAAAAGTGCATACAATTCAAACCATGTTATCGACGTCCTGAAATCAAAGTTCAAGCATGCACACATGCATATTATGAAATTCCTCGAAACAGCCATGGATAATTATAATTAGTACATATAATTCTCCTTCATGCACAACCATATTATTATCATACTACATACATTAACGTATCATATTCCACTATTTCGCATGTTATTCTTGTGACCGTAACACACAACCTAAGCGGCGGCCCAGCTTTGCTGATTGTGTGTCCTCCACAAGAACATGGCTGAAATCCTGACTCAATGGGCTTTCCATAGACTCCAAGAACACCCAAAACGGATTTCATACGAATAAGTTATGACCTTTCGAAGTTGGAGGTTACATGACTAAGCAGTCCTACCCAGACAGCCTACCTTACCTGCCCGAATGCCCCTTTTGGCTAGCTCCAGCACCCACTGCCCTCCACAGAATTAGGCTGGAATCTTGACTCAATGAGCTTTCCATAGAGTCAGAAACCTTGAATCGTAATTTGGACCCGAAGAAGTTATGACCTTAGAAGTTGGAGGTCACATATATTAAGCGGTTTCACGAATCTACCTTACTTTCCTGAATGCCCCTTTTAGGCTAGCTCCGGCACCCACTGCCCTCCAAAGACATCCGGATAAAAACTTGACTCAATGAGCTTTCCATGGAGTCGAACACCGGTGGAATTCGAATAAAGTGCGACCTTGAAGTTGGAGGTCACACATGATAAGCCTTGATCAAGGCGACCTACCTTACTTGCTGAATTGCCCTTCCGGGCGGCTGCGGCACCACTACCTCGGAACATCTGGTGAAACTTGACTGTGAAACTCCATAGAGTCGAACACGGTCGAAATTCGGTTGAAGAAGTTATATGACCTTAAAGTTGGAGGTCACATGACTAAGTAATAGTCTCACGAAACAACCTACCTTGCCGTAGGCACTTCCCTTTAAGCGCTCAGGCACCTCACGCCCCTCAGTATCCGGTGGAAACTTGACTCAATGGGAAACTCCATGGAGTCCGTGAACACGATCGAATTAGGACAAAAAATTTATGACCTTAGAAAGTTGGGGTCACACATGACTAAGCATTACGGATGACCTCGCCTTGCTGAACGCCCACTTTCTGGCGCTTGGCTTACTGCCCTCGAGGCATCCATCTGGAAACTTGATAATGGGCTTTCCATGGAGTCGAGAACATAAATTCGAGGGTTCGGACGAAGAAGTTATGACAACAAGTTGGAGGTCATGCATGATCATAGCCGGACGGAACCCATTAAATGGTGGGCCAGCCGGGGCGAGACCCGGCGAAGTAGTGAACAGTAGTGAACCCCGACGAGACAACCCTTCATTTCGCGTAAACGGACCATAACTTGGGCTCTGGTCAGTTGAGAGATGAAAACCTAACATCAAGTTCAACGTGTAGTACAATTCTAAGAACTCACTATCTGTTCCTTTATTTCCTACTCAAATCCAGTTCTAAAGTCTGGTTAATGTCTTTACCCAAATCTTGGCAGCTTCTCATAGTTCAAAATACAACCAAACATTCCCTTAGGGTAAAACCACCACACAACCCTTAGGGTGAAAGTAACAAAGTAGGAGAAGGCCTACCTCTTGGAGTTTGTCGAAACTCCTGGGTTCGGTCTCATGAGAAGCGTATCGTGAGGATGAACTCTTCCCCTTATAAAAGCAGGAAATGCGTCGTCCATTATGGAAATTGAGAGAATGTGAATTCTTTTCTCTGAGCTCTCTTTTCCAAATCTGGTTTCATCCTTTTTCTCCTCTCTCCCAGCCAGGTTGGGAGAAGATAGAATCAAGTGAAGTCTTCTCACTTGTCACTTATCTGATGCAAGTGGTACATTTAATTACCTTTGTCGTATCCGTCTGTACAGTTTCCACCAGGTCATGTGTTGCCACATGTCTCTTACGGGTCCCATTTGGTATTTGTTTGACAGTCTCCACGCCCGAGCAAGTGTCTGCTCAGAGCCCTCAAATGTGTTGATGTCACCTTATACCCTTAGTGCCTCAGCGATAAGTCGTATCTTGAAATCGGCACAATTGACGTAGTAAATTTGAATTTCGCGAGGCAATTCAGCCAGTGGCTCGTTCATCATGGTCCCCATAAAAAGTCGATTTTGGCCAGAAATTTTTTGTTTATTTTTAAAGTATAATTTTTCTGGGTTTTGATAATATTTGTACAATTAATTTTGGCAAGATTTTTCGAAACAATAAAATATTGGTGGGAAAAATTACCTCAATAAAAGATACATATTTCCAAACAAGCGTCAAAGAAGAAGAAGAACAAGATGCGGTTTAAGACTTATGTATGCTATAACCCAGGAAACATTTCATAGGTGATCCTAGAGCTTCGAAGATAAATTCAAAATTCTCCAAAACTTAAGATGTGTAGAACACTTAGTGATTTTAAATGGTATCATGATGTGTTCTTAGCAAAAGTAATGACTAGAGGAGGTGCAAGAGCTCCTTATTGGAAGGAAAATTTCCTTTATGGCGTTTGTTCAATAATTCAATTGCAAAACTGAGACTTGTGGAAGCATTAAATTATCATTTCATTTTGTTTTTATTTCTAATGATAGAAAATTATGTTTAGATTTTAATATCAAAAAATTTGAAAGATTCATTAATTTATAAATATACGATTTGGATATTTAGACCCATATTTCTTAAAGCAATAAAATTTTAGATACCTACTATTACTACAAAATATATGGTTTGCTACATAAAAATATGGTTTTTATGGGTTTATGGCGACTTATTACTTTTAATAAGTCACCATGAAAATAGTTTTGCTTTCACAATATGGTACATCATATCAACTAATATTATAAGAAATGCCAGTAGTCACACATTTGGAAGACACATTTGGAAGTGACACTAAAGTAGATAAATGCTAACACATTTTAAAGTGACACCATACATTTTTAGTGATACTTATTCTGCTATAGAATTATTTGAGGTATATAGGGTATTACATTAAAGACTGTTAATTAGGTGGTACAGGCTAGAATAAATGCATCATCTTTGGGTTATGGTGTTAGATTAGATACCATCACTTTGAGTTAATATGTCCTTCCATTGTAAATATTCTGGATTATATAGTTACTTTGGTTAATTAACATTGTAGATTTTGTAAAGAAACTACGGATAATAAATAAGAATAACTTTGTATTTTAGTCCATAAGCCTTAATAATCACATTACATTTAATAGTTTGGATCAACCTATAAATATATTATTTAATAAACCATTATATATCAAACGTTTGATAAAAGATAGTGCATTAAACATATCAAATCCATAAAAAAATAAGTACACACCAAAACATGATATAGAAAAGCTAAATCTAACTTTCTATTAGTTACCAACATTTCATATACGAATAAAACTCACTAGCTATAAAGTGATACCAAAATTCACACAAAAAAATCTGACATTCGTTGCTAATTTAGTAACATTCATGTCTATAATATCAAATGTAATAATCACATTTTAAAACTTATTGCCTCTTTGTCTTTTCTTTTTTCCCTCCATACGATTCTTATAAGAGTGTATACCTTGCATTTTATGGCTTATAAGTTTTACCGCTTTTATTTAAAATCAATATCAATTGATATTATAAGCATAGAACAAATGTAATCACTATTTTTTCCCTTTTCTCATTTTTTCATATAAAATAGTATTTAAAGATAAGTAATATTAGACAATATCTATGAAAAATTCATATAATGAAGGCTGAAAAATTATGAATGATCGATGATGATGCTCAACATAGATTGTATTAGTTATGTATTCTAAAGTGGCACATTATCCTCTAATTCCATTGAATTATACTTAAAATTATGTTTTTTTTTTGTCATTAATAAAAGTAGATGAAAATAAAATCAATAGAGGCAATAATTTGAAGCAAAAACAAATAATGTTTTTCCCTTTTCCAAGGTACTAAAGAATGTAATATGTCATTTTACTGGCATTTAGTTGTCACTAACACCATTAACATCATAATTTATTAATTATAAATTTTCATAAATTATTCATAATGTCTACAACATTAATAATGAATTAAACTTTCATTGTCCTTAGAGTTCTTAGTTCTCTTATTTTCTATACATAGAATTTCAATATATAAGAACTCTATACTAGAGTTGAGGGGAAAAAGTGGAAAATGAAAATCAAAACTCAAATGAAGCATTAAACATCAAGTAAAATAAAAAGAATATTTAATCATAAAAGATTAATTGTAGCTAAAAATTAGAACTTAAAAAAATTTAGAAATAAAAAATAAACAAAAAAAAGAAGTGAAGATAAAGTTTTGTAAATACTATTTTCGCTTAAAATCAACACCTTTAATTTAACTATCTTTTGAAATTTATTATGCTTTTGAAAGTAACAATATCTACTCCTTTCACCTCTTTTAATATAAATTTTTGGAAGAATCATCTCAATTTCAAATTATTTAGTTCATTTTTTGAAATAACAATGTCCATTTAATCTTATCTCCATTATATGAAGAACAACATTAGTAACAAAAGCAAAGACTTAAAATAGAAAAGTATTTTGAACTAATAATATGATGTAAAATGATATTATAATGAACATGAAAAATTTGTACATGTAAGACAAAAGCTCTAATTTATTATTAAACAAATGTGTGAGAAAAATTAAGTAAAGTTCCTCATAAAACCTATTGATTATTTAGTCACAACTCCAATTAACTGTTCTTAATTAGTTTGTAAAAAAACATTGGATACAAAAAAGAAGTTCAAAGAAAAAATAAATAAAATAAAAAGCATCACAGAAAAAAAAGATGTTCAATATTTTTTTTTAATTTTCAGTATTCCTTTGATTTAAATTATTAAACATCTTCTTTTGAAACTTGAGTTTTATAGAAAGGAATTGAAAACAAAACTAATAAAATAATTTTTATACTTAATTTCCATTCTTCAATGAAATTTTCTTATTATTAATAAATATAAAATTTTAGTGTAATATCCAATACACAAAATTTTCTTTTGATATTCTAGAAATTCCTTTTAATTGGAGTTTTTGTTTGTTATCTAAGAGTGTTATACTATTTTGTGGTGATGATATTTATAGGTGATGTTTCAAAAGTAATTTTTCATTGTCATCTCCACAAAGAAAAAATATAGGTACAACCATTGTGCATTGGGTGCTATAAAATAATATTAATATTTTGACATAGTTTCTATATCTTGTGCAAAAAAATATTTCCAATTTGTTTGTAATGTTTGAACTAACAAAAATAAATCATTTTTTTTTTATCATTATTGTAATTTAATTATTTTTAAAAACTTAAATAGGAATAAAAATTTTCAAAAGTTATAAAAAAATGGAGGTGACTCTCAACATTTAATTTTCTATAATTTTCTATAATCTCTTATCTTATTCTATTTTATTCAAGTTTCTATATTTGGTTCATAATATATGAAAACAATTATTTAATTTTTCTAAAAATGATTGAGTTTCATTTCATATAGAATTTTCTAACGGTACAAAACTAGTTAATTTTTCTAGTGAATTTGATTAATTTGATTAATAAAAATTGATAATTTAAAAAATCATAATAGGAACCAATTAGAAGAATTAAATTCCAAAAATAGGTTTTTCAATCTTATTTTCTTTTTTTTTGTTGTGATCACACATTTGAGTAATTTGAGAATGACAATAAAATTTCATTTTCAAGGTTATGAATTTTTTTGAAAAATTATTTTATTATTTTTCGATTCTTCTATAAATGTTTCTCTATTTTTTGGAAGAAGATATTTGATAATTTATTGATATAAAGATTAAGAATATTAAAGTAAAAAATAAAATATTGAACATCTTTTATTTTAACAACATTTTCACTTTTGAATTTTTATAACCATTTACGTATTACTTTAATTAGGAAAAACAATGTCAATTAAGAGTTGTGGTTTTAAAAATATTAAATTTTATGAAATGTTCTTTGATATTTTCTCATACTAAATTTTATCTTAACATTTATTAAATGATGATTTGATTGTATCTCATATATATATATATATATATATATCATACCTTATTTTCAACAATTGAAAACATTTTATATTTTAAATTTTTATTTGATTTATATAATTTTTTATTTTATATAGTGGAGACGAGATTTGATGGACATTCTTATTTCACAAAAAGGAAAACTAATTATAAAAATAAATTAAAATAAGAAAATTCTCCCAAGAAGATTATATATATCTATATGAAAATGAGTAGATATTGAGAATGATTTTCAAGTATAATGAATTATAGAGATTAAAATTAAAAGCAGTTTTTAAGTGGAAAGATTAGTGTATATTTAATGGTGTCATAGTAACATAGATAGTGAAATAAAAAAATATAGGACTCCAATGATATGTTATGAGGTGGCTAATATTGGAAGATGGAAAAAACAATGTTTGTTTTATGCTTCTAATTGTCGTGTATAATTATGTAATTCTCTATATAAATTTTCCATGGGTATTTATAACATAACTTACCTTACACACTATTTTAATGTCAATATATGGAGAAAGGAGGGTAAAAATAATATGGATATGTTTTTTTTTATAGTATCAGTGCATTTGTTTTTAAATAAAATCTACAGAACTCATTAAACTTTGAAATGTAGGTATACACCCTTAAGTAGATAGTTTAAGAAAAATGAAGAAATGAGAAAAACAACAAGATTTTAGATTTAAGAGTTTGACTCATAAGGCATACACTTTTGGACATAAGTACTAATTTAAGTAGTTATGAGAATTTATAGTTTAATGTGACTTTGTGTTGTTTATGGTCCACACAATTTTATGCATATGAAATGCCAGTGTTGGAATGCTTAACATTTTGAAATCACGTCTCGATGTACATTATTAACGTTTTTAGTTTGATGAGTTTAATATGTTTTAATGCATTTATCTTTTAATGAATATTTGATATACAAATATTATTGGATGATGCAATGCATTGTATAGTGTTAGCTTAGTACTTATAATTGAGGTTTTAATGATAACAAACTAATTATTGGTTACTAATGATTAAAAAATTAAGTTAAGTTATTGGTTTAGTAGTCTAAGTATCAGTAGAGATTTGAACTTGGGTTTAAGCAGGATGACAATGGTATACTTGATTAAACTCTTGGAAGACAAGTTCACTCATTCAAAGAACCAAAAATTCAAGTCCAAAATGACAAGTAACCAAGACTCCAAGCTCAAGCATAAAGAGAACACCTTTTAAGCTTAGGCGGGTGTAGGGATTCTCACTTTCCATCCCATGAAAGGTAGGCACTGGTAATAGTGGACCTCACAACAAAGTCTTTGATAGGACTGTGCATGATGGTCCCTCCATAGGGGGATTTTATGGTCTTTAAGTGATTGGAGCTTGATTGACGGCTCTTTGAGGTGCATTATGCTCTGTTGCTCAACATCTTAGTCCTCTATCATTCCTTGGATTGATTATTCCTTATTACTCTTAAGTGGATAACCTTATGAAGACAACCTTGGTATTCTATGCCAGCCGGGACCTCTGAGTTACCTCGCCGCATAAGCAGCGAAAGAAATAAAACTTTAGAAAATTTATTAATAGGGTTTACTTGTAGGTGACAAGTGTTAATCTATGCCTAAGGTGATTGGTTCGATGGAAAAGTATGATTTTTATTAAAAGAAACAAATATCTTGATTAAAAGACTAAATTTATTAAAAATGACCTCATTGATCCAACTTCAACAAGACAACATAAGTCTTAGGTGATTTAGGGGATTTCTTGTGTTTCCCAATTGTCTAAATGGGGAATCAACACATAGTTGATCCCTAAGCCCCACCTAGGTTATTCTATTAGGATTTTGACTAACCGGGATATCTAAAATATGAGTGACTAATTGATTACTAGATCGACCACTAGGATCTCAACTAAACTCTTTTGAAGGCTAAAGAATATGTCAATCCATGATAAGAGGTAGCAATAACATTAATCCAATGTATATATCCTATAGATTATCAATTTTCAATTAGACGAGATTGTCTAGAAGAAACTCAAAAAGTAATATGCTTAGAGGGTCTTACCTACACTAATTTATTGTAAGAGGTCTCGAAAACTTAATTACTGTTGCCTAAGTTGAAATATGCAAAGAAATTGGTAACCTTTGAGATGAAGCATAATGCACGATAGTAACTAAAAGGGATTTTACAAACTTAATTTTCCTGTTTGTGTCCATACATGTTGGAAAATATTTACATGATTATGTAGTTATTGGTTCAAACTACCACTATGGTTTATTGAGTGCGTGTATACAAATAGGCATTTTTATACCTCAGTAAGCACTGGAATCATGGGTCGAGTAATAGGGCACAAACATGATGTGTAAATTGTATAAACTAGGTAAAATGCCTATGTGCGCAAGTGCATGCATCGTATCAAGTAATATAGTGTACTAAGTGCAGTGCTCGATCCACGGGGGTGAAGTGTATTTGAATCTTTGGAATTGGCTCTACAATATCTGGACTTAGACTTTAATGAATTCTAATTAATGTGGAGAACTAAAATTGAAGCTAAATAACCTTAAAATTACTTTTATGAAAACTAGGGTTTTTACCTTCACTGCTTAGCACTTGATGGATTTTACTAGAGGAATTATTCGTCGGTCACATTAATGAATTCACCAGATTGGCGGGGGTGATCATGCCTCTGAGATATCTCTCTCGAGGTATATCAGTGTAGCAGCTCATCTGAAGGTGTAATTTTATCTTCATGCATGAGAAACACATATGAACCAAGTGTCATGTAATATTTTTGGGAGTTGTTGTTCGAGGATGATGAAATGATAAATAATGATTTAACCGAATTTGTATTAGACGGAATTAAAGTTGTAAATTCCCAAAAGGATATGAAAACAATAATTTGAGAAGATAGGATGCGAATCGAAATAAAGCAGTTGAGTTGCAATATTGAAGTGCTTGAGGGCTTAATTGATTAAGAAAGATAGACTATAAATAGGCCATGAGACAAAAGCGAATATGGTACATTCTCATTTGGCTGAGAAAGCATTCGTAGGAGAGGAGAAGAAGGGAGAAAGAAGAGAGGAAGAAGAAGGAAGAGGGAGAAGAAGTGGGAGAAGACGAACGAGGAGCATGTCCTTCATCTTGAAATCATAGGTATTTGGATTCTTAGGTTTGGTTTGAGATTTGTTCCTTCTTTTCCTAGGGTTTTGTGGTGAGATCACCCAGACACTGAATTTGTAATTATGTGGGAAAAACCTGGTGGTGTAAAATAAACATGGAATCATCATAATTATATGGTTTTTAGAAGAATTGGTGGACCTTAGGTTGAATTCTTGGGATTTTTACCTAGGGTTTGATTATTGAGGTTCCATGTCACGCCTCGATTCCGTCAGGCCGTTGGCGGATTAAACCTTTGAGGATCGAGTCTTGGTAGTCTTTGGGACTCTTTACTGTTTCTCCGAGACATTGGTGTGCCCCAGTCTTAAAGCTATATCAACATATCTATATACAAAAATACAAATAAAACTACCCAGTAGTGGTAGTTTATATCTATACATGTCTGATCTGAGTCCCATTTACATGTACAAAACTATACATTTACATTCTGAGATCAGTGCAGAACCTCGTGAACCCTTTATTTCGTGTCTTGGCCCGAGAATCACGAAAGATCATTTATCCTCTTCTTACGTACCTACATGGATTAAAAGCAGTGCTAAACATAAACTAGTGAAACATAGATAACATGCATATACACAGGTTATAGTAGCGTATAACAATATGAATATCGAATTTCCATGCATTCATATAATGGACTTATCTGAAGTACTTAAACATAACGGACTTATGTTTGTTGGTCTCGTAGGAGTTGAACTATTCTTGTTAGAAATACCCGTAGGTAATGAGGATCATAACGATACATTTGTTTACTTTTGATGTCATTGAGTTATTTTCATATAACTATGGGAATACACAGACCAGTACTAATAAAATGGTAAGACTACGAGCCTGATAAGTATCGAAGATGCATTGCGATCTTGAGTGCAGTAGCCTGGCGAGAGTCTTAGAAGCAACGAACATGATCTGTGTGTGGCTCCGAGATCTGCAGAGAGTGCGAACAGGAGTCTTAGTAGCACTAATCGAATCTAAATCTTGAAACAGGAGTGTCGTAACCTTGTCTCGAAGTCTGAAGTCTTGAAAAGGAGTGTCGTGTAGTAATAAGAGTGCCTTAACACCCCAAAATATACCCTAGTAGTTTAGGACTTGTATGAGGTATATTATAAGCTAAATAAGATTTTGGAAATAAATTGAAGAAACAGGAAAGTTTACAAGATCTGAGAGGCAATCTTGTAATTTTGCAAAAAGGATAGAAAGTCAAAAGAGGAAGATGTAGGGTTAAACTAGAATATGCATAAGTTGAATTTCAAAAAAGGAAGAATTCCATAGGCAGGTAGAATTAGAGGAAGTTAGCAAAAAATGGGTTTTATTTGGAGACGAAACGGCCTGTAAATCCATGTTTTAAAGACAAAATTGGTCTCATTTGAGAAAAAAAAAAAACGTAGAGAGAGGAGAAGCGAGGAGAGAAGAAGAGGAAGGAAAGAAGAAGAGAGGAAGAAGATGGAGGACAGGTATGGAAACTCACCTTGATTATGAATCCTATAGTTGGCATGGATCTTTATTAGTAGGATGTGTGTCCCCAAACATGGGGTTTACTGGGTTTCATCTTAACCAAAAATTTATGTCAAATAAGGTGGGTAAAACCCCACATGGCACTAGATAGGTATGGAATCGCTTCTTGTGGATGGATTCATGGTTTATTATGAGAAATTGAGTTGGGGTTGAAAGACGAACCTATAACAAATCTTAATTGAATTGTGTGGTAGCATATGAGTGCGTGGGAGAGATTTATGGAAAGGTTTGAAAGAAGATAAAGATTCGAAGATGATTTATGAGTATAATTGAGGTCTGAGATGTATTGGAAATGATTATGAAGTATAGATTTGGTTTGGGATGGAAAAAGTGCATGAAAAATGGGAATCACACATTACAGGCACTTCTCGAGATTGTCTTCTCTCAGGTAGAAGTTAAGTTCTACCGGTAGAACTTAGGTCTGGTCATTTTGGCTGAGTCTACTAGGTAGAAGTTAAGTTCTCTGCCCGGTAGAACTATTCTAGTTTTCAGTCGACAGTTTAGCATTTTGTTTTAACTTTATATTGTATAGATTTGAGTGATTGATGGCCGCAAAATGAACTTCGAGAGAACAGCCACTCCTTTAATACGTATCTCTCTAAATTCGGACTCTAGATAGCGAAATTCCTCCAAGTGGGGGCATGTGCAAGCCATATACATGGTTTGATCATGGAGGATTCAGTTAGTTCGGTGATAAGTTGAGTTAAGTTATAGATTTGGGTAATTCCCGATTGAAATGAACCCTTAACTTATGCTTTAAAGAACCTGAACTAATGTCAAATATGGAAACAGGCACTGGAAAAATTAATAATTTAAAGCTATCTCGGTAAAATCGAGTGCCAGACTAGTTGTATGAAAATGCCATAACTTGAAGTTTGGATGATCGATTGGATTGATTCAATTCTAGAAAAATAAATTCATGAGGACTAGAATACATGAATGATGTGACAGTTGAATATATCATTTCGTATATGTTCAATGCCCATGGAATAGGCATAAACTATCAATCTTGAGATGAAATATGAAATACAGAACTTTGAAATGACAACATATCATAAACACATAGCTGTGGCTAAGAAGGCCCACTATGCAGATATGGTAAGTTGTTCCGAACTCATATAATTGGCAGGTATAGACCCGAGTTTTGAATGACATGGCACCTCTGTTACGTGGGCAGGCATGTATAGTACTTCAGTACTCTCTGATTAGTGCGACGACACTCTGATCGTGGCGACGCGTCAGTACTTCGGTACTCTCGATTAGTGCTGGCGACACTCTACGTCGTGCTTGACACATTAGTACTTGATGCATATCGATTAGTGCGGCGACACTCTACGATGGTGCCGGCACGTGGTAACCGGTACTCTACGATTAGTGTGACGGCACTCGATCGTCTTGACACGTGTACTTGGTACTCACGATTAGTGCGGCGACACTCTCGATCTGTATTAATACCTTAGGTGCCATTATTATTCTGTAATCCTACTCATTCATAGTAATTCGCTAGTTTTAGGCAATCTAACAATTATAAGATAAGACTGCAGAATAATGATGAAATGAATATAATGCTTGATCTGAATGTACCTACAGTACCTACGTATTTGCTTTGTAGTACTGCGGGTGCTTTTGTATCGTAACATCTCTGTGGTACCTCTGGTGCTGTATATAAGAAGCTTCGTAACTCCTATGGGAGATCCAGGAAGTAGTATAGTCCAGTGGTATTCCCTCTTGAGTGCTCAGTGTCGATAACACAGTATAAGTCGATGGTACCTACGGGTACTCGGGTATCATTAACACGATATAAGTCGATGGTACCTAAAGATGCTCTCATTATACGAAAATAAGTATAGGATTACGTAAAAAATAAGTATAAATCCGATCCATTTCTCAAAGTCTCATACAGTCTAATAAATCGTGATCTATGCCTCGCAGAAAGGAGCCAAATATTAAGCTATCACTTTCAGTACGATACAGGGCGCCATGCGTTATTCTGATCAGGATACATTGACTTAACCAGTACTATTGATTTGTGGTAAAGATAGAATCAGAAATAGATGGTTCTGTAAACCTAAGTATAGATACATGGTCAAGAATAGATGCATTTACGTATGGTTGGTAGATAATGTGGTTAAAGTAATATACGTATAAAATCTGGAAATACATTGTATAAAGTTCTTATTATCATATAAAATCAAACCATGTAGTATCAATAATATGGGGATAGATCAGAAGCTCGCAGAATATTCAATAATACAAATGCAGAGATCAAATGAAGCAAGATTAGGTTCATATGTTGATATAGATCTTGAAGTACTAATGTAAAGTTAAAGTACTCTGGGTACTCTATATATGATGGTTTTGTAGTACCTGCGGGTATCCCAGTATCAGCTCAGGATGAGACCAAAGCTAGTGGCCCCTAAAGATACTCCGTATGATATAGGTATACGTTGAAAGCGGGACTTGATGGGATATGATAACTGAGTTGTTATCATATGACATTTAAGTAAAAATAAATATAAGGTATAAGTATAGATTAGTTATAAAATCAGACCTCAATTCAAAGTAATCTCTGTGATCCTCACCGAATTTTAAAATGAAGTATAACCAGTGGGACAATTATGAGTTGTAAACTCCTACGGGGGTCCCGAAGTAAGTATAAGATTGTTATAGGTATAAGTTGATGCAGTTTTAGGAATACGAATAGTATAAATATGGATCCCATGGGAGACATAAGCATTACGATGCAAAGTCACGAGTGCAATAGGCGATTATTTTGATGACACGAATAGGAACGACCTGAAATCGAGAAAATCATGAGTCATGTAAAAGGGTAAGGTGGATGCCTTTAATTTGTATATGTCCTAAGTTTGCTCTGAATATGATCATTTTGTTATATATTGGTTTATATGATTCATGATAGTTTGATATTTGTTTTTACATTTATAAGTTTATCATGGTCGGTTTAAATGCATGTGCATCGATTATAAGTTATAAGAATATGATTCCACTAAGCGTAAAAAACAGCACGGGTTTTTTGTCAGGTGTGAGTGCAGGAAGACATGTGAAACATCATATCTGGTGGGCGCGTAGGGTTCCTTTACATGTGGAGTTAGGTGCTCGATTTGTAATGTAAAAGTAAGTTTTGTGTTGTAAATGGGGTTCAGGTTATATATATAATATTTTGATTTTGCTATAGGATGTGGGCCATACCCACAGAGTGCTGATTGGCTTTAAAAAAAAAAAAAAAAATCAGGTAAAGTCAGTCCTAAGTCTCGCACCTCGAACTCAGTTCGGATCCATGTCAGATTCGAGCAGGGGTTCGGGCGTATTGATCAGTATCGAGCCTAGGTTTAGGCTTTTCGGATAGAGTCTCAGTTAAGGATATACCTACATGAAATGTGTTGGCTAATGTGGATGTCTGTCACGTATATCGACTAGAATGAATAAAGTATTCATCATTTCTGAAAGATCAAACAGAGAGATTTAATTGGTAGACTTTTGATGGCTCAAGTGATCATCGACCTCTGTAAAAGAAAGGAAAAGAAATGATCAGATATAGAGCCTACACATGCTAGAGTATGAATTTAGAGACGAGGAATTCTTTAAGAGAGAGAGGAATTGTAACACCTGAAATACCCTAGTAGTTTCGGGACTTGTGTAGAAGGGTATATTATAAGGTAAATAGGAATTTTCGGAAATAGGTGAGAAGGCAGGAAAGTTCTAGATACAAAGGCGATCTTATGTTTTGCAAGGATATGAGAAAGTCATAAAGAGGAAGATGTAGGTTAAACTAGAATATGCGCAAGTTGAATTTGAGGAAGATTCATGGGCAATTGCAGGTGGAAGTTAACCCCGAAAATGGGTTTATTTGGAGGAGGAACATGCCTTAAAATCCATGTTTAAAGACCAAAAATTGGTCTCATTTGAAGAAAAAAAAAAGCGTAGAGAGAGGGGAAGAAGCGAGGAGAAGAAGAGGAAGAGGAAAAGAGGAAGAAGAGAGAGGAAGAAGATGGAGGACGAAAGGTATGGAAACTCACCTTGATTATGAATCTATAAGATTTGGCATGGATCTTTGGCTTGGTGGATTGGTAAACCTGAACATGGGGTTTTGCTAGGAACATCTTAACGAGAATTTATGTCAAAATGGGTGGGTAAAACCCCACATGACAGCTAGATGAGTATGGAATCCTTCCTTTGTGGATTAGTTCATGGTTTTTAGTATGAGAAATTGAGTTAGGGTTTCGAGCAAACCTAACAAATCTTAATTACTTGGTGTGTATATAGATTGGTAACCCATATTAGAAGATATATTAGGAGAGATTTATGGAAAAGGTTTTGAAAGAAATCAGAGTGAAGAATGGTTTAAGTAAATTGAGGTCGCAGATGTGTGGAAATGATTATAGTATAGATTTGGTTTGGGATGGAAAGTGCATGAAAAATGGGAGAAATCACACATTAGGCACTTCTCAGTGTCTAAAATTAGAAGTTAAGTTCTACCGGTAGAACTTCGGTCCTGGTCATTTTGGCGAATCCTAGGTAAGTTAAGTTCTCTTAGGTAGAACTTCGATACGTTTTCCTGATACGACCGGTTTAATGTTTTGACCTCCTTTACTCATTTATATCATTTGAGTGATTCAAGTGGCCATAAAATAGACTTCGAGGAGAACCAAGCCATATTTAATAAGTATCTCAAATTCCGGACTCTAGATATTAAGAATTCACTCCAGTGAGAAGAACATCTTAAGCCCTCTCTGCATCGGTTGGTCATAAGAGGATTCACGATTGATTCGACGTAAGTTGAGTTCTTAAAATTGCTCCGTTTGGGTGATTCCAATTGGAAATGAACCGCTAGCACCTTAGCTTTAAAGGAGCACAAAAGAACCAGTGTCAAATATGGAAACAAGGCACTGGAAAATTAATAATTCAAACTATCCTGTTAAATCGGTCGCAAACTAGTTGGCAATGCCATAACGAGTTTGGATGATCCAATTGGATTAGTTAAATTCCTAAGAAAAAAATAAATTCACCATAGAGGGACTAGAATACATGAATGATGTGTGGATAGGCATCATATCGTACAAATTATATGAAATGCCATTATGGAATAAACATGAAGCTATGAATATGAGATGAAATATGATATGAACTGAAATGACAACATATCATAAACACATAATAATGGCTAAAGGCCCCTATTATAAAATAGTGAGTTAATGAACTCATAAAATTGTAAAGCTGCCTAAGACCAGTTATTGAATGACATGGCACCTATGTTACGTGGGCAGGCACGTATAGTACTTCGGTACTCTCTGATTAGTGCGACGACACTCTTTGTCAGTGCTCCCGGCGTGGTACTTCGGTGCTCTACGATTAGTGCGACGACACTCTCTGATGCGTCTTGACACAGTAGTATGGGGTACTCTACGAGTTAGTGCGACGACGCTCTACGATCGTGCCCGACACATTGGTACTTGGTGCCTCTACGATTAGTGCGACGACACTCACGATCCCGTATTGTACCTTGGTACTTATTGTGTTGTCAATCTACTCATTCTGTATTCTTGGTTTTTAAGAAGCGATCAATATTATAAGATAAGACTCTGAATAATGAATAAGAAATGAATATAATGTGATCTGAATGTACCCTCAATTGCCTCTAATATTTGCTCTGTAGTACACAAAGTGCTTTTGTATGCGTAACATCTCTGCCAGTACCTACGGGTGCTTTTGTATACTAAACTCTGTAACTCCTATGGGAGATCCCAGGAGTAAGTATAAGTCGATATTCTTTCTGGGTATAAAATGTCAGTAACATAGTGTGAGATCGGTATTTCTGGTGCTCATTATCGGTAACACCGGTAACAAGTCCATTAGTACTGAGGTACTCGTATCGAAAATAAGTATAGAGTTACGTAAAATAAATTATAAATCTAGTCGTACCCTCACAGTGCTTATTCACAATGAATCATGATGCGTACCTCGAAGACTAATGTGTAAGAGTATCTGTATAAGTCTGATGGAGCTTACTTTATGCGTATACTAGTGCGGTGTTGGAGCTTATCAATTTACCTACAGATCTGCAGCCGTAAAAGAATAGAGATCAGGGGAAATACGAGAATCGGGTTACATGTCTGAGTATAAAGATCTGTAAGGCAAGGCACAAGTCTACCTTACCTGTTACTAAGTTAGTAAGATAAATATAGATTGCTTAATATACATATAAAATCTAAGAAATACATGTATAAAGTCTGAAGTACATGTATAAAATCCGAAGCTCTGTATAATGCTCAGTAATGCGGGATAAGATCAGAAATACCCGGAATAAACTGCGTAATAAAGTGAAGATGGTAGGAACAAGGAAGTAGGTTACGTGATGCAAGTATAAGATACGATGCTAACCATGATTGATACTCTAAAGGTGCTCTCTCATCTGATTAGTTTTTGTAGTACCTCTGGTATCTCGAAGTATAAGCTCGGGATAAGGATAAACTCTGAAGGTACTACGGGTACTCCAGTATAAGGTATAGGTATACGTTAGCCCAGGACTTGTTGGATATGATACCAACACAAGTTGTGTTGATTATCAGACATTGATCGAAGTAGTATACGGGTACTCGAGTATAAGATTAAGATCCTTAAATCGATGTCACGATTCAGTAATCTTTGCATTTCTGGGTACCCCAGAAACAGTGTAACCGTAGGATAATTATGATTACATAGCTCCTCGGAGATGTCGAAGTAAGTATAGTTATAAGTATAGAAGTTCGATCTCGTTTTAAGAATGCGAATAAGTATAAATATGGATCTATGGGAACATAAGCATTACAGGTAAAGTCCTGAAAATGCAAATAGATAGTGTTTGATGATACGAATAGGAACACGACTGAAATTAAGAAAATCATGAGTCGTATGCAAAAGAGATGAATTGGATGCCTTGCCATTGTATATAAGTTTGCTCTGAATATGATCATTTCTATTTATATATTGTTTATGATTCATGATTTGATATTTGTTTTATATTATAAGTTTATCATGATTCGGTCTAAATGCATGTGCATCGATTATAAGTTATAGAATATGATTCCCAGCTAGCGTAAAGCTTAGCACGGGTTCTGTCGGGTGTAGTGAGAGGCATGTTGACATCGCGCGGTGCAGACTGACACGACTAGGGTTCACTACATGTGGGATTCAGTATACGATTTGTAATGTAAAAGTAAAGTTTTGTATTTGTAAATGGACTGAGTTATAATATATATGTACGTTTTGCTATAGGATGGAAGGCCCATACCCACACAGTACCAGTTGGCTTTTTAAAAAAAAAAATAGAGTAAGAAGTCCGGTCTCGTCTACTTTCGTTTCGGTTCGGATCAGCGTCGGGTCAGAGCAGGGATTGAGCGTGGCGATCTTGATGTCGAGAATCTGAAGTGCTAAGCGAAGTCTTGTAGCACTAATCGAATCTGAGACTCTTAAGCGAGAGTGTCGTGAGTACTATTAGGAGACGTCTTTGCCCCGTCGTGACAAAGATCTTGGTGTCATTTAATGCACAGTGTGGGCATTCCTACGATTATATGTATTAAAACTTCCTATCTTATCATTGGGCGTGAACTGCTCCGTGAACAACACCGCCTCGCGACGAGTCTGATACATTTTCACTTAATTTCATCATTCTCTCCTTTCGATATGCGAATTTTAGCTTAAATAAGCAAAAATAACAAAAAGCAGGCTGCGAGGACATGGTCTGCGATCTTAGCTCTGGCCCAGTCTCAAGTCACCAGGTCCGGATCTGGAGGCGAGTGCCGTCTGGATTTTGGAGGCGATCTGGAATTGTCGTTTGCTCTTTGCGTGCGATCTTAGGTGTCGCTTCAAAGGTACCGGTCTTAGATTGTCCAGGATCTTCTTAGAAATGGTAAATTCACCACATTTTTCATGCACTTTCCTTCCATGCTTCTCTTATTAAATTGTCAAAATTAACATGAAATCCCTGAACCTTCTGAAACACTTTTAATTGCCCGAAAAGTCAAGGATTCATACCCAGAAGTTCTAAAACTTTAAGCCTTGGAATTGTGAAGAGTTCCATATATAATTATTATCGACTAGGGATTTCAACCGACTTCCCTTAAATCTAGAGTTAGGATGCATTCTAGCAAACCTGAAAAAGGGAACCAAATTAATCTCAAAGAAAACCTATAATCCATACAGAAGTAGTTTAGATGCAAAATGTACCAAAATCATAAATTCCATACTTTCGAACTCAGTCCTGCAAAACTCTTAGTTTCATACCTTAGCTTGATCTCTCTCATCTTCTCTTCTTCTCCTCCTTCAGTAAGCCCTTGTTTGAAGACCCGAAAAAAATAACCCATTTTGGTCTCCCTCGTCTATTATAATTAAACTTGCCTTTATTTGCTTTTTAAGTCTCAATTTTTTCCCATTTGTATTCGATTTCCCTTTATTTTATTTTGGCCTCATTTTATTAATTCATGTCTTTGATACTTTTGACCATTACACTTTGTCCTTGAATCTTATACAATTTCGGGTTCTAAATTTCCAATTTTCATTTAATTTACGAAAAACTTCAGTTTATATTTCTGAAAATACCTAAACTATTTGAGAAACAACTGAGATACACATTTTAGGGTGTTACATTCAAATACCAAAGCAAGTATTATGGGTGTTTGGATGAATTCAATGATGATTTTGAGGTATTATGGAATATAGAAATTGTATGAAGAGAAATGGTACCAAAAGAGGGAAAAAAGAAGCGATTAGACCAAATTCGAGAAGTGGGTATCGGTACCAAACGAAACATCACAAGTACCACCAACATATGTGTCAGTGCAGTCATAGGTGAAGCGATGGAGTACCACTTGATAGAACCAAATCGATGGGGTACCGATACAAGCGGTACCGGTACCACAGTGTCCAAAATGCCCAGATTGTGTAGTTTTGCGTATTTAAGCCTAAATTCGCATCGATTGTATGAGCGCTTCTTAAATGATTAAGGGTTAAGAAAGATTAGAACTCAATGAAAGCGTAGCGTACCTCGTAAGCCTCGTGACTTATTTGCCTGGTGATATTCAGCAGGTGTGAATAAATCTTTAAAGAAGTATAGTTAAAATTCCTCTCGTTATACATGAAGCGAATTAATGTGTTTGTCGTGATATTAGTTTGAGTGCCTTTGGTAAGCAAGAGTGGGAAAAGTTATTAGGTTGTGCTTTCAGAATTTTTGTAGTAAAAAGTGAGTGTTCTAAACCTATTTTCTCAAATACTAGTATATTATTATTATTATAAAAAGCTACATTTTACACTTTGTATTTAATGGTTTTGAGTTGTAAAACCATAATTCAAAGAGCAAGTAAATGGTTTTGATTTAAACCATATTTGAAAAGCAAGCAATGGTTTTAAATTTTAAAACCATATTTCAAGCAAGCAAGCAAAAGTATATTTACGAAAACATGCCTAACTAAAATCCCTAGTCTTAAGCAAGCATCTGGAGTAAATTATTACGCGCGTGCAGTGGTGTTAGGATATCATACATGCATTTTAGATTTGCTGGTCAGGCAAACTTAGGTCATCGTCATGCATTTAAAAGGAGATCATAACGCATCTGGTATATATAGAGATTAGCGTTAACTAAATTATGATGGAGACCGGTCGGTGCACCATGTATTTATCGGAAAGGTGGAGTGAAGTGTGCTAGGCCCTCCCACCACAGGTGAGGTGGACTGGAGTGCAGCCCGCCGGCTGCGGTCGATGCCCGGGCTCCGGTGTTCGCTAGGATATGACGGCGGGAAAGGCCTCCGGTGGTTGATGATTTATAAGCATGTTTATATAGTTTATCGACCAACCCAGTGCAGTTGAGCGAACCGTGTTTGTTTTTAATGGCTTGGTTGAGCCCGGACTCCGTTTTCTTTGAATGAGCGGTTGAGCCGAGGCTCCGTGGTGATTTTAAAGAAAATAGTTAGGCAGGGCTCAGTTTTTATTTTAAAGCATGCGGTTGACCAGACTCCGTGTTTATAAAATTTATAAACTTTTGACGAAATTTGAGAAAAGTTTTATAAACTTTTAAAGCAAAAGCGAGTAAAGCAATGACGGGAGATTTGAGAAAAGTTTGAAACTTTAAAAATGGCAATGAGGCTTACGGAAAATATTTTGTAAAGAGTTTTACGTTTGAGATGTTTTAAAACGGCTTTGTTTATAAAACATACACTCTCACTCGTTTAGCTCGTTATTTTCTATTTTAAAAACTATTTTCTAAAGATCTAGAACCTTCTGGACCATTTGGGCGATTAGGATTCTCCTGACTTAGAATCAGTGTTGTTATTAAGAATATTGTGAAATACTTTTTGAACTTGTATAATGGAGCATATGTATGTACATAGTGTAATTTTGTGTGGAAATGTGTGAACTGAGGCTCTTTTGTAAGAATTATTCTTGGTTGCCATATTTTGGAAAAAATGTAAAGTGCGTATACGAGGAATTGGAACCATATCTTTACTCAATTTGATATCTTCTTGAGGAATTTGCAGATCATAAGTTGGAATAAGGATTCAAAATTTTTATAGGGTTTGACCATGACAAGCCTTCCACGGGAATTTCTAATTTGTTAAATTAGCAGTGGGGATTTACGTGGGTGCTTGCCTCACAGTGAGGGTGGGGTATTGTCGATGCTTTGTATCTGGTATTGAAGTAAGGTTAATAGCGTCTTTGCCCTGACCACAGTTTCGAGGCGGCAAATGCTGAGCCACAATCACCACCGGGCAGGATATCTCTGTTCGTAATTGACGAGTGTCACTCTGCTCATATCCTGGGGTCATATCTCTCGATCTGGATACTGAATCGAAGTGTCAATGTTGGCCATACATTACCATGAAAATAAACCATAGACATAGAGAAAATCGATGTAACTCATGAATAAAGCTGAACAACATAAATTAAACCACTAATCCTTCTAATGTAAGCAGTTTGACAAAACCAGAAATAAATCTAGAACATAATGAAAGTATTAAAAACATTGGTCCATAAATCTGGTGATGGTTTGAGAAGAGAATCCTCAAAGACACTTGGAGTTATCACGATCTCTGAGATTAAGCTCTTTGGCCGATGTTAAAGCTCCTCTTAAATGCGATAAACTCGATACCTCAGTGGATCTCTGTGCTTTTATAATTATGATGCGGGAATCAGCGGAAGCGTCGCGGCGTTGCGATGTTGGAGCGATCATGATGTTGGTACGCTCTGCGGCTTTGACTTTTGATCGAGCCGCGGCGTTCTGGCGATCGCGATCTTTGGGGCGTCACGGCGTGCTCTTCACTTCTTCTTAAATATCTCATTGAAGCTTTGAAAACCACCATATTCGCGCCAATTCTGGGCCAATAAGATGGGACAATAATACACTTATTAATATATAAAATAAAATTGAAACAAAGTAAAGATGCGGGTATGACATGAGTGTTTTGGACACTCATCACACCTCCAATAGCTTCTTGTCCCAAGCGAACGAGACACAAACAGTTGCGAAAAATATACTAAAACTTCAGTAGCAGAATGTGGCATGTTTCCAAAAGGAAGGATCAAAATGAGCCGAACTCTAAACCTTACCTTGTCTCTAAATTCATAGGATCTTAAAGTTGTTCACTTTCGAAAATTTGCCGGCGAACACGATTCGGTTGACAAGTGATTCGAAACCTCCTGGGTTTCAATGGCCTTTCCCGAGAAGTATGTGCATTGGATGCATGATCTCACAACCCTTTTTCTCTTCGGTTTGATACCCCCGAACTTAGTTGCTTTATTTGGGAGAGTCCCAACCTCTTGAAGGATAGAACACACCTTTTTATTCATACTAACCTACTACTCATGAAGAAAACCTGTGCTGTAGTTTAGTTGAGTGTTCCTGTAGTGGAGATTCGTTGGTGACTCCCTATCAGTTGGTTAAGGGCACCAGACATTTAGTTCCCCTCGAAATTCACCCCGAACATTCAACGACCTAAGGGCCTAGGCTGTGAAACTTCATCCTTTGTCCCATGTAACGAGGCGATTGAAGTGATGGCTCTATTTAGTTAACTAAGCTTTGAAAAGCCCCTCGGACTATGCTCGAGATTCCTACTAGAAATCCCACTCTTTCTATTCACACTTTTTTTTTTTGCTATTTTCTTCTTCTCTTTTTTCTTTTTCATATTTTTTTTAGGCATTTGGGGTTCGTGGCAATCCTCTTTTACAAGTTGCCCATCACTTAGGTGTTTAAACCCCAGGTTCCTTTGAACGTTATGGCCGGGTCTAAGCCTAGAATACCATGGATGTCACGGCTCTGAACCTCGCCTAAGCGGACGAAGGCGTGGCTATCGGGCGCTCTTTACACCTTTTCGGATATTGATGGGCCCGAGTCTTAAACTGAATCAAAAATATCATATCTGAATCTGAAAATAAAACTATCACCATAGTGGTGTTCACGGTGTCCATACGTCGATCTGAGTCCCATTTACATATACATATCTAGCTGTACATTTCGTTTGAAAAAAATCAGAAACGCCTGACCCTGCGTGATGGACTCTTCTTTAGTTTGTTGGCTCAGCGCGTATGCGGAAGATCCGCAGACGTCTTCTTACGTACCTGCAGTTAAAAACCAGGTGCTTCAAAGCCTTGACTTTTAGTGGGAAACATATGACTTATACGCGATATAAATGCATTAATATTCTATTACAGGAAGCATTTAGCAATAACAGATATCAGGATTTTCATGAATTCATATAACAAACTAATTCACATACTTATACTTATAGCAGACTTATACTTATTTAGATCTCCCCTAAGAGTTACAGAACTTACACTTATACGGAGGTACCCGTAGGTACCTCTGAGACTTATATCACAGTACTTGTGGGTGCATTCGGAGCGAAACGATGTATTTACTTTGCATCTTATTTGTTATTCAAACTCTTATCATATAGCGATTGGATTACTGGGCGGTAATAAAATGATGGACCGACCGCGATAGGGTGCTGAGAGGTGCCGATTCAGTGAGGTGCGGTAGCGCAAGCGGGAGTGTGAAGCAGCGATCAAGCGTGCTACCCACATATGAAGTGTTGGCAACACTAGCGAGTCTTTGAAACGCGATCGAGCGTGCTGCCCGCTCAAAAGTCTTGGTAGCCTTGGTAGAATCTTAGAAGCGCGACAAACGTGCACCTTGCGTGGCGAGAAGTGTCGTAGCGGTAGAAGTGCGAAGCAACTGATCGAGCATTCTTTGCCAGTAGCGAGTGTCGTATCATTCAATATATGGTCTTGAGGCATTCTTACATTATGTGTTCGGTAACTTACTATCTTATAATAGGGGCATTACGTTTGCCATAATCGAACTCGCTCGTAGGTAGAGAACCCATTAGTAATTAATGGGGTTCCTATATTTCGAATCTGAATTTGGGCTTAATAATGTAAGAATACCAAAATCAGGGTTGTGGAAGTAGTAGTATGTTTACTTGGATGATGCAGGGTACCGATCTATTACGGTGGTGTTCTCGTTACCATTTTGGTTATGCAAAAGTGATGGTACCACCCTGAATGCAGGTACGAGCGGGGCTTGCAGGAAATGGCGAGATTTTGCGGTTTACCTCACTTTTCTTCAATACATCTCCTCAATTTTATCTACATCAAAACCACGCATAGAATCACGAAAACCTCCCTGACACTTGTAATGGTGGTTTAGAACTTCTTATAACCAAACCCTAAGCGAAAGGATCGAGATCATCGAGTTAAATACATCTGAAAACACAACAGTCCGTAAATCCACTAGAAATAGGAAGGATTTATATTTACATGTAGCAAACTAGGGTTTTTCAAACCCCTTCAACAAATCTGGGGTTTGGATTAAATTCTCATAAACCTGGGTTTATGAGACTATTTAATACCACTAACCATACAAAATCATAGTTTTCCATCTGAGTTCCTTAAATCATACAAAGTTCCTTTCTTGTCATGCTTCTTCAGCCATAACATAACTACTCTTCTCTTCTTTTCCTCTTCACATTTTGTTCGCGAAAGACAGGAAGCGAAACTTGGTCTTCACCCTTTTATATTAAATTTTCCTTTTATTTTCCTTGATTATATCTCACATATTGCAAAAACAAGTTATGCCTTTCACTTCTGTATATTCTTACAAATATTATAGATTCTATGTCTCATTTTGACAAATTACAATTTACCCTTGTATCTGCTTGTACAAATTAGGGTTCTCGATTTCCATGTTTAGCATTTAAGTCTGAAAATTCCAGTATCTCAAAGTACCACTAAGCTTGTGCTAACGATTAGGGTATATTTTAAGGGGTGTTAACTCGTGACGCCCCATTTCGGCCTACTTGATTATCAATAGAGGGACAATATTTTTTCTCAAACTTATATTTTCAATATTCTTTATACTAATGTTAAACATTTAACATATTATATTAATATGTGGTGAAATATATACATGCTCGTATATGGAAGTGTTCAACATTTACAATATTTATTGTTTCTGAAAATAAAACATATCTGAAATAGACGAAAAGAAAGAAAGATACAGGTGGACTTAGTAGTGTGTTGGCCTTGGTTGTTGATGTGGAGTGTAATAGGACTTCTCGTTTTGCTTCTCTGTACCTACAGGATGAAACAGTGCTAAACATAGCTTAGTGGGAGTGCCTGGATGACCTACAATAAGGGTCATCGCTGCTTCTATACACATGCATGCATCTAACATTATCATATCATTTAAACATGCTTATACATATTTCATATTTACTTATCCTTTCACATATTTCATTTCTTATCATTTACACTTTGCTTCGGCATTCTTGTCTGATATACTTGTCATATTAGCATATCGATTGATATCTTCCTTACATATCATATCATATCATTTCATGTGTCATATTCAAGTCATTTGTTTATGTTTCATGCACCTTAAACAAAGTGGATAAAGGAAGCATAAGGCAGAAAGTCAATACTCTCTCTGAGAAAGCAGTGGTCTATAAGGGCTTGAAGGCATTTATCATTGTCTGAGGTGACCATCTATATAAGGAGCGAAGGCGTTGTTATCATTATCTGAGACAATGACTATCTATAAGGACCTAAAGCGACTGTGGCAGCCTGAAGCGAGGCCCGGCCCGATCACGTTATCTTTGCAAACTTGTTTTTCCCTTTAATAGAGCGCCTTATCTATCCCTCGACCAGTTCTAGCGAGACAATCCATGTATATTTTATGTTCGGTACATATCTCATATTCAGAATAATTATTGTCATCTGTAATCATATGCGATATTCACACAATCATTTATTTGTATCTTTGCATTTTTATATACTATTATACATGAACATATGGTTACCTTCTTATGAGCTATTTTCTATCATTCCAATTTCATAAAGCTATATATGGATGGATTCTAGACTCAAAGGGCTTTCCATAGAGTCTAAGAACTTCCAAAACGGAGTTCGGATGAAGAAATTATAACTGTCGAAGTTGGAAGCTTACATGAGCAGTGGCTGCGACAGCACCGGTAGGAGCCTACTATTTTCATGCTTTTTGGACCTATGTAGGTTACAATATCATCAGCTATATATGAATGGATTCTATGCTCAAGGAGCTTATGAGTCGAGCATCAGCGAGTTCGAGCAGAAATTGGCGTAAGGGGTGGAGCTTCCTGAGCAGTGTGGCTGAGCAACCGGCGGGGCCTACTTTTCATGATTTCTTGACCTAATATGAGTTTAATATTATCAATATATATATGGATGGATTCTATACTCAAGGAACTTATATATTCCAAGAACATCAAAAACAAAGTTCGAGACCCAGAAGAAATTATGACCGTCGAAAGTTGGAAACTACATGGACCAGGCTCACGACGGTAGGCCTATATTTTCGTGATTTTACGGATCTTCATGATTCAATATATCAAACTATATATGGATGGATTCTATACTCCAAAGAGGTTCCATAGAGTCCAAGAACATCGAAGCGGAGTTCGGACAGAGAAATTATGAGCCATCAAATTTGGAGAAGATTTTAGCGTTATCTCCTTAAAACGATATTTCCTTAATAAATATTCCTCATGAGGATTACAATCAAATAACTTTAAATCGAAACACACCAATATACCAAGTAGTTCTTTAGATAAAATTCATCAAATGGAGTTATGGTTTAGTTTTCCATACAAAAACATGAACACCCATCGAGTTCCATCTGCCAATTTCAAATATTCCATTACTAAATCCATAGTACCCATACAAAACTACTTCACTTTTTACCGTTCTTCTCCCTCTTAGCACCTTCTTTATATATTCTCTTCTTCTTCTTCTCTCTTCAGCATTAATTTTTTTTTGCTTTCTAAAATGAGACCATAGATCTTATCACTCTTTTTGGTCTTAATTCTCCTTTAATTTCACTTTAGTCCTCGAACTCTTTTTCTATTGCAAATCAGTTACCATATTTCACTTTAGCCTATAACTTTTTTTATCTTATGACTTTTGTGTCAGTGTTAACAAATACAAATTTACCCTTGTATCATGTCTGAGTCGGGTTTGAAATTTTTCTTAACAAAATAATAATTGCGAAAAATTTAAAATGCACTTATAATATACTCTAATTATGTTTAAAAATGCATAGGGTGTTTTTCGGGGTGTTACAATGGAGATCACATGTGTGTGGGTGTGGTAGACTAATCGGGGTGGTTTCTTGAACACGAGGAGGTGACTGCTATGTCACCCCCTTTTATCAAACATGTAATTCAGAGCATCTAAAGCCCGGATGAGTTCTTGTGTGAATTGCATTGTGTTTTTCGAAAATATTTGAAGGGGTAAAAAAGATCCTTGATTAGCAATCGGCATCACAAACCTATTTACTAACTGACCATAAAACATAAACAAAGCGAGACATCCCCAACTCCACGTAAATCGAAGCAATGGCCAAAATCTGAACATAAACATAAAATATTATGCAAACATATCTAGACAATTAAAGCACATGATGCCAAGCCAGATCACCCGTACCCCCAAATAAGAATGGGCGATATCTCGATTAATGAAATAGAAAGAAAGGTGTCGAAACTCCCTGTCGATCAGCAGGATCCTGCATTGATGGTGGTATTATATGAAGGCGGGCCAAGACCCAGGCTGCTCATGGATGATGGTGGTTGGAGGATGGTAAGCGGTTGCTCATGAAGGTTCGCATGTCATCCCTGAGTGCGTCCATGTCCTAGCTCATGGTGACTGGTGCTGAGTTCGCAAATCCCGGTATGTCGATGAAGCTGGTGAGGTCTACACAGGTACTCTCTAGTGTAATCCCAGTGGGCTGTGAGGTCTTATCTTTGAGATGGGTTTGTGGTGGTGGGGTTGGGTGGATGTTGAGCCTCCTTCAGTCACCTGCTGTCAGGGATCCCTGAGCTTCTAGTGACCTCTCTAAGCTCATCCTGTGGGAGGCTCATTGCTCAGTGTATATCTTCTTTGGCCTTAGTACACCAGTTTTGTCTTTCTTAATCATGTTCGCGCCAGTGAGTGTATCCCCATTCTCTGTTTGTCTCTCTAAAGGTACCTCGACTTGTATGGAGTGGCGTAGATAGGAAAGGGGTGCCCTGGTTCATCTTACATCTTTGTTTATAGGATTGCATCTCACATAACTGCCCGACATCAAATGGAATGTCCTGGATAATGGCATAGTTAAGCAGGGCCCTCTTGGAAGTCACTTCACACATATTAGTCATCAAAATGAGATGTGATGTAATGAAGTGATGCCATACTTTAGGAATGTAGGCCAAGTGTTTGGCCTTGAAGTGCACTGCGTGCCCTTCATTGCTCAATTTTCACTCATCGTGCCCGTTGGTCAACATCTTAAGGAACTTGGGATAATTGGGATGCTCATGGAACCTATCATAGGCCTTAGGGTTAACCGGTTCTAGGTTATAGTACCAATTGATAGACTTTGCACTGAAGTCTACCAACACCCCGCGCACCCGGACTGTGAGACCCCATAAAATTATAATTTTCTAAAAAAGGGCAAAATCGTAATTTCGGTAAAAATCCAAAATTTTTCTAGATCTCGGATGATGAAATGGATTTCACCGTTGGAATCGTCTCGCGAAATCTAGCTAACACGTTGACTTCACCGACCAGACAATAATTTACACAAGCCAAGGCATTGAGTTTCGGGTACCGTAAAACGACATGTGATGTGATGAAAGTCACCTAGAACATGTACTCATGTGACACATGTTTCATAAGTAGAGAAATGACGGGAACGGGCGGCAAAAAAAATCGTGCCACGTGTCAAAATCTAGAAGAAGGGACACAAACGGTATTAATGGAAAGTTTAATGAGGAAAAGGACAAAATAATGCATAGTGGTTGTCTTCTCAAATTGAAAAAGGGGAGAAAGACGTGAAGAAGGGAAACAATTTACATAAGCTTGAGATTTGAGATTTTAGTGAGAGATATTGTGACTTCTCTCAGGGACATACATCCAATCGCCTAAATTGCCAGACAAGAAGGAAAGTCGCCCACGCAAAGGGGAGGCTCACGCGCGTGGCTCCAGCGAAGGAGTTTCACAACTCCGTGAAGCAGGTTTTATCCTACTTGTTTTATTCTTGATTTGGGCAAGCTTTGTGGATGCGCTCTCTGGTTTGAGGCCTTGAACGGCCGGTTGATGGGTCTCAAACCTTGGAACCGAATTGTTGTAATTTTTGAAGCCCATTTGTACAGTCCGTGACTGTGTTGGGGCTGTTTTGGATGTTTATTTCATAAATTATGAAATAAATTGTATTGTGGTGTATATGAGGCCGGAAATGGCTATGAAATTTGGGTTCACAAAGTGGAACCGATATGGGGTGATTGGCAGTGAACAGTAACCCGAGGGTTTCACTGTTCACGTGAATAGTATTTACGCATTAAATTGTGAGAATATGTGTTTGGTTGAGTAATTCAAATTGAATTGCTCGTGTTTGTTAATTAGCCCATGTGAGCTAATTTCTGATGAAATGAATGACTTGATTTGTGTGGAAATGGATAGGTTAATGCATGAACTTTGTGTATTAGCATAATGTCACAATTATATGGAATATAATTGTGTGTGTAGGCCATTGGAAACGAGATTGTGATTTGCTCAAGTGAGCTAATTTGGGTGATGATTGGTATTGTTGAATTACATGTGGTGTGAATTGCAAATTTGAGAATGTTGCATAATGAATATATTGGTATATTAAAGTTGAAATGGCATAATGCATTTCATATGAACCGGTAAATTCTAGAAATTAGTATGTGTGTGCCGACATGAATTTTCCGGGAATATGAATATGTTGCGAAGTGAATTTCACTGTGATGATTTTCCTCCGAGAACGGGTTTCGGGAGGACTCCGTCTAACAGATCATTTCGATGAGGACTAAGGACGCTGAAGGTTCTCCAACACATTCTCCTCTGAGGGTAGTCCCATATTTTTACTGACACGTCGGTAGTGTATTTTTGAAAACAACAAGTTTTGTTTTGAAAAGTGATACTTTTCTCATACATGGCTTAGGCAAGTGTGAGGGAGCTCATGAGAAACTCCTGACATCGTTGAAAGTCATGTAGACATTCAAGTAGGATCACGATTTACTTGAATGTGTGTTTAAATTGAGCATTGCATATGCACTTAGGTAGAGAGGTAACATTTAGGTGATTCCACTACTGGCATTAGCCTCACCCCCGCTTCGAGGGAATTATATTATTTCCGTGCATGTGGAGTGCAGGACGAGGAGACAACTCATCTTAGAGGCCGAGTTTGAGAAGAAAGCCGGGTTATGGCTTTGGTGTTTTAGTTGGATACATGTATTAGAATGTTTTTCATTTTAATATATGTTGTATAACAATAATTTATTAACTCTTGAAACTATTGTATATAGTTGGTATATATTGATGAGTATTGATGCATGGGCCCAAGTGGCCGTTTTTACTCATGTTATGTTTTATGACGTTGATTGGGACAGGTTAGGTACCTCGGGTAGAGCTCCCCGTACAAGGGAGACTCTGCCCGATTTTTGTGAGTCGTGTCGGGTTACCCGACATTCACGAGTATTCCACGGGTTGACAGGTTGTCAATGGACCCTCGGGTTTTGGGGTTTCACAGCTTGGTATCAGAGCTTAGGTATACGAATACCTAGGGAGCTCGGGTTTGGGTATCCATCACCTCTTGGTGTGGTTCGATGTAGGTTTAGGTATGAGATTACCTAGGAAGGCATGAAACAAAACTAGGACACTGCATGCATGTGTTTTAGGTGATTGTTGATGTTTGATCATGATTGTGAATGATATGCATAACATGAATTGTTATGTGTTGTATGAATGGGGTGTTGAAAATAACACATAGATGTTGGAAAACAAAATTTGGAGTTTTACAAAGGAGAAAAATGAAAAAGAAAATAACAAAATAAATTTATAAATTTATTTGGTTTACTGAAATGAAAAAGGAGTGTGAAGAAAATTGTTTTCTAAGGTTTAGGTAAACTCGAAGAAAATCAAATAAAATAAATTTTTATAAATTTATTTGAGTGTTCGAAAATGAGAAAAAAAAAAAAAAATATATATATAGAGAGATATGAGATATATATATATATATATATATAGTATATATATATATATATATATATATATATATATATATATATATATATATATATATATATATAGGTATATATATTTTTTTGGTATTTTCTAGTAGTTTGGAAGAAATGAAAAAAAGGAATAAAAATCAAAAAATAGGTGTGAACCTAATGGGCTACGCCCATTTTAATATAGTATCGTGGTCATAATACAAGTATCAGATGTGACATGGTGGTTTGCGCGCTAGGGAAAGTGTATTGCAATAGAGGATTGTATTGCAACATGGGTGTGCAATGGGTTGGAATTGTATTGCAAGAGGGAAGAGAGTTTGGCTGGTGAGGGTGGGTGCCACAATACACTTAGGTGTGACAGACAGAGCAAAGTGGCTTGGCTAGGGGACAAGTGTGTCTCAATTAGAGCCGGCACTGGCGGTTTATCGGCGCCGGGCCGATACCGCCAAGGGTATAGCCTGCCGGATCAATGGCCAATTAAACCGGTCGCCATTTTGCTGGCCCAAATCGACTCTATCACAATACACGGCCAAATGCCACCCTATGTGAAATTTTTTTTAAAATTATTTTAATCAATAAATTTTCGCTTTATTGGGGACACTCAAGCCATTCGCTTTGGTACGTAAAGAAAGAAAGAAACTCCACAAGAGACTAACAATACCAAAGACTACAAAGCTATTTTCCTATCTAAGTCGGGAATCAAAATTTTCATTCTCGGGAGAAGAAAGGTATCCATGTCGACTAAAAACAAATAGCTCAAACTCGCCAGAATCGGTTAAAATTCTTTACCTGAACTAGATTCTTCTCACCTTCATGAAGACACCAAGATCGTGGATCGACATTCCTCGCGCCTTCTCTCTTCTTGATAGCTCGCTTAACATGTCTCGCAGTAGCCAAAATAGGAGTCAATCTCGCCTATGATACGTCATAAAGTACATCCATAACCTTCAAAGCAGAGCGTAAATAAAAGCAATCGCAATGGTTTAGACTGGGGTAACCATATCGCATCTCCAACACTCGCATCTCAAGTGGCAGAAGGCCAACGCTTTCTCGCATCACATTCTATATGGGTAGATCATGTTGGCCGATATAGGCTGCGCCTTCCGAGGTACAAACTCATTCATTTTTGCGGATCAAGTAGCGTCACCCTTCCCAGACCTAAGGAAGAAAATTTTGCCAAACCAGATATGAGATTAAAGATCTAAAATTGAATAATTGCCAAAGAAATAAAGTGGAACTGGATTTTTTTTTTTTTTTTTTCTTTTTCATTCAACCTTAAGACTCGACTGCTTTCCACACAAAAACCAAAAGAAGAGAGTGGTCTTTCCGTAACCCTGGAGGACCTGTATAATGTCATTCTCGCAGAAAGAAAAAAATGCAAAATTCAAGATGAATCTTCAAAGACATTCTAAATTGAGAAAGGAAATTTTCATTGATTTATCAATCATTTTTCACTCTTCAAGCAAATTCATAATCTCACCTCTCGAGGTTCTTTGATGATTCCACTCACATCCTCAAGAATAGTGAATTCCTCCTATTATCTTGACGAAACCGAAGGGCCACAAGGCATCCTTCAAAATGTATGAAAAATTATAATCCAAAACCAAACTCAACCACAAGAGTATTGATTTACAAATTTAATGCTCATGTATCAGGTTACCTCAACTTTACTAAATACAGTTATGGAATGAAGGCGTAGCTCAGCTTCCTATAAAGCTTCTCGTGACGATTGTCGATGCTCATATCTAACTTCAAATTTCGTGAATAATCCCAACTCAAAAAATGGAAGAAACATGAAAAACCCATTATTAAAAATCCAAAGGAAGATGTTGTTTATCTCGTCGAGAAAATGTAGGAAACACCCATCTTTCTGGGCAACGAAGAAAAGAGGATATCGCACCTCTCGATACGATTCTGAGCTTCAAAGAAGAACCTCTCTTATTATCCTCTTCGCCAGCTACCAAACGCTCAATCAAACTCGGCTTCCCCGAAACCCAAGATTGTTTATATCAACTTCATCGCCTTCACGCCTTCGATCCCAATAAAGAAACCTTCTCAACCGGAATGTAGTCGGAAGTTTCGAGGGAGGCCCTGGCTTCGCAGCTTCCTCATCATCCCTCATCCCTTTAAGACCTGGAGAAACATCCGTGCCGAGTTCCTCCATACCGAGAGAAATCTCCATGTCCCTCAATTTACTCCTCAACAAATAAACTGATGGAAAAAGAAGACTGAAAATGCTTAGGAGGATTGTCGCCGGCGAGGTGGTCGCCTAGGAGCTCACGAGCTACGGTGATGAACGGAGAAGGAGGAGCCTGCCTTTACAAAAACGAAAAGGAAATAGGTGGTTTGGAACTTAGAAGGATAAGGAATAAAGCAAAGTAGCAGCTAGGGGTTTTTTATTTACTCAAACCGGCCAACAAAAATCGGGTCACTCGATTCAAAAGACTATTTGGCCCAATAAATAACTAAGCCCAGCCACATTTAGCCCGATTTTCTGCCAAAAATAGGAGCCCAGCCTGGCCCTAATTTCGTCAAGGCTAACCCATCCGGTCGCTCAAATTGCCAAATTTCTTAGTCTCAATACACTTATCAGACAGGATCAATGTCGGCTGGGCAGAACCCGCTCACTATGCGCCTTGTATCGTGACTAAGGCTGCAAGGCTGGTGAGGGAACTGTATTGCAATACCATAGGTTGTAGTCGCACATGAGCGTACCGTCGGCTGAAACCCATTGCACATGCCAATTTAGTGTATCAGGACCAAAAGTGGCATGAGGAAGGCGTACCGTGGTTGCGACACGGGCCTGGCCAGGCCACGACATGGCCACACGCTACGCGACACGGCCGGATCACCCCCACACACCCGCCACTGGGCTCGCGACATTCCGGGCGCCTCGCTGACCACACGCCCACGCCACAAGGGACCCGGGCTCGTGTGCCGGCCGGGCCGTGCCGTGCTCGCACAACTCAATTTTGAATCGCCGACCCAACATCGCTTCCGAGTCACCGCTTTGACATGCTCATGAACACTGCTCATCACAAAAATGTTCATGCACTTAAATTCTTTTAATAAAATAAAATGAAATAAATCTAAATAAATTATATAAAATTTTTTGAAAAATGAAATTAAGTAAAATAAAATTTTTTGTGGATAAAATGATTTGACATGTGGAAATAGTTGTTCCTACCAGTAATATAATAGATGCATGGACATCGTATAGTGAACCGCATTATCTCGAAAGGGCGAATATGTCTCAAATCTGTTTATGCTCTTGTAGATATATTGAAATGGGAATTTAATCGCTATTAAACTGTGGTGATGGCTAGTCATTAAACAATATTATATAAAGATTTCAAAGAGATGTATTCTTCTAAAACAAGAGGGCAAATATATAGATACAATACATCCTAGTACCAGGTCCAAAAAAGGAAAAACAAAATTGTTCTATATCTATATACAAGATTTCTTGGTCAACTTCATAATTTCTAGGATTAATTACACAAATTGTTTCTATATCTATATACAAGATTGGTTAACTATCATAATTTCTAGGATTAATTACCGAATCAATCTAATATTGTGTACAGCTCATGCAGACACTCCCCCTCAAGTTGGTGCATAGATGTCTATCATGCCTAACTTGTCAATTATACCATGAAAAACCTTCCCTAAAAACTCGCTTTTGTGAGTTATTATCACCAACTCATCCTGGATTAATAAATGGGAGAATTGTATAATCTTTTCATCGAGGCCTCCTTGACGAATGATTCCATCAACTTCAACATACTTAGGTGCGATCATGTTGAACAGATTTTGTGCAATTTGAATGGCTGCCTTATTATCACAATAGAGATCTCATAGGGTGTAGCATATCTTAATCCCCAAGTCCCTCAAGATATTCCTTATCCATAACACCCGCATACACCATGAGCCAAACTCAAAATTCAACTTCAAAGACTTGATCTTGCTACTACCTTCTCGCTTCTTGCTTTTCCCAAGTGACAAGATTACCTTCCCACAAAAGTGGCAAAGTAACCAGAGATGTGATCTTCCGGGGTTGTTTGATCACCCGCCCAATCAGAATCCGTATCCTTCAATGTTAGAGATACCATTTTTCGCGAACAAATCCTTTCCGAGCACTCTTAAGTATCTTTAAGATCCATTAGATCTGCTCCAACAGCCCTTCTACTGCGCATGCATGAACCGGGCTCACAACGCCACCGTGATATGATATATCCGCCTTGGAGTGTGATAAGTGGTGATTAATCTTCCAACTAATCGCCGATAACGACTTTGTCCGCCACGGGGCTTGGTCCGAGAATTCTCGAGCTTATGATTCATTTCCATTTCGCGCCCCTACCGGTTTAAATCAAGATCTCTGCTTCGGGTTAGAAGATCTAACACATATTTTCCTGCGGAGCAAGACTCCATGTTTCGGGATCTTGCTACCTCAATTCCCAAGAAATATTTAAGTTACCGAGATCCTTCATTTCAAATTTTATGGCTAAATACTTCCCCGTAAAGCTCATTTCATGGTTGGTCATCTCCCACAAGACCATATCATCAACATACACAATTAAAGCCAAGCATTTTCCTTCTTTGTGTTTCATAAACAAAGTGTGATATGAGTTACTTTTGCTTATAGCCTCTAACTCCTTCATTGTAGTTGAGAATCTCCCAAACCATGCTCTAGGTGACCTAAGCTTTCAAATTTCATACAATGACTTTTTAATTTACTGCATTTCACCTTTACATGAAGAACTATTTTTAACTCCCGAGTGGTAGCTCCATATGCATTCTTCTTCCAAATCTCCATTGAGGAAAACATTTTAACATCAAATTGTTGCAAGAGGCGCCTCGATTTGGTCGCTATAGATATAAGAATGCGACCGTTTGATCTTTAGCCATCAGTGCAAAAGTATCCCTACAGCCTATCCCATACCTTTCAGGCATTTCCTTCTCGCAACTAGTCGGGTTTTATATCTATCAACATTTCCATCCGGTTTGAGTTTCACCGTGAACACCCATCTCGCATCCAATTGGCTTTGGCCCCTTAGGCAAAGGTAACAAGTTCCCAAGTGGCATTCTTTTGTAGAGCCCCATCTCTTCGTTTCATCGCCTTCTCCATTTTGATCGCCTAACGTGATCCCCGCACATTACTAGGAATAGAAACTGTGGGACAATTGATTAACAAGAGAATGCATACGTATTCAAATAACTTATGAGGATGACACATAGTTGTTAATTGGGTATTATCTTGGCTTCAGATCAAGTTCATACTGCTTTTGAACTCCCTATTCAATTCCTTTGTGATATCTAGAGCCGATTTTCAAGTAGGAACATATGTTTCATTAGACTCTCCAAACACAGAATTCATACTTACTTGAGGAGGAACATTCTAGGTTGATTCTTCAGTTAATGGTGTAGATGGGGGCAACTCTGAGGGTATCGGTGGTGATTCACTCCCAGTTTCATGATTGTGATCACAGCCTTGTTGCAAAACATGCTTAAAATGTTCATTCACCTTTTCCAACTAAATAAACTCATCACCTCCACCACTCTCTCAAGAATATTCTCCAACTAAATAAACCTTCCATCACTCCATCATTCTCTTCACTCTGAGCTCTCCCCCAAGAGACTTAGAGACTTCGGAGTAAGGTTCTAATTCTTGGAAAGAGGCATCTTAGAGTCACATGTAATGGGTTTGTGGATCATAGCACCTATATCCTTTTGAAATTCGTAGTAGCCAACAAAAACACATCGTTTCTTACATGGATCGTAGTTTATTTCTCAAGATTTTCAGGATGAGAACATATGCGGTACATCCAAAAACTCAGGGTTCAAGATTCGGAAGATGGGGAATTGAAAGTAAGGATTGCAATTTCTGTTGAGGAGATTGAAAGTCTATTACTTGAGAAGGTGTTCGATTGATGTGGTAGGCAGCAGATTTCACAGCTTCAACCCAATAAAATCGGTGCTCCATGCCGAAGAGGAGTGGCGCACTACCTCCAAAAGTTGTCTATTCTTTCTCTCCGCTAATCCATTTTGTTGTGGAGCATAGGGTGCATGAGGTTTGGATGACGAATTCCATGGTTTCCTCAAAATTCCCGAGGCATCCATAAACTCAAGTACTACTGTTAGATTGCCAAACACGAATCTGCTTTTGATACTGGGTGTGAGCCATTTTGTGAAAATTTTGGAATGCTAGGACACACATCACTTTTTACTGCTAGGACACCTAAGTCATTCCAAAGGCATTCATCAAATAAATGTCACAAAGTAACGAGCCCAGATATAGAGGGAACCTTATAGACCCCCAAACATAAGAGTGAATAACTTTAAAGATTCGAACTTTTATTCGGACACGGTGAATAAGAAATACGGTGGCTCTTAGCCAGTTCACAAGTGTCACAATGAAATTCCCTATCATTCAATCTTGAAAAATGTTGTGGTTGCAATTTCTTAAGATAACCAAAAGAAAGATGTCCTAATCTACGTGGCATAAATCCATATAGTTGTTCGAGCCTCTTTATCGCTTAGTTTGATTCGCTCGATCGATGATCCCCATTCTCTCGGCAACTCTAAGTAGTAAAGTTTGCCTCGTTTAACACCATAACCAAGAATCTTTCCCGGTTAGGAATGTCTTGAAAGACACAAAATGAGGGCCAAAAGTTACAAATTCCAAGCGAGTTGAAGTAATTTTGGGCTACCAGATGTAAAAGGTTGTATTAAAGAGAGATGGAACAACATGACAAAGATCTACGTGAGAGTATTAGACAAGATAACAGATTCCTTCCCCAAAGAATAGGAGGTGCTACTCATTGGCGGTGGAAATTAACCATTGGAGAAGAAGGAGAACAAATTTTAACCGGATCATCCTCGATTAGTGTCCAAAAAGTGCTATTTGAACCCTATTTTTACTAGGTTTTGAGCGCTTGTGTACTAATTATTATAATTAACCCAATTGACATGTTCGGGTCCCTATTGCACTTCTAATTGCATTCCGAGGCTGTTTTTGTAGTTTTTACAGGAATTGGAGGCCAAATTATCGTGTCAATCCAATCATAACCAAAGTCGGGTTGATTTTCACCACTTCATATGGTCTCATATATCAATTTCAAGAAGCTGTGAATGAAGAATTTCCAAAGCAGAAGAAAATTGAAGAAAATGGCAAGCAACAAAGCTGCGGATGCGTTGGAGCAAAGAAACTCGCAGAAGCACAATCAATGGAACAGTTGATGAATAGGAAGCCAAATTCGCTACGCCGAATTTTCGCTATGATAGCGAAAATTACTGTGCATAGTGAAAATGCAAATTTTTGCTATGCACAAGAAAGCCGCCAAGAGTTAGCGAAATTTCGCTTAGCTAGCGACATCGTAGATAGCAAATTTTCCATTTTTGCTATCTTCTTAGATTTTCGCTAGCTTAGCTTAAATTTCTCGCTAGTTAGCGAAATTTTCGCTTTATGCTAGCTAAAATTCCTCATATATAAATGGATGCCCCGTGGATTTTGATATTTTTGATTCCAAACCATCTCGTTGTGCTAATTACCACTTTGTTCCTATTGTAATTTCATATTTTAGGTCTTTTTTGTCATTTCACACATTGGGTTGGCTATAAAGCCAACTTGCGATTTTTGTAACCCTAACTTTAATCTTTCATGACGCAGCTAGCCTTTGTTTCCGCTTCCTCTCTCTCTCCTCTTTCTCTCCCTCTCGTTGCCAAACACCTCCAAGGATGACAACTTGGAGGATGAGTGCCAAACCACTTCCCTTCTTGAAGTAAAAGGCCATCGGGGGAAGGATCCGCAGTCGGGCCGGTGGTTCCCCTCGTTTTTCATGCAAAGAAGCTTTACATTTTGGCTCCCAAATTTCTAACTCTGTGTTTAAAGCTTGATGTACTTTCGCTAATACTTGGCAGCTTTTAGGTTCAGTATTCTTAGCTTTAGATACACCGGATATCCATTAGTTGCTCTTTACTGAGCCACCGGAAGTAGGTTAAGGGGGTTATGTTTTCACCGTAAGTGCATCCTTATAAATACTTGGTAATCTTTAGGTTCAAGTGGGATTCTTATTTTTAGATCCATCGAGACTATTAGTTACCCTTTATGAATCATCAGAGGATGAGTCAAGATAGATTTCTCGTACCGTAGGGAACCATAAATGTTAAATAAATGCTTTCTATCAAAAGGAAAATTATTAGGGTTTAGGTTTTAATGCCAAATGAAGATCCGGTTCGAGATGACTATATGTCATCCTCCCCAACGCGAGGAAATTAACCCGGACCCTCGGGTTAGCCTAGATCTTAAACTCCAAAGTGGGCCCAATGCTTCAAGGAGTTCTATTTTACATTTTATTTCATTTATTTTCAGTGTCCAAACCACCAACCCACTGTTTTTATCACCACCTTAAAATCCAAATTTAATTCACCATTTTTGACTTCACTCAAATCATTTGTACGAAGAAAACCCATCCCTCGTTTCAACCCTAGACTTCACTCGTAGACCGCAAAGAGCTTGACTACAGCAGTGAGGAGGAACTTGTAATTATGGTTTTGTTGATTCCGCATCACCCTACCGTGGCACGAATCAGTCCCACGTCATGTGATCGGATGCACCTGTATCAATAATCTAAGTTCTATTCTTAGAAGTTGCAGAAAATACAGACGCTACCAATACACTGGATGGGCAACATTTGCAGTAGGCAGCGGCTGATTTTCTTCCGACGATGTCATCATAGCTCCTAACACCTTTACAGCTTCTTTTGAGAAGTCCCACCACTCCAAAACTCACAAAGTACTTACGAGGGTGATGGTTTCCCTCGAGGGAAAATACGTGATACAATGGAGCCTCTTGCAAACTTCTTTTGGACTGCTTGCTCGATACCATGTCAAACAATAGAGTTTCTACAGAAAGATTTCAAAGAGATGTATTCTTCTCTAAAATAGAGGCAATATATAGATACAATTACATCCTAAAAATTAGGTCCTAAAAAAGGGAAAAACAAATTGTTTCTATATCTATATACTGATTGGTCAATCATCATAATTTATAGGATTAATTACACAAATTGTTTCTATATCTATATACAAGATTGGTCAACTATAATAATTTCTAGGATTAATTACCGCATCAATCTAATATTGGGTACAGCTCATGCAGACACTAGTCGAGGACGAGGACGTAGAGGGCGCCTAATGGGGTATCGGTCGTGCACCACCCAGCGTTTAACCAAAGAGGGCTTTGCCGAGGCAAAGAGGTTACGGCAACCAAGTATCGCACAGCCGGTATAGCAGTGTAGTCGTGGAGGTCCCAGTAACCTCCAGAGGTTTAGGCTTATATCATCCTCCGACATTCACAAGGGAGGAGATCCGATGGTTGCAGACCATTGATTCATGCGGATTGAGAAGGTGTTGGGAGGCCATGGTATTACCGACACGACTGGGGGATTAGGCGTCTGAAATGGAAGGTGAGGCCCAAGTATGGTGGAAATGGGCAAGGACCTCTAGAGACCTAGAGGCGATGACATGGGCAGAGTTTCAGGAGCTATTCATGGGTAACTATTTCCGACACGCGAGGCATGCGGGCTCGGGAGTTCCTAGAGCCAAGCAAGGGGCGCGATGACCGGATGGATTATGCGGCTAGATTCACAGAGTTAGCCCGTTTTGCTGAGGATTACGTGGCAACGAACATGGCCAAAGTCAAGAGATTCGAGAATGGGCTGAAATTGTCCATTCGAGGTAGGATTGTAGGACTTCGCTTACAGGACATGGACTCCATGGTTGGGACGGCCCTGACCATAGAGAGAGAGATCGAGGATGCTCGGAGCACTAGGGATGCGGGTGTTGGTAGCAAGAGGGAGGATCAACCTTCTTCTAGTTTGGGGAAGAGGCAGAAGACTTCTGCTTCACATGAGTTTCAGGACCAGGGCCAGGATTGGCACTAGGTCGCCCGGCAGCAGAGATGTTACTTCCGCCGACACTGGGGTACGTGGAGATGATCGTCTCAGAGACAGGATCCTAGACTTGGGACATCACAAATTCCAAGTAGCTGTAGAACAGAAGAGTATATAGTTCATTCCTCCACACCCTAGTACGGGTCGAGTCCGCTCAGCTGGTGCTATACAAGCACCTTCGGCAAAGACAAAAGGGCTGAGAGGGATTAGGATGTGTCGAGGTCAGGTACAGGACTCACAAACTGGGACTTCTAGTCAGGCAGGGCAGATGATATGTTATTTATGTCGACAACTTGGGCATATGAGGCGATATTGTCCTAGGAGGCAGAGGTCTCATGGTACTACGGCTGAGCATACAGAGTAGCCGGATATGTAGGGTATGTTTCTACTCTTGCACTTGTTGACTAGAGTAGCATTTAAATTGGATGCATCATATTCATTCATTGTTGCATCTTGTGTGATGGATTTGGGCTTAGAGGTTAAGGCCTTTAGAGAAGCCAGGTATGGATGTTCTTCCCTAGGAGGTAGGGTGAGAGTTGACCCGATGTGCCTGGATTACGAGTTGCAGATCTCCGAGATTCGCCTTCTGTGGTCGACCCCCCCGGACTCAAGGCGCTGTAAAGATGGCATCATTGCGTTCATGTGCACAGTAACATCGTGTCGAGTCGGGTGTGGGTGCACTGTATGGTCACTCACCACTCTAGGTGAGTGTGGGCTAAGTTTGTCTTTGGGACTACGTCCCATGAAGACTCATAGTTCGAATCAGGAAATGAAGATAAATTATTATGTGTTGGGCAAAGCAAGAAGGGGTTGTTAATCCACTAAGGTGAGAAGCCTGAAGTTAGGGTAAAGGAGACCCGCGGTGGTATCCGAAAGGTTTTGTGTGGGTGTAAGAGACGAAGTGAAACTATCTGAATTTGTTTGGGTGTAAAGACCGGGAGATCCGAATTTACGTATTGGGTGTAAGGGCCGAGGAGCTATCCAATTTACGCGAAGTGTAGGGCAGGGGAGGTATCCCGAGTGCAGCATGGAGTGTAAGAGACTGGAAGAGATCGGGGCTTATGTGAGGGTGTAAGGGCTCGGGAGGTATCCCAATTTACGTGTGGGTGTAAGGGCAGGAGAGATCTGAATTTCTATGTGGGTGTAAGGGCAGGAAGTATCCCGAATTTTACGTGTGGTGTAAGAGACCTGAGGAGATATCGTAAATTTCTATGTGGGTGTAAAGACCCGGGGAGATATCCCAAATTTTTGTGTGGGTGTAAGAGACTCGGGGAGGCATCCCAAATTTTTGTGTGGGTGTAAGAGACTTGGGGAGGTATCCTAAATTTTTGTGTGGGTGTAAGAGACTAGGAGAGATCCCAAAGTGCATTGTGGGTGTAAGAGACAGTGGAGTTATCAGAATTTACGTGTGGGTGTAAGGGCAGTGGAGATATCAGAAATTTACGTGTGAATGTAGAGGCTCGCGGAGTGTAGTAGAAGAGTTATGTTGCGAGATGAAAACACGGTCAAATTATCCACATAGACTTAGAGTTAATTTGATAGAGTCGGGGTGACTCGAGATGAAAACACACGGTCGGGTTATCCGCATTAGACTTAGAGTTGAGTGATAGAGTCGGGAGTGACTACGAGTCGGTACCCACTTTGGAGAAAATTGCATTGGGTATTATTTGAGGCGGCAAGGGCTCGGTATGGATGTCATTCATGACATGGACTAGGTTGGCTTGATCCATTGGGTATCGATGATTCTCTGCTGACCTTAGGAAGGAGTCGGCGTTTTCCTGGCGAGGGTTGTGTAGAGATTCTGAAGGTCTACGTGGTTTAATCGTTTAATGCGCCGTAGCTAGTTTACATGCATGGTAGAGTACACGTTGCTTATGCATGTGAGTTGTTGTGATTGTCCTGAATTTAGGGACGAAATTCCTTTTAAGGAGGGGAGAATGTGAGACCCTAGAAAATTCTAATTTTAAGAAAAATGGCAAAATCGTAATTTCGATAAAAATCCTAAAATTTTCTAGATCTGCGTATGGCCAACAGTGCCAGATTGGAATCATCATGAAATCTAATGTCGAATTTCGTCGAATTAGAACGATCGAATTTACACGTTTTTCGAGGCATCGAGTTTCGGGTGCCGTAAAACGACATGTGATGTGACGAAAGTCACCTAGAACATGTACTCATATAACACATGTTGCATGAGTAGAGAAATGATGGGAACGGATGGCCGAGATCGTGCCACGTGTCAAAATCTAGAAGAAGGGACACAAATGGTATTAATGGAAAGTTTAATGAGGGAAAGGACAAAATAATGCATAGTGGTTGTCTTCTCAAATTGAAAAAGGGGAAAAAATGTGAAGAAGCAATTCACGAAGCTTGAAATTTGAGATTTTAGTAGAGAGAGTGTGACTCTCTCTAGGATTAGGAAACGAATCGACCATCGAGGTCGTCGGGACAAGAGAGAAGGAGTCGCTGCAGCGGTGAGGGCCTATGCGTGGCTTCCGATTTTAAGGAGTTTTAACAAAATCCATGAGGTAGGGGTTTTATCCTACTTGTTTTATTCTTGATTTAAGTGCTTTGTGGATGTTTCGGTTGGTTTGAGGCCTTGAACGGCCGGTTGATGGGTCTCAAACCTTGGAACCGAATTGTTGTAATTTTTGAAGCCCATTTGTACAGTCAGTGACTGTGTTGGGGCTGTTTTGGATGTTTATTTCATAAATTATGAAATAAATTGTATTGTGTGTATGAGGCTGGAAATGGCTATGAAATTCGGGTTCACAAAGTGGAACCGATATTGGGTGATTAGCCGTGAACAGTAACCCGAGGGTTTCACTGTTCACTTGAATAATATTTATGCATTAAATTGTGAGAATATGTGTTTGGTTGAGTAATTCAAATTGAATTGTTCGTGTTTGTTAATTAGCCCATGTGAGCTAATTTTTGATGAAATAAATGACTTGATTTGTGTGGAAATGGATAGGTTAATGCATGAACTTTGTGTATTAGCATAATGTCACAATTACATGGAATATAATTGTGTGTATGCCATTGGAAACGAGATTGTGATTTGCTCAAGTGAGCTAATTTGGGTGATGATTGGTATTGTTGAATTACATGTGGTGTGAATTGCAAATTTGAGAATGTTGCATAATGAATATATTGGTATATATATTGTGTTGAAATGGCATAATGCATTTCATATGCACCGGGGTAACCTAGAAATTAGGTATGTGTGTGCATGACATGAATTTTCTGAAAAATGAATATGGTTGCGAAAGGAATTTCACAGGATGATTTTCCGGAGAATGAGGTTGGGAGCGGTCCAACAGATCATTCGGATGAGGACCATGACTGTTTTGGAAGGTTCTCCAACACATTTGGCTTGGAGGGTAGTCCCATATTTTTACCGACACGTCGGTAGTGTATTTTTGAAAACAACAAGTTTTGTTTTGAAAAGTGACATTTTTCTCATACATGGCTTAGGCAAGTGTGAGGGAGTCGATGAGAACTCGGGACATGGGTTGGTCATGTAGACATTCAAGTAGGATCACGCATTTACTTGAATGTGTGTTTAAATTGGAGCATTGTATATGCACTTAGGTGGAAAGTAACCCATTAGGGTGATTCCCACTGCGGGCATTAAACTCACCTGTCGAGGAATTATATTGGCTCGAATGCAGGAGCGCAGGAGACGGCTCATCCACAGGCGGGTTTGAGAAGAATGTCGGGTTGTGGCTTTGGTGTTTTAGTTGGATACATGTATTAGAATGTTTTTCATTTTAATATATGTTGTATAAGAGTAATTTATTAACTCTTGAAACTATTGTAAATAGTAGGTGTATATTGATGAGGATTGATGCATGGGCCCAAGTGGCCATTTTTATTCATGTTATGTTTTATGACGTTGATTGGAACAGGTTAGGTACCCCGGGTAGAGCTCCCGTGCAAGGGGGCTACGCTCGATTTTAATAGTCGTGTCGGGTTACGGGCGACCGCGAGTGTTGGCGGGTTGCGGGTTGTCAACGGACTTCGGGTTAATCATCACACGGACCCTTTCCGATGCGATGGAGAAGGCTGAGATTGGCATAGAACTCTCGTACCATGCTTGTGGTAGCTTGGCTCGGAGGTTGGCAAAGTGCCCACCATCCCTTGTTCGCAATTATTTTATGAAAGAAAGCATCAGGGTGGTTGTTAAGACCAAATGATATATAAAAATTTATGACACTGCTACTAAAGGACTATTACCTAATCCTCGGCACGGGCAACTTGTTAAGACCATTTCTCATGTGTATGAAAAGATGGAATTGTTCTTTCTTTTGAAAATGACTCATTTAAAATTTGTGTTTGTGGTCTAGATCACTACAAGTTCACAAGTCGTATAAGTAATAAAAGTGGATATTTAAAGTCCAGATATCGTTCCAACGAGGAAGGATGATAAATAAAAAACTAACTACTCCAACTATTCAATCATTACTATTTGAACTCCACTATTGTGTGATAATAGAATTTAAAATATAGTCTAGTGAATTTATAGATCTGAAAAGTAAAAGGTTAATAAAAGCTGAGGTTGAGGATTCATTGAGTGAAGTACTAAAACAGGCAGCGGATAAATTAGTAATAGTCACTTTCTGCATCTTTTCTATTCATAGTTCAACCATAAATTGGAAAACTGAGTTTGTCAAAGATGCATGGTAGTATAGTTTGGATTTCTCCTTTACCCATACTTTTATTTGATTAAGGTTCTTATTAATTTTGAAACGCGATTCCTAATCCAATTCTTAATATGGCAACCTCTTTCTAAGGTTTAAGTATTTTTCCTTTTCAGTAATTGTTTGCCTTTTTCTATATAGACTAAACCTCTCAATTTAACACCTCTGCGGGAGTCCTTACAAGTAGCCATGTCAAAATTGGGCAGGTTTCTTTAAAATGAATAAAGCGGGTTTAATGTTGGAATTTATGAATGGGTTTAGTCTATGACCTTTGCAAGTGCTGAGTCATACAAGTAGAAAAATGGATGTAAGTCGGATAATGCTCCCACAGAGAGATTGACTTGGATTCAAGGCAACTACCACGACTAATCAAGATCCATACTATCTGAACCTCAATGATAAAGTTTATCAACTAAAAATTAAAGGGTAATTGTCTTAAAGATAACATAGAACTTAGGACATTAAAAATAAGCTATGAACTCCTTATACACTATAATTAGTTGGATTGAATCAATTCTCTGTAAAAATGAACACTAATAAGGAAGTACTGTGAAACAGTCAATTCTTGCATTATCTCCCATTTAAAACTCTATCCTAAATTTGGATATGGATTTGTTAAAGATTCCTGATATTGCAAGTTGGATCTCCTTTTGTTTACTAATTAAATATCCCTGTTTCTCTCGAAAATCGGGATTTAATCAGCTACTTGTATTCAACATATTCTTTACAAGATTTGGGTATTTTTCTTTCTCAATGTGTACCATTTCTTGAGGCGCAACTTTTCTTACTTCTCAGTCGGGGATATTGCAGAATCTCACAACAGTTAGTGGCTCATGTAAAATCTAATGAATCTTTCTGCTCCTTGATTAGATCACAACTAACACCGGGTCAAGAGTTTTCCAGCCAGTTAAGGGTGAATCTCGATTATTGGTAAATAATATTCCCTCAACATCAATTCTGGAAGTGTGGCGGGTATTTATCTAAGTGAACTCTCAGAGCTCAGTAGTTCTTCAATAATGGACTAACATACCCACAATTAGAATGTTCCTAACTCTCAGGAATTGCCATCTCTGTGTCATAAGGGCCTCACGGAAATCGGAAGCGGATCTGTGGTACAAAACTCATCTATGTTTTGAGTTCATTTCACATGCTATTTTTGTGCATTTTAATATCCATATTCATGTAAAAAATATAATTTCCTCTGAACTTGGTTTGTAGGATTATTGATGGCTTGATGATTTGGCAGAAATGAGCAATATGTTTTAAAGAAGAGGAGTCAGCGAGAGTCTCACAACACGCTCTTTGGGAAGATTAATTTTTATGTACCATCTGGAACATCAAATTGTTCAAATTCATGGCTGCATTCTGCATTCAAATATCTTTCCAGCAGTACTCACGCCCAAATCCGAGAGATTTAAAATGAAGAAGTTATGGCCCAGCAGTTGAAGAAAAAGCGGAGTTCTTTGTCGGAAATGGTGTCGCGACAGAAAACCTGTGTCGCGACCAAAAAAGCTGCAGAAACCTAAAAAATGCCGAAATTTGATATTTTGACCTAATTTCAAGCCCATTTCACCCTAGGACCTTATATATACTCGTTTTTTAGGTAAAGAGGCAAGCGGGAAGATTGGAGAGCCTCTCTCAAGGGGTTTCTCTCTCTAGACTACCATTTTCTGATTTTTACGTGGGTGCAGTTTGTTTTAGATTTTAGAGTAGTTTTAGAAGCGATTTTTATTTATATTAAAGAGATTTGGTCTTTGTATAATAGAGATTCGAGATTTCACTAGGTTCGGACCAAAGGTGAAGAAATTTAAGAATAAGTTTTCTCTCTCTCGTAGGTTTTCTCTCTCCTAAGCGCCCATTTTCTTAGTTTCTTTCTTGATTTTTATTTTAACAGATCTTAGAGCATATTTTTATTTCTATTGAAGAGATTTCGATCTTTGTACTCGAGATATTCAATTTATTCTTGTTGAGGAGAAGATTTAAGCTCAAATGCAGGTTTTTCTCTTATTTCTCTTAATTTCTTTCTTCATTTTCTTACTTTTGTTTGATTAGTGATGATTGGAATCGGTAATGGAACATTAAATACCCTCCCAGGGTTGGGGTTTAATTGTTGAACATTCAGATTTGTGGTTTTTCGGTTATTTTTGTAGGTTTGAATCTTGAATTTATATAATTAGTCTATTCATATAATGGTGTTCGAATATTAGTAGCTTATGCCCAAAGGCGTATCTTTGCTACGATTTCGGGAGGCCCTCCCGAGTGACACGAGATGGAGATTCTGAGTAAGACGGTAACTTGAGGGTATGTTAGACTAATATCTTGGAACTAATGAACTTTGAAAAATTACTTTGATAGATCAATTTACTCATGGTGTGAGGATAAAATAGATGATGCTGTCAATTTAGTTGATGAAGAGTTTCTCCTTAATCTAATAAAGGATCTTGATCGAGTGTTAGCAAAGATCACAATCAAGGAGATAGAAAATTTTGTGGGTGAAGAACAGATACCAATTACATTGGAGAAGGCTTGCATTATCTCCTGTCTATGAGACGAGTGTGAGTCCCGCAAGAAATGGATTTGTAGTATTGAAAAGGAAAAACAATCAAAATCTTAAAGAATGCCAAATTTTACAATTATCTATTTAGATCCATTTTGTCACGAAGATATGGTGTGTTAGATAGTGAAATGTATGGTGTATGGAGGAATCGAGCTATACTATTGCTCTTGGACAAATCTGGCATTCGACTCACAAATGTTGCACTTTCAAGAAAGTAAAAATTTGTTTTGTAAATAATTATCCACATCCCTAGTGACTCTCTTTATACCTTTTAGAATTAAGTAGTTGTTTATTTGGGATTAGTTTTAAATCAGTTTTTGTTTCAATTAAATTGATTTTATTCGACATCCTACTTGGTCGCCTAAATAGTAAAGAGCCCTTGTAATCGAATTGTCAAAATTCAATTAGAGAACCTCCAATCCTCGTGGAGTGCGATGTCGGACTCTAGAGTCAGCTATTACTTGTATGACACATGCACTGAAGGGTTGAGTGTTAGTAATACTTTTCATTCGGAGTTTTGAGTATACTTACTTTTGTTTCAAATCGGTTTTTGAGTATTTACCATTCGCTCCCATGGCCGTATTTTCACATATACATCAATTTGGTCGATCTTAACAAGTTTTTTGGCGCCGTTCTTGCGGATTAAGCGAGTTCACTTTCTTTCATTGGAAGTTGACATTTTGAAGAAACGGGTAATTGCTAGATTTAGGCAATTTTATTTTATTTTTATCTTTTGGTTGTGGTGTTTCTTAGTTAATTTTTATTTTATTTTATTATTTTGTACTTTATTTTCTTTGTTTTCTTCTTATTTGTTGGTACTTATGGAGGAACATTCAATGAAGATAGATTTGCCTCCATAGAGCTAGAGCTTGAACTACTTCATCGATTGGACCCAAAGAATTCACAATGACTCAATCATGTGGAACAGGAGTATTGCCTTATCAAGGGTGTTCAAATCCACATTTAGATGAAGAAGGATTGTCTCTGATGAGAGAAGATTTTATCTACATGGAGAAGGGAACAAGAAAATGATTAATGCATGACCGAGAAATTCCGGATTTAAATGCCTTCGAGTCAACACACTAGTGCTAGATTGAAAAATGTAGAAACTTTCAGAATAGGACACTTGGTCGAGCATTCAAGGAAAAAATCTCTAGGACCTCTCTAGTAACACTTTGCCAAATTCGAAAGAATGCATTGATACTCCTTTGGCAGGCGGTGTGCGAGAGAAATTTCCTATCACGAAGAATTTGTGGAAGAGGTGAAAATGAAATTTGGAGTGAGAACAAGGCACTCTATTAACTTAGATGATGAAGAGTCATTATTGGATAAACTGAAATTTGAAGAAGTAAGTCAGTAATAATTTGATGAAACATTTTGGTGAAGATTGACACATTTACCTTCCCCATGGATTTTGTGACTTGGGGCATTGAAGAGGATCTACAAATTCTATATACTAAAGACATTCTTTCCTCGAAGCTGACATGGATTGACATCAACATGGGGAGCTCTACTTGCTTGTGGGTGAGGAGAAAGCAAAGTTCAATCTTCACCAACCATTACCTTTGTGGAGACGAAAAAGAGCCATATGCGAGAAAATTCTGCGACTTGCTTCAATCAAAAAGAACGCAAGTTTTGAGCAGTCCACATAAGCATAAATGTGTTTACATACATCACATAGGGGGTGTTTGAAAGTGTGGTTGAACCAGCCACTGAGTAAAGGGGGATTTTGAGTTTCTTTCCCTCTTGAGTGCGAAGAAAACATCCTTGGTGAGATGGTTATGAAGAGGAAGTGCTTTCCCGAAGATGAATGATTGGTCAAATGGAAGCATTAGTACTTTTCCTATGAGTCATTGGACTCTAAAAGCGGAGCGACTTCTTGGGGAGGCAACTTTAAGCTAAGTAATGAGATTCTATCAATTCTCTTTTCTTTTTCCTATTTTTTGTAGTTATTTTATTTGTTGTGTTTTTTTTTTTTTCTTCTTTGGGATGAAAAGTCGGCCGGTGTTTTTAACTTTGTTGGTAGTGTTTTGAGAGATAAGATAAGTTTGAAGCTCGACATGTTGTCATGACTAGTTTGCAAGAGTGAAGGCGAGAAGTTGGAAAGTGGTTGATGTAATTATAGTGCTTGGAAGTGTGAAAAAAAAAAAATGGAGTGGAGATGTTCCTTAATTTAGTTTTGAGATGAAAAGAACCAGTTAAGTGAAATCATAGAGTTGGAAGTTCAAGATAAACAGCAGGAAGTGTGGACAAGAGATGATTTTAGCTTTATGAATAAGAAAGCATTAAGAGTTGCTATTGGAGAATTTTGAGAGAATATATAAGCATGAAGGACTTTTGAAGGATAGCAAGTGATATGGGCAGAGACAAAGCAAGGAGAACCTAAGAGTCGAAATCATCCTGCTTGGACAGCAGTGAACAGTCTGATTTTCTGTATTGATTGAGGCTCCAAATGGTTCACCTGCGTCCCATAAGCACATTCTACATTGAAGAGCTTTCATAAAGTCCTTATCCAATTCCGGGCTAAAATGAAGGAGACATGAGTATAACAAATTGGATAAAAAACGAAGTCTTTGGCGAGTGCGGCGTGACTAGCACCACAGTCACAGCAGGCTTTTTTAACCCTTTAAAACCCATTTTTCTTATTTACACTTTATACTACATCTTGCCATACTCTTTCCTCCAAACCCTTGCAGCCCGACCACTTTCGGAATTTCATTTCCCACTCCACTCAAATCTAAATCACATTCCTTCCCAATCATCTCCATCATCTTCAAGCTTCAAAACCCCATGCAAACCCACAACCTTACCTTTGTTGAACGATTTTCCATCCCATAATTCCAAGCATCCAAGGAGTTACAATGGAAGAAAATTTTTGTTCTTAATTTGTTGTTTGGTTCTTTGTGGATCATTGATTGTGGAGTGATTTGCATGTATTGAAGGAGGTTTTGAAGAATCAAAGCTCACTCATTTGAGGTGAAGGAAGTTGGTGCACACCAAGTGTTTGAGAAAATGTCAAAGCCACTTTCATGGCTCCAAAGAAGCAAGAGTATATAAAGGGGTATTGCCAATGTCAATGTCACGAAAATCATCAAGGTTCCCCATTCAAAGTGGCGAGAGACTACAAGAAGTTTACTTTTCGACTCTCTTTATTACCCTTTACTTTATTACTTCCTTTTTGCTCATTGCTAGACATTTAGGATAATGTTCATCTGAAGTTTGGGGTGTTTATTTTTGTTAGTTTATAAGTATGTCACCCCAGATAGTTGCAAATGACAACTTGAAGATGAAATTTTTTGAATTGCTTTTACGGATAATGACTTTGTTTGATGCTTCCTAACTTAAATCTTAGTTTTAGTATATTTTTTAGTTAGAGTTTATTGAGTTAATTGAAGGTTTTGCTTGGAGTTGTTGTAATGTCGATAAGGACCTTAGTGAACCCTTGGCATATGGACAATATTAGAGATAATGGGACTTAATGTAAATGAGGTTATCTCTTTAATAGGCTCTATTTAGTCATTGGTTTCTCAAAATCCATGCACGTGGTCACTAAGTACCCTTCGAAAAGCAGTTTTGCTTGGGTTAGAGAAGGTTTATGAGAATCCATCTAATTTTGATCTCCATGGTTCTAGAACTTGTTCTGTGTCTCACTTGAGGCGAAAATCTGAGCCGACACAACAATTGATAAATGATATAGGCCATCCTTGGAAAGATTGTGCACTCAAGCTAACCCTATTAACTTATGCATATGCATATTCCTCTGTAGTACCAAAATGGCTGAGCCTTAAGAGCCAAAATTCACATTTATAAAAAAAAAAAAACCAAGTTTGAAACCAATAACCTTCATGTACATCACTATCCCACTCGATAAAGAGAATCAAACTCACCTTACATAACATGAGGATTTGAACATGATTGAGAAATGTGGTGAGGAGCAAGTTTGGGAGTTATTTTTCCTATGGAAAAATAACTCCAAATTGGTTGAAATGAGTTAAGTTGAAATCGGAAGTTTGTCAAAAAAAAAAAAAAAAAACGAGAAAAATATCAAGTGTAAAGAAGCAAAATACAATAAAAAGTCAAGGAGGGAATTGAGTCTAGCCTCGTAGCCTTCCTTCCTAAGGCAGTAAATCCTAAGGGTGTCTCGGCACCTAGTACCCTAAAGACCGGTGGTCTAGGAGCTATTGATTTAAAGCTCATTGGGGTTGGTAGAAAGCAGGGGTTACGACATTTGCACCACTGCAATAACCTTGTCTTAAAGAAAAGGCTTCTTGGTGTTTGTGAAAGAATCACGAAATTTGTGCGAAAAGTGATATAGGGAGTATGGAAGGATGCACCTAAAGATTTTGGGGTGTTTGAGGAGTGTCACTCGATGGTAAGAATCGGGATGGGAGTGGGAGGCGTCGTGCGAGAAAATATGTATGTTTGAGTGGATTTTAGCCTAAAATGACTACTCGCTACCCCTTACCCAAGCCTTGCATTTACGAAACTTATAAAGACCTACTTGATCTTGAGAGTTGTGTGTGTACCTACATTAGTGGAGAGTGATAAGAACAACAAGCCCTATGGAACCTAAATAAATTATCTTAGGAGAGATCAGCGTACTTATCTACGATTCTCATAAACTCATCCTAGCTTGCAATTGTTTGGATGAAGGAAGACCACACACACACACTAGTAGAGCCATGATCTAAATTTCTATTATGAGATTAATTCACTATGAAAATGAATCAATTATTTTGATCATATTCTACATATTCCTTGTAAGGGTAATTCTTGAGACACATATCACATACCCCTTATAGTTTGATTACTCGCTCGTTAAATAAAAAGGGTGAAATGAACTCTTCTCTTCATTTGCTCTGTGACAAGCAACTTCTTTTCTTTTATTTGCTTTGAGGACACAAAACTTCAAGTTTGGGGTGTTTGATGAGTGCAAACTCATCTATGTTTTGAGTTCATTTCATATGCCATTTTGGTGCATTTAATACCCATATTCATGTAAACTCATAAAATTTCTCTAAACTTGGTTTTGTAGGATTATTGATGAAAAGCAAGTGATTTGGCAAGAATGAGCAATATATTTCCAAAGAAGAGTCAACCGAGAGAGTCTCACAAATACACTGAAGATTAATTTTTCTGTACCATCTAACATCAAATGGTTCAAATTCCTCACGGTTGCATTCTACATTCAAAGATCTTTCCAGTTCAGTACTCACTTTTCCAACCAGTTAAAATGAAGAAGCTTATGGCCCCGATGCAAGTTGGAGAACAAAAACAAAGTTGTCGTCAGAAATGGTGTCGCGAATAGAAATGTGTCGCAAATGTAAAACTCAGATTTATGACTGGTGCCGTTAAACCTAAAAATGCCGAATTTGATATTTTGACCTAATTTCAAGCCCATTTCAATTTCTAGGACCTTATATATACTCGCTTTTAGGTAAAGAGGCAAGCGAAGATTGAGAGCCTCTCTCATGGGGTTTCTCTCAGACTCGGCCCATTTTTCCAGCTTTTTCTGTAGATTTTGATTTGTTTTAGATTTTAGGAGTAGTTTTGCGTATTTTTATTTATATTGGAAGAGATTTGGTGTCAGATAATAGAGATTCAGATTTCACTAAGGTTCGTACAAAGATTGGAAGCTAAGAACTGGATTTTCTCTCTTATGGGTTTTCTCTCTCTAAACTGCCCATTTTCTTAGTTTTTGCTGCAGATTTTTATTTTTAATAGATCTTAGAGCATATTTTTATTTATATTGAAGAGATTTCGGTGTTGTACTCAGATATTCAATTTATTTACTGTTGAGGAGAAGATTTAAGCTCAAATATGGGTTTTTCTTATTTCTCTTGGATTTCTTCTTTTTCTTACTTTTGTTTGATTAGTGATGATTGAACTAAAGAATGGAACATTAAACACCTCAGTATTGTGGCTTAACGGTCAACATTCAGATTTGCGCTTTTCAGCTTATTTCAGGGGTTTGAATAATTTAATTTATATAATTGGTACTGTTTCATATAATGAATTGTCTCTAATATTAGTAGCTTATACCCAAAAAAGAGTCGTGATTTTGCTCGATTGTGAGCCCTCTCGAAATGGTTACTGGTAGATGGAGATTCCCGAGAAAGAAAGAGAATGCAGAACTTAGTGGCATGTTAGACTAATATCTTCGGGAACTAATGAACTTGAAAAATTATTTTTGATAGATCACTAATTTACTCATGGTGTGAGGATAAACAGATGATGTATCAATTTAGTTGATCGAGGTTTCTCCTTAATCTGATAAAAAGGGATTCGATCCCGTGTTAGCAAAGATCTAATCAAGGAGATAGAAAATTTTATTAGATTTGAAGGACGAGATACCAATTACATTGGAGAAGGCTTGCATTATCCGTCTATGGGGGCAAGAATTCTTCAGTCCTGAAAGAAATGGTTGTGAAGTATTGAAAAAGAAAAACAATCAAATCTTTTAAAGAATGCCACCATAATTAGCTATTTAGATCCATTTATTTTAAAAGGAATACGGTGCGTTAGGATAATGAAATGTATGGTGTATGGAGAAATCCGAGCTATACTACATTGCTCTTGACAAATCTAGCATTCAACTCACAAATGTTGTACTTCAAGGAAATAAATTGCTTTGTAAATAATTATCCACATCCCAGTGCGACTCTCTTTCATACCTTTTGCACTGGCAGTTTGCTTATTTGCAGATTTAGATTAGTTTTAAATCGTTTTTGTTTCAATTAAATTGATTTTATTCGACATCCTACTTGGTCGCCTAAACAGTGAAGAGCCCTTGTAATCGGGTTGATTAAATTCCAATTAGAGAGAACCTCCAATCCTCGTGGGTACGATATCCTGGACCCTAGAGTCCACTTTGATTACCAGATGACCGCATTCTGCGGAAAGGGGTCGAGTGTCACATTTTCATTTCCCGCTTTTGAGATACTTACTTTTGTTTCAAATCAGTTTTTGAGTATTTACCACATTCACTCCCTTGGCCATATTTTCACATATACATCAATTTGGTCAATCTTAACAGATACAATCTTTGGATGGGTATTCGAAATTACTATTTGGAACAATTACATGAAAAACACATCAACCAAATAAATCCTCCCCAAATTTTAGGTACTTCCTTCTAAGTTATGCAGGAAAGATTGTACTAACAATAAATTCAAACTATTGAAGTCGCACTAAAATCGCAGATTACAAACGATAATGTAGCACTGATCAATTACACCAACTGCATTTGCAATAAACTGAGAAGAAACGAATTCTAGAAATTGTCTAAACTTCATTAAACTCAGGTAGTAATTTGTAAAGAATTTGAAATATTGCTTCTAGCTTCAATATTCTAACAAATCGCTGGTTCAAATCCAAGAAAAGAAAAGAAAGAAAAGAAAATCTATTCTAAAAAAAATATACAGTGAAATTTGTATATTTTTCTATATAGACTAAAAACCCCTTAAATGTACATAGTTACAAGAACCTTACACTTCTCTTGCACCCATGTCACTTTGGATAAATTTGCTTAATTAAATAAATCATTTTGATGTTTAGGATTTTAAATCGGGTTTAGTCTATGACACCTAAGTGCACACGTCATACAAGTAGTAAAAATCTCGAATGTAAGTTCGTGTATCATTCTGGCGCAGATTGACATGAATTGGGAGATCAAGTAATTCTAACTACAAAAGTTCTATGCTATTCGACTAAAAGAATTTGATAATGAAAGTCTATCTACTAGATAATAAACTTGTGACTATTAACTAAAACTAGAAATTGACATAATATGAAATAAACTACAAAATTAAGAACTAAATATTGATCTAACTGCTCCTCTATTAGAAATGAAAACTATTAGTGAATTATAATGAAACAAATGCCAATTCCGATGAAAGTACATTGCTCTATTGTATCATGGATCCGATTTGGTCCAAGATTGCCTAAATGTTGCGCTTGATCTCTCCCACACCATCGGGTTAGAAACTCGCTTCTCTCAAATCAAGTCTCTACCCCAATTACTTGTATTTCGCTTCTTGCAAGATCTATGTATTTTTCTTTCAATACTTCTACACCCATTTCGATGACTACAGATCTCGCTTCCTTCTTAGGATTTGCAAAAGCTCCTACAACTTAACTAGTGGCTCATCCTTCAGATATATCTGCCAGTCCCTTCCCTTGATTAGATCTAAGCTAACACGGGGTTGGGAACTTCCCTTTAGATTAAGGTGAACTCTCTGATTATTTATATTGTTAAATACTCCCCTCCAACTTCAATTATTAGCGAATGGGGGATTTATCAAAATTAACTTTTAGAGCTCAATAGTTCATCAATGGTAGTCTAACATACCAAGAAAAGAATGCTCCCCGCCTCAGAATTTGACTGCGGTCACGCAGAGGGCATCCTAGAAATCAGAGCAAGATACATTCCCTCAAAATGGTATTCGGTACTACCATTGGGAACTTATCGAGTTAAAAACAACACCAAGCAAGTAAATCACTACCCAAATAATGTTCTCCAGATTTTTGTAGAAAAGATTGTAACTAACTATAATTCAAATCCAAACAGAATCGCATTCCACCACGGGTGATTATGATTAAAGAAATGAAGCACCAATCACGCATAACCATCGAATCGTGAATGAAACCGAGAAAAAATGAACTCCTTAAATTTGTCTAGATTTCATAAATTTTCAGGCAAAAGAATTTTAAGAAGAAAATAACATAAATAAAATTCTCAAATTTCTTAATCGCTTCTCGCATAAAGAAGGGTATAAACTTAAAAGAATTAAAAATAAAAATTAAAAATAAAGAAAATTCTACTCTAAACTATACACTGAGTTCTTCTTCGTTCCCCTTTTCTGGGTAGTGAAGACGGAAGCTACTTTACTATTCTAACACCGTCTATTTATACTGTTAAAAGAAATTGGGCCGAATCCCCAAAAAGCTCAAAGTGGAATTCCTAAAAGAAAGCCCAGTTTACTGTCCTAGGTCGTGACCTCAAGCTGGTGTCGCGACTTGGATTTTCCTTAGTTACTCTTGTTCAGTCGCGACCTTGTGACTTTTGTTATGTACTGTGTTCCTTGTAGCCTTATTGATTAGTAGTCGCGACATCGCTTATGGCCTAATTCCTCGGCTCGTTGTTTCAAGAGTCGATGTCGCGACCACTCGCTTTCACGTCGCGACTCGCTGTCTTCTTTCTTCTCGCGTCTAAGTCACGCCGCCCGAGTCGACTCTTTTTCCTCATGCACGCACGTCAGCGACTTCCGGCTTTTAAGTCTCGACCACATTTGATATGTTCTTATCGTGATTACTCGTGTCATGACTTTCTTTTCTGGGTTTTAATTGCTTTCATGGTCTTCTCGTCACGTTTCGAATTTAGGCGTTGCAACCTCAAGGTGATGTCGCGACTCTTTGATGTTCATTTCCTTCGTCGCCTCAATTCTTTGCTGCAAACCAGCCTCCTTCCAACCTTTCTATTCCGTACCGCAACTCCAAGGTGATGTCGCTAATTCTCATGTTGCTCTTTTCGGCTGCATGTAGTCCCAATTGCTTAAGAGTAGCTGCGACTGGATTTCTTCTCGCTTCACTCTGTGTCGCGACCTGAATGAGTGGTCGCGACATCGTTTGTGGTCTTTGATTAATAAATGGTCGCAACTTCAGTTTCTTGGCAAGGACTTCATTTGGCTTCGCTTCATGTTGCGACCTCCCTTTTGTTCTTCAACTCTTAATTTGGTTGAAACTTCAATCTTCCTGTTGAGACTCCAGTTCCAGTTTTCATGTCACGACCTCAACGGCACGTCGTGACCTCAAATGGAGCCCTTCATTTAAAAAAACTAGTCAGCAATCCTCGCTTTCACAGAGACTTCTCAGGCCTTTATTGATGGATCCACGCGACCCCGAGATTGACATTTACCCCGCTTATATTCAATCAAGGCCGTGACATCGAGTGGTGTCGCGACCAAAGATTCTACTTTGAATATTTCCTCAGTCTCAACCACTTCCTTTGTCGCAACCTCTTCATTTTGCTGCTTGCACTCCGGCCGCAAGCCTAACTTCAAGTCACGACTTCGCTTGAATGCTCTCTATTTCTTCCTCAAGGCCGGTCCTCACGATGTCAGAATCCTGAATTAACCGAACAAACAAATTTTCTTGTTGCTAATCTCGACTTTAGTTGCGACTTCATTTCGCTTTATAGCCGATCTCTCTTTCCGGTTTTTGTCGATTTTCGCTTTATGTCAGATTTTTATACAAAATTAAATTTGAGTAAAATATCCACATTTCTGCATATGAATTAACATTTATCTTGTAATATGCTTAGAAAAATGGATTAAAAATCAAATGAGTTTTTAGACTCATCAGTTTTCTTCTTCCCCCGTTTTTGGTTCCCAAAAAGAAAAGCTAAATTTACTAAAACTGTGTATGCCTATTTATAACTTTCAGAAATTAGGCCTGATTCCAAGGCTCTAGGTGGATTTCCTTAAAATCAATGGCCCAACTCACTGTTTTAGGTCGCGACTTCAAAATCTTGTCGCGAAGTAAAATTATGGTCTGGTTTATGCAGTCTGTCGTGACTACAGGAAACTGGTTGCAACATTCTTTCACTTGTTTTGCACGCCGAGCCGCGACCGATGTTCCTCTCTCTCTCGCCACAACTTGTTTCTTCGCTTGCAAGTTGATTAGTGGTTGCTTACATGAATTCCTTTGGTCGTGACTATGCTTATTTATCACAAAGTGAGAATGCCGGGTTGCGCACCTCATTCTTCTTATTTCTAGGAATTGTGTTGCGACTTCAATTCGATGCTCCAACCTCAATCTTCGCTTTTATCGCATTTCTATGTCACTTAATTCTTTCTCGCTAAGACGTCATTTATTGCCTTGAGCTTTCAAGGTGTCGTGACTTAAAAATCGCCGGGTTTGCTTTGTTTTCTTGTCGCGACGTGGAATTTAGGTCGCGACCAAGTATTTTATTTAATCACTGCAATTCTTGTCGCTACCTTAAAAAGTATGTCGCGACCATTCTTTCTTCTTATTTAGTCGTAACCTCATCTCTCAGTCTCAACAGTTCCCTTCAATTTTCTTTTTAGCTCTGGTTGCAACCTGACTGTTTTGCTCTATTTTGGAATATATGTGGTGACCTTGATTTGATGTCGCGACATCGTCTCGTTGCCGCTTATGTTGACTATTACACTATGTTTCGACCCTTCAATAAATTCTATGTCATGACCTCAGAAGTATGTCACGACCTCATTTCTGTTGTCAGCCACTGATCCTTGGTCACATCTCCCCTTCTCATGTTGTGACTTAAAATTGTTTGTCTTTTCATTGTCTTGTCGCGACATGGGATTTAGGTCGCGACCTAATCGTTTCTTCCCTTGCTGAAATTTATGTCGCAACCTTAAAAGTATGTCGCGACTTCAATTTTTCCCCTCCTATTACAACCTCACTTCTTAGTCACAACATTTTTAACTGTACAACTCATTCTCATTGCCGCGACATGAATTCCAAGTCGCGACCTTGATTGAGCTCTTCCAACTCATATCTTTATCGGGCACCTCGGTTGCCTAGCGTACATTGCAAGTCCATTCACTTACTTCTCGTCGCGACATTACTTTGAAAGTCCCTCCCCTGCCTTGGTCTCAAATAGTTCTTTTGTCGCAATGTTTTTATTTGGCTTGCCATCACTTTTAGTCGTGATCTGCATTCTCCGTCGCGACTTCATCTGGGCTCTTGATCTGTTTTCACTTATTTTCACGAATTTTCATTTATGCTTTTAAATTTCGCAAATATAAATTGGTAAATAGCACATATTTCTGCATAAAAATAGGCAATTATATTGTAAAAAAAATAAAAAAAATGGACTAAAAATTCAATGAGTTTTTGACTCATCAAATTCCCTTAAACTTAAAGTTTTGCTTGTCCCCAAGCAAAGAAAAGAAAGATTTTTTTGTCCTTAAACAATTGAACTTTATTTTTCTGTTCTATAGCACAATATTCTCTTATTCCACCCTTTGACTTGAAAAAGGAAATTGCAGAATCATTTCAAACTTCAGTTTTTAACTGAGAAAAAGGGATGGTTTCAACCTCTATCACCAATAAATCGTATTAGCTGCAAATGGAAACAACTAAATAATAAATCTTGTCTTCGCGGAGCGTGTAGGTCTTTTTTTTTTTTCATCTTTTGGTTGAATTAGTTAATCTTTGGGGATCTTCTTAGAATACTAGTCAAAGTCCCATAAGCTTGTTTTTCATATTGTTCTCCACTAATGTAGGTGTAAATTCAACTTCAAGATCAAAGAGGTCTTTAGCTTGTGGATGTTAGGGTTTCGTGATAATCGAAAATTTTAGCCGCAAATTACCCAAACTCCATTCTTCTTTCTCGTATAATAGCCCTCATCTTTCATCCTTTTCTTTCCTTGGTGCAACCCCTAACTCTGCTTTACATTATCTTGATGTTGTGGCTCCTTCTGGGCTGCCACCTTCAACTTATCAGCTCAGTTCCTTTTTACCTGGAACTTTTCATTTCCTCTTTATTTTCAAAGAATCGAATAGTGCAATGTTTTGTCTTCTTAGGCTTTCACTCACTTAGAGAACTCTTGGGGCTAGTAACTCCCATACCAGTTGGCATTAGGGTACTAGGTGTTGAAACACCCCTCTGATCTTAATTGTTCAAGAGAGACAGGCCACAAGACAAAACTTCTTTCTTTTTCAACTTTTCTCCTTTATCTCTAGTTCTTCAATTTATTTTTTTTCATCCATCCTTGTAATCCAAAAGAAATGTATTCCCCCACACTTTTTTTTTTTTTTTTACATAGTAAACATCCTTATTCTAAAAACTGAGTAATTTGGGGGTTCTTTTACTATGTGGATTGTAAGGGGAGGGATTTCAGGCTTTTACCTGCGTTTATTTGAAGAAATTAGGCCTTTTGGCTCAAAGCATGGAACTAGGGTGTATGCCTTTGCATATAATGAGGGTAGGTTGGAAAATGTTCAAACTTCCAAAGATGGCCTCTATCACTTCTTGTTAGTTGTTTTTATTTCGGATTTCGCCTCGACCAATAATCTAACAAGTTCTAGGACCTTGTACTCCTTTGATTGTGAATCACCCTGCATGGGTGTTTCTAATCCCTCTTAAAGTTTTAAGAATTTTCTTGACCATGTGCATTGTTTTTCCAAGATTTGTACTAACTCACTGTTTATACACACAACTTCAATCATCTTATTTATTCTTTCAATTGTGTACTTTTTCCAAATTATGCACTTTAAAACTGATTCAAACTAAAACTGCAACTTCTTATTTCAATTCACTAGTTCCTGATCTTATTTCTTTTTCAGTGTTGTTCTGGATTTAAACAATGTTCATTGTGTCATTGTACAAATAAGGCTTGAATACATAAGTCATTTCTTATAGACAAACAATGAATGACACAAATAACACAATTCATTTAATTAGATTAATGCATCCAAAACAAATTACTTATTCAGTAATCAGATTCCAATCAAGCATTTCACCAATGTATAAGTTCTGATTGTAAACTTATTGGAAGCAACAACACTTAATTTAAAAGAACACATCACAAGACATTTTCAATGAACCTCTCTGAATTTTTATTATTGATATTGAAGAAATACTAATGCAAAAATACAATTAGTACTGAATCAAATCCAGGGAGAAAAGTCTCTATTCCTTGATCTAACACCCCATGCCTTATCGAAGGCAGTTGTAGCTCCCGCGATCGGGCCTCCCTTGATCACTGGACTACAGTGAAGAAAGGGTTAAAGCAAGGTCAGAGCAAGACTTCTCACAGGTGATTGACAGCAGAACCGACCTACTAAGGTGGGCTCATCCTTGCCTCCTCTGTCTGAGTTCCTCTGGATGATGGGAGTCCTAGTTAACCCTTCTTATGATTCGTGCCACAAAGAGGGTTACGAAACCTGCAAAACTACCAAAAACAACCGCGAAACAAAATCAGTAGCACTAAAGGACCTACACATGTCAATCGGCTTAAATAATATGATTAGTACGCAAAAAGCACTCAAACCTATCTTAAATAGGACTCAAAATAGGACTTTTTAGGTTCTAATCACACCCCTCAACCGACACATTGCTAGTCCATTAGCAATGCTAAAAAAAATAAAGGACATGCAGGCTATGCTTTTGCAAAAGAGTTCTGTTCAAAAAGTGTGTACAAGTGAGGCTTTACCTTCAGTATGAAAAATTTGGACTCTGAACAAAAACCATCATGAGAGAACAATTTCCATATAGGAACAAGTTTTAGGGCAGCATCAATCCTAAGGAAGTCAACCTGAACTTCCACCAAAATCTAAGTGTTTTTAGGTAGCCAGTTTGATCCAATAAGCTGCTAAGCTATTCCCTCCCCCCAACCAAGCTACTGCTAGGACCTTAAACTTAAGACCAACCTAAATAGATTCATTTACACACTTATTTCTTACTTCTATTGTATTGTAGGGTGCAATGCTAAAACTTGACTTCACCAAAGTCCACGTAATGGGGTCCACCGATGACTCCCAACCAATTAAGGTTTAGGGCATCAAGTCAAAAGGATCTGTCGACCACTAACTCTTCAGGCTTCACCCCGGACTTCGAATGAATTCGAGAATCCAGCACCTACAACTCGCTAAACTCCACCCATCCACCCATGTAGGCCAACACTGTCGTTGACTCCCCAACCGCTAGCTAGTGGCACTGGGCTTCAAAGGCTTTCGCCCATATACCCCCTGGACCGTGTTCGGGTTTCACAAAAAATACTAATTTTCCGTGACTCTTTTCTTCTTTCTTTTTCTTTTTGCTTTTGCTTTTTCATTTGGAAGACTTCATTGGTCTTCCTTTGTGAGTAACATAAACCTATTATGGGTCGTCAACGAATCTAAGGTCGGTTTTGCAAAGTAAAAAGAGGTATACAGCTTCTCAACCTATTGATGAAAACTGATGTGCACTGTGTGTGATTAGCTAAAGGCGGATGGACAAGGTTGAATAGATTGGAATCTCAACCAACCAAATACTTAATCATTCATGGAATTATTCTAGCTTTGATGGTAGCATACAGTGCTTCAATTTTTCAACTCAAGGTAAGAGAAAACCACCACAATAAAGGGCCAAAAGAGATGCGAAAGTGAAGAAAAATAGATTTGTATTATATATATCAAGGTGATTTTACAAAATTTTTGAATTTCGCAAACACAAACAACAAGCCTCTATATTAACAAACAAATTGGGCTCTATCGGGCATGCATTACCAAGAAACTAAAATCAAAAGTATGAACATTACTTTCTTAACACAAGTCATTCCGTACGGGAAAGAGAAAGTTAGAGGATGGGAGTGGTACTCTCCTCAATTAGCGGCAAGAAGAGTAGGTTGATCATCCTCGTACCGGCGTGCGAGGTGTCGCCAGAAGTGGTTGATGTTGCTGCAGCTACCAACACAAAGAAAAACATGCCACTCAACTGATTACCACAAGATTTTTAACAAAATAGAAACTTAAACAAGACTAAGCAATTAAATTAGTGGCTTCTGAGACATTGCAGGATGTGTAGCCTGTGGGTCTAAAGGAGGGTTCCAGAAGAAGAATTTCCTCCCTAACTACAAACACGCACAACATGGCTTCACTGGTCCATTAACCTTGATCATTCTATTATCATTTGGATTGAGTAGTCTAACGAACCATTGGGGTGTGCTTTGTTGAACGATGAATGTTCGCGCCCATCGCGACTGAGCTTGCTCTAAATAGATGGAGTTCTAATCACACAGAGGACTCGTCCCCCATGTTGAAATTCTCGCACGTTATCATTTGTTCATGCCATTTTTTCGATCTTTCCTTTGCACCTTCGAGTTCAAGTAGGCATCATTTCTCAGATTTCCTCCACCCCATTGAGATCAAGGAATCTTTGAGCCCGACCCCTTACTTAAATCCATGTTCGGGCTGATTGCCCACCATGCTTTATAATTTCATTTCCACTAAGATGACATGCCTCTGGCCATACTCAATCGATAAGGGGACATTCCAAGAATCATTTTGAAAGCTGTTCTGTAGGCCCACAGTGAATCAAGCAATTTGAGGGGCCAATCTTTTCTATTGCTATTCACCACCTTCATTAGAATGGTATTAATCTCCCTGTTGGCAAGCTCTACTTGACCACTTGTTTGAGGATGGTAAGGGGTAGCCACTTTGTGTTTAACACCATATTTAGCCATGAGGTTCTCAAAGGTTTGTTACGTATGTGAACCCCCATCACTAATAATGGCTTTTGGTACCCCGAACCTGGAAAAGATGTTTGCTTTCAAGAATTTGAGCACCACCTTGTGGTCGTTGGTTTTGCAGGGGGTTGCCTCAACCCATTTAGACACATAGTCTACTCCCACCAATATGTATGTATGCCTAAGACGTAGGGAAAGGTCCCATGAAATCGATGCCCCAAACATCAAATAGCTCGACCACTAAAATTAGGTTCAGGGGCATCATATGACGGCGAGACAATTTCCCAAGCCTTTGGCATCTATCACATACTCGACACATTTGGTGTGTTTCTTTAAAAAGAGAAGCCAGTAGAAACCAAACTGCAGCACCTTCATTGCTATCTTCTGGGAAGCAAAGTGTCCACCGCAGGCACTCTCATGGCAGTGGCTTAAATTTATTTGTTGTTCTTCTTCAGGCACACACTTTCTAATTATCTGATATGCACAATATTTAAACAAGAAGGGCTCTTCCCAATAATAGGAATGGATCTTCGCTAAGAAATACTTCCTATCCCGTTCTTTCCAATCAGATGGAATTTCTCCTGTTGCTAGGAAATTGGCAATGTGAGCATACCAGGGAGCTTTCTCCAATCGCATTAAAGATTCGTGAAATTCATCATTGATGGAGGACTATGAGTGTCGTGGGCTATTGTTAATCTAGAAAGATGGTCTCGCTACAACATTCTACTCCCGCTTTTTGTCCTTAATCTGCAAAGCTTAAATTCTCGCGTAAGAACCCATCGGATAAGTCTTGCCTTAGAATTTTGCTTGGTCGAGATATTTCAAGGTGGAATGATCTCAGAAAAATGACTATATCGTAATCTAACCAAGTATGCCCGAAATTTGTCTAAGGCGTAGACCACTGCCAATAATTCTTTGTCTGTAGTAGTATAGTTCCTTTGTGCTCCATTCAAGGTTTTGCTTGCATAATAGACTATATGAGGTTTTCCACCTTCTCTTTGTCCAAGAACTGCTGCAATAACAAGATCACTTGCATCACACATCACCTCAAAAGGCAACTGCCAATTGGGTGCCCGTACTATTAGTGCAGTGGTCAAATGGGACTTCAAATTTCAAAAGCTCTTCTCCGATCGCCTCTCTTCCCAATCAAATTTAGCATCTTTCTGTGAAGCCGAGGTAAAGGGGCTTCTAGCAATCTTCGAAAATCCTCGACAGAATCTCCCAGAAAGCCTGCATGGCTAAGGAATTGCCTAACGGTTTTTACATTTGTCGAGACTAAGAGTCGGGAACAAGTCTCAAATTTTGCCTGTCAACTTCTATTCCCTGGAAATAACATGCCCCAAGATAATCCTCGTTCACCATAAAATGACATTTCTCCCGCTTGCCACCGATTCTTTCAATGCACCTCTCGCAGATAGCTTCAAGATTAGTCGACCAGAAGATTCAGAAATTCCAATTTCTCGAGTAAGGGCAAAATCGTAATTTCGACATAACATTGTACTTTAAGTAAAATCCGGAAATTAATTCCCTAGATCTCGGATGATGAAACAGATTGCACCGCTGGAATCGCCTCGAGAAATCTGAATAGCACGTGAAAATTTCGTAATTTCCAAGACACCGAGTCAAGACGCTGAGGCATCGCGCTTTCGCAGTCGTAAAACGATATTAGATGCGACGAAAGTTGCATATAGCATATACTCATGTGCCATAAGTGGTATAAGTAGAGAAATGATGAAAATGGACGGCCGAGGTAGTGCCGAATATCAATTATGGTAAAAGAGGGACATAAGGGTCATTTTGGAGTTTGATTTTAAGTCATAAGATGACAAAATTGTCAATAGTGCCGTCTCCCTCCTTATGTCACAAGCCAAAAAGTGAGATGGCCATTTGAGAGATGCAATAGCTCCATTGTTGAGAGCTTTTTAGAGAGAGAGGGTGCTTCTCTCTAGAATATCGAGATCCGAATCTTCGCTCTTCGCCCGGCGAAAATGCTCTACGCGGGGCGCTACGCGTGATTCCGAGGACGGAGTTTATTCAAACTCCTTGAGATAGGATTTTCTCCCTACTTGGGTTTTATTCCCATTTTTAGTACTTTACTAATGTTTCGGGTGAATGAGGCCGTGAGGGGCCGTTTGATCGGTCCCAAACATGTGACGCACTATCGACATTTTTGTGAAACTCTTAGAGGTCGCTTTCGTACGCTGCGGGGTAAGGGCTGTTTGGGTGAAGGTTGTGTTGATTTGTGTATTGAATGGTTGCTTATATGCATTGGCCGTGAATGGCCAGGATTGCGGGTTCATTATGAACCGTTGAGTTAGGGGATTTTCAGAATAGTAAATCGAGAGTTTCACTATTCCCGAAACAAGAGTTCTAAAATTATATTTTCGTGAAAATATAAGCTTCATCGAGTGATTTAAATTAAATCATTGTTTGACTGATATTAGCCCAAGTGAGCTAATTTTGATGCTTGAAATTGATTAATTACATGACATGATTGTGTGATTGGATATTATGCGAGTATATTCATGTTGATATATATGCTCATGTGATTAGACTATATTGGAACTGGCATACATGCATTCCATATGCACTGAGACATCCTAGGACTATAGGAGTTAGTGCATGGTATAAGTCTAGAGAAGACGGTTCGGAGGGTAGTCTAAAAAATGTTAATCATCTAGAGGGTAAACACAAACTAAAAATATCAATCGTCGAGTGCCCAATTGATATTCATCTGAGGGTAACCACAACAATTAATATACACACCGCCTGAGCGTCTAATTGATATATACATCGGAGGGTTGTCCACTAATAAACAATAATTCTCATACAAGGCTTAGGCTACAGTGAGAGAGCTCAAGTGAGGACTCTGATCCAGTTGGCCATGTAGACATTCAAGTAGGATAATGTATTTGCTTGAATGTGTGTTTAAATTGGAACATTGCACCGCACTTAGTGAGTACCACTTGTGGCGATTTTCCTACTAGCTTTAGCTCACCCTGTCGTGGGACTCCCTTTATTTTACAAAGGGTGGAGCGCAAGTGTAGGGGACGGCTCGTCCTAGAGACTAAGATTGGGCATGCTTCTGATTGTGGCTTCGCTTTGACGATATCTACATGTATTAGAATTTGAGTATTTTAATATATGTTGTATGAGAGTAAAAATACTAACTCTTGTAACTATTGGGTATATAGTTGGTTTCATAGTTGGCATGTACATTGAGTACTGTTTATGGGCCCAAGTGGCCGTATTGGATATACAGGTATATATCAACCGTTGATGTAAATGCGTGTTTTGTAAATGGGTAGAGCTCCCGCACAAAGGACTCCCCGCCTGATTTTCCGGCGTATACTGCAACCCGACCTCCACTTGTATTCCGGGCTGGTTGATCTTCGCAGTCAACGGACCGGTTTTGGGGCGTCACGCAGATATTTCCTTCAAAATCACCTCCATATACAAAGTGATGTCATCCATGTATACTTCCACATGCTACCCAATTGCTATCGCTGAACATACTAAGCATACATCTCTGGAAGGTGGCAGGGGCGTTGCAAAGACCAAAAGGCATCCTCCTGTAAGCATAAGTTCCAAATGGACAAGTAAAGGTGGTCTTTTCTTGATCTTCTGGTGCAATCTCTATCTGAAAGTACCCTGAATACCCATCCAAAAAGCAATAGAATGGGTGTCCAGAAACTCTCTCAAGAAGCTGATCAATGAAGGGCATTGGGAAGTGATCTTTCTGTTACTCATTGAGCCTCCTGTATCTATGCATACCCTCCAACCGTGGTAAGCTCCAAGACAATTTCGCCTCTTTTCATTTTACAAGGTCACCCTCACTCTCTGGCACCAATTGGCCGACTTACCCAAGCAAGCACGATGCAATGATAATCGACCGCAGCCATAACTTCAGATCTCCACTAACCACTCCCGCATGTGAGATCCAACCTCCTCCGTGGGTCGCCACAACTTTAGATTCTTCTTCTAAATAAATGTGGTGGGTGCAGATTATTGGGCTAATGCCTTTTAAATCAGAAATTTCCACCCCAAAGCTTGCTTGTTCATTTTGCGGAGGTGCAGCAGGTTGTCCTCTTATGGAGTGGTCAGCAGTGACGATATTACAACTAGACACTGCTTGTTTTCTTCCAGAAATGCATATTTTAATTACACAGGCAGGGGTTTGAGATCTAACTATTGAGGTTCCTTTTTCTCTTCGCCAGTCAACAAAAGTAGAATTTCTATTTTCTTTCTCCAAAGACTTTGACCAGCTCATGCATCAGGTTCCCGTTGCTCTACATGCACCGATAACTCCCGGGTTAACACATCTGCACTTGTTGCTCATTAGCCCGTTTCCTTTCAAGAATTGTATCTATTATGCGCATTCTTCATACTATCCTCCACTGTTGCATATGCCTTTACTCAAAAGGAAGATATCAGTTCCAAAGTCATATTCCTTAAAAGTGAGTTGCATAACCCCATTTCGCAATTTATAATGGCATTCATGTAGCAAGAATGGTCTTTCCAATAGGATGTGGGTTTATGATTGGTCCCCACCGCACCGCCCGTGTCAAGTACCGACAAAATCCACCGGATAAGAGAATTTGCCACTCTGTATTAGAACATCCTCAATGGTCCCCTTTGGTATTTTAATAGACCTATCGGCTAGAGACAGTGTGATGGAAGTGAGCTTCAGTTCTCCCAAACCAAGCTGCTTGTACATGGAATATGGCAATAGGTTCACACTAGCTCCCAAGTCTAGTAGTGCTTTTTCTACACTAGTGCCCCCGATATTAACTCGAGATCAGAGGACATCCCGGTCCTTATACATCACAGAGTCTTCAGACTCGATGATATCACTCACTTGCTCAGTCAAAAAGGCCTTTTTATTCACATTGAAGCCTCTTTTTACCGTACATAAGTCCTTCAAAAATTTTGCATATGTTGGGAATTGCTTGTTCATGTCAAGAGGAGGAATATTAACCTTCACTAGCCGTAGTACCTCTAAAATTTCCAGCCTGCTAATCGAATTTTCCTTTCTCTCTTCGGCGCCCGCTGAAAGGAGGTTGTACACCGCTTTTCACCTCTTCCATCAGCCGTTTGATTGTTCTTCCTCCGTGGTTCAACCACCGCGGGAGCTTTTGGTTGGTTATGGGGCCGGTCCCGCTTCTTACCACTTCAAAGTCACTAATGCTTAACTTCATCAATTTCGTGATCGACTATCGGCAGCCTATCTCATGCATTCCTCTAGGGTTTTGCTGTGTATGGGAAGGGAATTTTCCTTTTTCAAGACCCTTCTGTTTGTTAGACAACTTGAAAATGGAACTTTGTAACTGCACGTATGCCGCCTAATTCTTGTTGAGCGAGCCTTTACTGCTTTCAATTTTCAATAGCTTGAACATTCAACACCTGCTCCTCCACAAAGGTACTCACACTTGCTTAAATTCAGAATTGCCCGCTTCGCAGAGAAGAAGGTGGAGGTTGGTCACTGCCCTCGGGGAGCATATGCAGGGGGCTTTGGCTTCCATGATAGGTTCTGGATGATTCCTCCAATCGCTATAAGGCTAAGGCGACATTTGTGGTGGCTTATTTTGACCCAAGACACGGGCATGCTCTTGCATTAAGTCCCCATCAAGGAACTACTGACGCTGGCCCTGTGGCTACGACCTGACAATTAAAATTGGTTGAGATGCAAGCAACTCATTCACTGCTTGCACTTCATGTTGATTTCTCATTTCACTCCAACCTTCTCAAAGTACCGCTTTGTTTTCATCTCCGTGTCTCGAAAGTGCATAAATGCTTCCCCTTTGGTGAGTCAAGGCCTCATTCTTCGCCTCCCTCGTTTGGCTCATCCCATCCCTGGAAGTTTCAAATTTACATAATTCAAAAGTCCATGGCTTTATCCGGGTTCTTACTGTAAAGTCCCCTCTCCACACATGAAGCCTAAACAGCTGCTTCATGGATGGAGACATACCATCATAGAAATGGATTCACGAAAGCACCATTTATCAACCCATGGTGTGACATACCACGGTCTCCATGAATCTCTCCCAACACTGATAAAACTTCTCATTATCGTAGGACGAGTAAGTGTAGATTTGCCTCTTCAAACTGTTGGTCTTGGTTGTACTAAAAAATTTCTTCAAAAATTCAACTTGAAGATCAGCCCAATTTCTAATTGTTCTCGGCCTCAGTGAATTGAGCCAAATTTTGGCTTTGTCTTTGAGGGTTAATGAATGTCAATCTCAACAAACTATTACCTGCTACACCCTCCTTAAAAGTTATGCATACTTCCTCAAAACTTAGACATGTGTGTGTTCGATTTTCATTTTCCATACCATGAAAAGTTGGGAGTAGGGGCACCAGATAAGGTCTCACCGCCACATCCTCAAGCAGTGGTATGATGCAGGAAGGTGCACTAACTCTAGGAGGGTGTATGTCGTCCCTAGTCAATTTCTATGTCAGTTGGATTCATAGAGTCGCTTGTCGACTTTGATGTTCCTCGTGTAGGATCCATTTGCTCAATGTGCACACTGACTTCAAAACTTTTCAATTGGTGCACTAACTCTTTGGCAAGATACCCGATATTCCTCTATCCCGCTGATGCATAAACACCCGGACACAAAAAAAGAGACAAAGAAAAGAACAACAAAAAGTGCTCACAAAAGATTAGTGTTACTAAAAATAAAGACTCGTAATGATAAAATAGCCCAACAAAGGATTTTGAGTAAAAACTCGAAATTTAAATAATGAAATTCAAAAAGGTTTAAAAGGTCACTAATACTTGTAATGAGGATTACAAGTACCATAACTCATCATCCGGTGAGTTCGGGAACCATCCCCGGGCAATCTGCGCCATTTGATCTGCGCATAGTGGCTGCCTAATCAACAAAATTTATACTCTGTTGCTCTTATCGCCGTAGCGTAACTACTGCAATATAGCGACTCTAGGATCGAACACAGGGATGGGTTTTCGTCTTAAAATGACTCAGATAATGATTCAAAATTGAGGCTTTCTATTTGGATTTCGAATTTGTATAAAAAGTGTGGTTGTTGTTATTACTTAAGCTAACTCAGCGCTTTAAAAATAAGATGTAAAAAGAAGAACTTAAAGTTTTGGGTCACCAATGGTATGATGGGCCAGAGAGGTGTCCTCGAGTTATTTCCTTGCATTAGGGCAAATGACATATAGTCATTCCCAAAACCGGATCTTTGTTTAACTTTAAAAACCAACCCTTAGTAACCTTCCAATTTGAACCATAGCATTTACTGCACATTTAATGTTCCCGTAGTTGAAAATAAAGCATTTAACCTACTTTCAGTGGCTCGTAAATGACATCTAATGGATGTCAGTATATCTAGCAATAAGAATACACTGAAATTTTCCACCAAGATTGTGTTCTCCCATCCTTTTATAGTGACTTGGTCCGGGAATAGCTGTGCTCCTAAATCCCTTTAATATTCCCAATAAGGAATTCAAGTAAAACTGTCAGGATCGAAGCGCTCTGGGCTATTTCCAATAGGAGATTTTTGAGAAAAGGAGGAAACCTTAGGGAAGTTTGAACGTTTTCCTAAAGAGGCATTGAATAGCTTTGAATTCCCATTTCGAAAATACGCGACCTCAATTGGTTCCTCCAATTTTGGCTAGGTTTCTGGTTCTGCATTCATAACAGTCTCGGTCGGAGGTTCCAGATGAACCTCCTCTACTCCTTGGCGATGTTCACTCATGAATTCGTCAATTATTCTATTTGTGTCCGGTAATTGTGGATTTGTAGTTATTCGCTGGTGAGAATTAGAATTGGTTCTTATTCTATGGTTTTGCGTAGTCAAGAGAGAAAAGAAAGTGGCAAATAGTAAGATGCAACTGATTGAGTTTTGATGGAAATTGGCTATCTCGGGGCCATTTTAATGACGACTAGCTCAAGTTCAAGATTGTCTATGGATGTCGCAACCTTAATGCCTCACACTATTAAATATTAATTGCTAAACACTAATGTCCCCACAGTTGTGACAAATTAGAAGGTTTAAAACCTCAATTTATTGTATTTTAGACAATTTGGTCGTGGATCATCAAGTTATTTTACTTTGAAATATGGTCTTTACTTAATAAATCGTGTCGCAATCTGATATTTTTATTCACTGCTTTCCATTCAAAACAAGGCCGTGATCTCTAAAGTATGTCGCGACATGAGAAACTTTCTAGTCTTCAGGAATAGTTCAAATTCATACAAGACTGAATCGAAAAACCTAATTCAAACAAACAAAATAATCAACCTTCATCATTCAAATATTCAACAAATGAATTCATTTAAGTAATCGATTCAATATTGAATAAAAATAAAATAAAATTCCCCAAACTTCAATCTTTCATTCTCCCAAAACAATTAAGATTAAACCGAGAGTATGGTACTTCCCCTTGTAGTTCATTGTACATATTCTATCTGAGAAATCCTAGATCCTTCCATTTTTCTCATGTTTTCCTCGTCATGAAATTCAACACATAATAAAAATAAATAAAGAGTTTAAACCTAAAAGAAATAAAAAGAATTCAAAATTAGCTACTGGAACTCATTCCAAACAAATAAGATCAAACTAAAATATTAAAAATAAAAGTATAATGCAAAAAATAGAATGAAAAACTCATTGGGTTGCCTTCCACAAAGCCGTCGCTTTGAGTCCTCGGGCCGACTTGCCGCTATGACTTTCTTGTTTCAAAGAATTTTTTCCACTCGTAATCGGGAATTAACTATTTATAAGATATCGCTTTAATCGCTGACCATTTGCTTTAAACTCTTCTCCATTATTGGTTTTCAAATGTCATCGCCCAAAGGCTGTACTCTAATCATCAGATAAGGGCCACCCATTTTGACTTCGCCCTCGAAAAAGCTTTAAGTCCGGAGTTAAATAACAGACCCGATCTCCGTCTCCTCAAAATCTTTTGATCATGCCATTTCTTTGTCTTGTCCTTGTAAATTCTAGCATTATCATAAGCTTCATTTATCAGCTCTTCCAATTCATTCAGCTGGAGTAGTCTTTCTTCCTTAATAGCTTTGAACTCAAAATTCAACTTCTTGATGTCCCACATAGCTTTGTATTCCAATTCAAGATGTAGGTGACAAGGTTTACTAAAAACAAGTCTGTATGGGGACATTCCAATGGGAGTTTTATATGCAGTTCTGTAAGCCCATAATGCATTATCAAGCTTTAAAGACCAATCTCTTACTGAACCCACATTTTCTCAAGAATTTTGGTCCCTCGTTGGAAATTTCAGCTTGGCCATTTGTTTGATGTTTGAGGATGTCCTTCGACTCATTATGTGTTTTATTCCATATCTGTTCATGAGTTTCTCAAACACCTTGTTTGCAAAATGGCTCCCTCCATCACTAATAATAGTCTTAGGTGTCCTAAATCTACTCGAAATATTTCTTTGTAGGAATCCCACAACTGAATTAGAATAATTCTTTGGACAAGCTGTTGCTTCCACCCATTTGGATACATAATCCACAGCTAGGAGTATGTATATATTTCCAAATGAAGATGGGAAAAGGCCCCCATAAATTCCTATTCCCCCATACATCAAATAATTGCACCACGGGATACCATGCGCGGGGCATTTCATGCCTTTCTTTGATGTTTCCCATTCTTTGGCGCGATCCACCAACCATCATTTCAAAACAATATTTGAAAATAGTTGTGATAAAGCTATTTGAGAATTTTGTGGGCTGTTTTGTCTCCTGTGAAGTGTCCTCCATAAGGTGAGGCATGACATTCTTGTAAAATTTTTCTTTGTTCACTTTTTGGTACACACCTTCTGATGATCATATTAGCTCCTCTCTTGAATAATAGTGGGTCATCGAATGTAAAACTTTCTTTGTCCAGGTCATAACTTCTTCCCTCTGTGGTAAATTGGATTACAGTGGCATGATCCTGACTAGAAAGTTCACAATATCGGCATACGAGTAATTGAAAAGGCAATGGAAATAGCGCTCGTCTGGAAAATTTTCCAGCTACTTCGCTTCTTCTTGTTTGTGATGAAGTATTTTCAATTCTTGACAATCGGCTATCACATTGTCCTGACCTTTCTTATCCTTGATCTCGTATCAAATTCTGTAATGCTCTAAAACCCATCGTCCAGTCTTGGCTTAGCTTCTTTCTTGGCCATCAAATATTTGATTTGTAGCATGATGTTATGGATAATGACGATAGGACCCCAATATATATGGCCTGAATTTTACATGCAAATACAATAGCCCGACATCTCATTTTCGGTAGTTGAGTAATTCTCTTTGGCTTCATTGAAGGTTTCTTTGGAATAGTATATGGCCACTAAACACTTTCATCTTTACGTCCCATCGGCTCCCATTGCATAGTCAATGGCCTCGCACATAATTTCAAATTCTTTGTTCCAGTCTGGTTTGGCCATGATAGGAGCTTCAACTAATCTGGATTTGATATCCTCAAATGAATTTTGGCAAGACTCATCAAAATTAAACTTGGCATCCTTCTCCAGTAATCTACATAATGGTTTTACTATTTTTGAGAAGTCTCTTATAAATCGTCTATAAAAGCCAGCATGTCCTAAGAAACTTCTTATTCCCTTGACTATTGTTGGTGGAAAATTTGAGAAGTCTCTTATAAATCTTCTATAAAAGCCAGCATGTCCTAAGAAACTTCTTATTCCCTTGACTGTTGTTGGTGGAAAAAGAGTATTTATAATGGAAACCTTTGCTTTGTCCACTTCCAGCCCTGCTGCATAAATTCTATGCCCAAGTACAATCCCTTCTATTACCATGAAATGACATTTTTTCCCAATTCAAAGCTAGGTTCTTGTCTTTGCAGGATGCGTGAAAATCTTACATCCTCAAATTACTGTAGGCAATGTTAAAAAATGGATCGAAATGGCTGTGAAATCATCCATGATTATCTCCATAACATCTTACTTCATCCCGAGAACATTGACATCATACATCTTTGGAAAGTAGCAAGAGCATTACATAACCCATATGGCATTCTTCTAAAAGCTAAAGTACCATAAGGGCATGTGAAAGTAGTTTTCTACTGGTCCTCAGGTGCAATAGAAATTTGGTTATATCCAAAATATCCATCAAGAAAACATAAGTGAGGATGTCCTACTAACATGTCTAACATCTGATCAATGAAAGACAAAGGAAAATGATCTTTCCTGGTTGCAGTATTCGATTTTCTGTAATCTATACACACCCTTCATCATGTCATAGTTCTTATAGTGATATTTCATTTCCTTTCATTTCGATCCACAGTGAATCCACCGCTTCTTAGGAACCACATGTTAGGCTCACCAAGGGCTATATGATATTATAAATAAATCACGCATTTAGCCATTTGATGCTTTTCTTACAAACATCTTTGTTATAAGGTTCCTCTCCTTTGGTGTTCAATTGATGTTTTTGCATCATCATTCAGCAGGATTTTATGCATGCAAATAGAAGGACTAATACCCTTTAGATCTTCAATTGACCAGGCAATAGCCTCTTTGTATTTCCTTAGAATTTGTAGCAGCCTTTGTTCTTCATTTTCAGTCAATTCAGCTGATATGATTACTAGTTTCCCCTTTTCTGGTTCTAAGAAAGCATATTTCAGATGACTAGGCAATTCTTTCAAAAATAACCCTTTTGCACTAGTCTCTTGTTTAGTAACTTTATTTTCCTGGCTGCTTGAATTTTCTTGACTGTTTTCATTCAAACTCAAGACTGTTTCCCTATTTTGCAAACTGGAATGCAGTAGTTCATCATCAACACTCTCAATATACTGGAAATTCATCTCATTTTCATTGATAAAATGCTGAAGGTTACAATCAGAGATAAAGTCAAAACTAATAGGACTATTGTTATCTACAACATTATAATTTTCTGCATCAACATCAGATTGTGTCAAGCTTTTGTCCAGGTTGAAGTGTAATGCTTCATTTCCCACCCTCAAGGTCAGCTCACCCTTTTGCACATCAATCAAGGCAGCTCCAGTTGCTAAGAAGGGTCTTCCTAACAGAAGAGGGACCTGGTTGTCTTCTTCCATTTTCATAACCACAAAGTCCACAGGGAAAATAAATTTCCCTACCTTGATCAGCACATCTTCAAGAACACCTTCTGGTTGAGCCATGGATCTATCAGCCAATATAATTGTTGTTGGGGCAAGTTCCCCCAAACTCAATCTCTATACCACTGATAAGGGCATCAAGTTGATGTTGGCTCCTGAGTCACATAAGGCTTTCTTGAGCTCATAGTTCCCTATTGAGCAGGGAATGGTGAAGCTGCATGGGTCCTTCATTTTCTTCACAGTAGCTTCTTTGAATAAGCGCTATAGTGGCAGTTAAGTTCACTATTCCTTCCCCATCAATTTTCTTCTTCTTGCTCAGTATCTCCTTCAGAAATTTTGCATAATTTGGCATTTGATTAATTGCCTCTACAAAGGGAATACTAATTTCTATCTTCTTGAAAATTTCCAAGAATTTAGAAAATTGTTCTTCCTTCCTTGCTTTCTGAATCCTTTGTGGAAATGGGACTACAGGAGTGTAAGCCTTAACCTTCTCCTTCTGCTTCTACTCACAGCTCTTCTCAAGCTGCTCAGTTTGCACTTGCTTATCCTTTAGTTGCTTTCTCTTCTTTTTGATCAATCTTCTCTTTCTCTTATGCTATGCTGGTGCTCATCTCCCTACCACTCCTTAGCTGGACTACCATATAGTCCTTTGGATTTTTTTTGAGTGTCACTAGGGAATGCATTCTTGTTCTGGTTTTGCAAGGTCAAGGCCAGTTGCCCAACTTTTGTTTTCAAATTCTTTAAGGAAGCATTTGTGTTGGATTGAAACATTTGTGATTTGGATTTAAGAGCTTCAAACTCAGAAAATTTCTGTTCATGGGTGTGAAGCAACTTTTTATTATCCCTCATTAAGCTATGACATACGCTCCTCAAATGGCGGGTCCTCTTCGACCTTGATATTCATTTTTTGTGATCTCCACACTTTCTTTAACTGCTTCTTCTTTCTTTGCTAGAACATAGGTGGTTGATACCCTTGCTGGAAATTCTAACCCTGTCTTTGGCCTTGTGGTGCTCCTCCACCATATGAGAAGATCTCATAGTTCCTCAGTGCTGGATTGTAATGTGTGGGCAAGTTGGGATTTGGCTTGAAATGATAGCTTCTCTGTTCATTTAGGTAATTGGCCTTCTCAACTATATAAGGATCTTATTCAGTAGGTCCCTCAACACTTCTTCTTATCCTATCTCTTTCCATTCTCAATTTCATGAGCAGGAATGCGGAGTTTTTATCTTTGTTTATCCATCCTGTGCATAATAGCATCTAACTTTGCTTCCATGGTAGTCATCTTATTTATCTCAATGACTCCACTCCCTCTTGCATTACTGTAGCTCCTTGTAAATTAAGAAGGAGCTTTCATGTTGTATTTTGCTAGGTTTGCTATCAAATCCCTTGCCTTCTTTGCACTTTCCTCTTGAATATGCCCAATAGCAAGAAGCATCTATGATACCCTTAGAAGTATCATTAAGAGAGTGATAGACAATATCCATTTGTGTCTTTAGGTCTATGCCATGCATAGGATATCTCTTCAGCAGCCTTTTGTACCTGTAACACCCCGAAATATACCATAGTAGTTTTCGGACTTGTTTAGGGTATATTAAAAGCTAAATGAGAATTTTCGTAAATAAAACGAGAAACTTGGAAATTTATATGAGAGCAAAAGGGTAAATGTGTAATTTACCATTTAAGGACCTAGTGGTCATAAAGGGAAGACTGGGGCTAAGTGGAATGGCATAAGTTGATTTCCAAGAGCGAAGAACCTAAGGACTAAAGTAATAGAAAACTTAACCCAAAAAAATGGGTTTAGGAGCCATACAAGGCCTAAGGTGAGATATTTGATTTAAGACCAAATTTTGTCTCATTTTGGGAGGAGCAAACCGTGAAGAACAAGGAGAGGAAGAGGAAGAGGAAGAGTAGAAGAAGAGAAGAGAAGAGGAAGGGAAGAGCAAAAATGTATGGATTCTAGTAAGATTAGGTATGGATCTTTGGATTTTTGTTTGGAAATCATGAATTTTGTATGAGATCATGTGTATTTGGACCATGGTAGGGATGTCTATGGTTTTGATAGGATTTCATCCCAACCATAGATTTCTTGAAAGTAGGGTTGGTAAAACCTAGAAAGATGAAAAACATGGAATCCTCCATTTGAGGTTGTATTCATGGTTTAATTTCATGTAATTGAGTTAGGGTTTAGAACAAACCCTAACTAATCTTTATAGTTGGTTTATGCATTGGTTATGACCCATTATAGATTTGTTTTGGGAGGAATTCATGATGGTTTTTGGGTAAGATAAGTATTGAAAGATGATTTGAGTAAAATAGAGATTACAAGATGAATTTGGAGTGGTTTTGATGTGTATATGGAGTATTGAGTTGATTTAGGTATCAACATATGGAAAAATGGAAGAAAAACACACATTATGGGTAAATTTCAAAGGCGGTACCGATGCCAAAACGAGGCGATGATCTTAGTAAGTGCTATGTTTTTGTTTTGACCCGGCGTTTGTAGTTTTGGCCATAACTTGGTCATTTCATATCGATTTAGTGATTCAAGTTTAAGTTAAAATATACTTCAGAACCAAACTTCTGAATGGTACCACCTAATTAGATTCTATGTATTTGAATTCACTTTCGAAAGTGGGGTTATGTTCAAGCCAATTTCTACTTCAGTTTTTGACTATAGAGTAGTCCTGGTTGTTTAGGACATAACTTGAGTTCCAGTGCTCCGATTTGGGTGATTCCAATTGGAGGAGAACCCATCGCACCTTAGCTTCAAAGGAGTACAAATAAACAGTGTCAAATATGGAGTTAAGGTCCCTAAAAATAGGTATTAAAGACTATTCCTAGTGTAATCTAGATAAACCGACTAGTTTGGCGTAAAAAGACCATAACTTGAGTTTGGATGATTCAATTGAAATGATTCCAATTTCTAAGCAAAGTAGATTTATAAAGGAACAAGAGTACATGAATGATGTGTGAACACATAGGTGTCATACCGTATAAGTATATGAAATGCCATATCTGTGAGGGCATGAAGCAAGAGAAAAATATAAGAATGCGATATGTGAATGTGTTCATGAAACATAAATATGATATGAAATATGGCAATGAAGCGTGAACATGAACATGAAATGCAATATGTCATGAACACATAACGTGGTTAAGAAAGCCCCTATTATGAGATAGTAAGTTACTGAACTCATATAATTGTAAAACTGCCTAAGACTAGTTATTGAATGACATGACACCTCTGTTACGTGGGCAGACACGTATAGTACTTCGGTACTCTTTGATTAGTCGATGCACTCGTAGTCTTTGGCACATTAGTACTTCGGTACTCTCTGATTAGGGAAAAAACACTCTCTGACCATGCTTCGGTACATTAGTAGTTCGGTACTCTTTGATTAGTGTGACGACACTCTCTGACTGTGCTTCGGCACATTAGTACTTCGGTACTCTTTGATTAGTGCGACAACACTCTTTGACCGTGCTTCGGCACATTAGTACTTCGATACTCTCTAATTAGTGCGACGACACTCTCGTAGTGCTTACGCATTAGTACTTGATTGCTCTCGATTGGAGTGCGATGACACTGCATCGGTCTTGACATCTGCTTTGTGCTACGACACCTCTTATTGCTATCTTTGTACCTTCGAATTTACTTATTGTCTTTGTGTCTAACTCATTCCTTATTACTGGTCTAGGCAATCAAACAATTATATGATAAGACTCTGAACAAAGAATAAGAGTAAAGAAATGAATATGGTAAAGATCTGAATGTACCTATGGGTACCCACTTGTATATCGATACGTAGTACCTATCAGGTACTTTTATTGCAAGTAAATGTTCTATAGTACCTCTGGTCCCTTCCGTATCGAGAAAATATAGGAATAAGTTCTGTAACATAAGTATAAGTTTCGTAAGACAAGTATAAGTTCCGTAATTCACGTATAAGATCCGAAAAACAAGAATAAGCTCTGTAATACAAGTATAAGATCCGTAAGAGAAGTATATGCTCCGTAATTCAAGAGTAAGATCCGAAATACAAGAATAAGTATAAGTTCTATAGTACCTATAGGTACCTCTGTATCTGATTAATTTCTGTAGTACCTACGGTACCTCAGAGTATAAGCTAGAATTAGGATATAAACTCGTGTATGCCTACAGTACCCTAGTATGAGTATAAGTTAGTAGTACCTACATGTACTTTTAATTAAATATAAGTTTGATATAAGCACAAGTACGTGTCTTTTAGGACATTTGAACAAGTAGTACTTACGAGTACTTTCGTATAAGAATAAGTTCCGCAATATCAGTATATGTTCCGTAATATCTCTGTAGTATCTATGGGTACCTCCAAACAAGTGTAATCTCCTTAGTTTAAGTATAAGCCCTATGGTATAAGTGTAAGCCTTATAGTACCTAAGGGTACCTCTTTATAAGCATAAATTCTCTAAACTCCTACGGGAGATCTGAGATAGATATAAGTACCAGTACGTGTATAAGTATCTTGGTATAAGCATAAGCTCTATAACTCCTACGGGAGATATAAACAAGTATAAGATAGATAGAAGTATGAGTACGTGATAAGTACCTCCGTCTAAGTATATGTATAAGTTCGATTTTGCCTCTGAGGAATGTCCCCGAGATAAGTATGTATCCTACGGGAATTAAGTATAAGTATGTATCCTACGGGAGATAAGTATAAGTATGTGTCCTACGGGAGATAAGTATAAGTATGTGACCTACGGGAGATCGGAATAGAATAAATTACGCCATCGGTTTAAGATCTAGTAAGTATAAATTAACTCCCAAGTGCAAAAGTTCAATCTTAGTGAACGGAGGATTTGAACAAGCATAAGTTTGTTACAAGGAAAATTATGTATGTAAATTTGTTATATGAATTCATAAAGGCTCTGATAATTGTTATTGTTATATGTTTATTGTGATTCAGTATAAATGCATGTGTACCACTATAAGTTATAAGATATGTTTCCCACTAAGCGTAAAGCTTAGCCGCGGGTTTTATCGGAGTGTAGGCCACGGGGAGAAGGCGTCGCGATCTTCCATCTGATTAGGCCAACACACTAGTAGGGGTTCATCACAGTAGGTTCTGCGCTCTGAATATGTAATTGAAAGTAAAGTTTTTTTGTATATGTATATGTAAATGGGACTCAGTATATGTGTATAGATTTTGATGGACACCACTCTGGTGGTAGTTCTTTTGTATATGTATCTGTTATATATATAAAAAAAAAAAGGTAAAGAGTCCCAGTATATGGTCTCGCACCCCGAACTCGGTTATGATCTGCCAATCGGGTCGGACCGAGAATCGAGATGTGACAAGTTGGTATCAGAGCCTAGGTTTGAAGGCTTTTTTTTTTTTTTTTTTTTTTTTTTTTACGGAAGTCTTGATTAAAGGACCACCTCGTAGTAAAGGTGTTAGGCTAATGCGGATGTCCTTGTCACGTATATTCGACTAGAGTGGGCCAGTTACCTTATTTGAAGCAAATGATAGTAAATGCTCCAGAAAGATGATGTCAGAGCACAAGAGATGATTCGAGTTAGTCGATCTTAGAGACATTATTATTCCATATATGAAAATTGATGTTTTTAGTGCGGGCGGGGGCATGTGCCCTCATCTCATAAGTTCGGGAAAAATTTAGAGGACGGAATTTATTTTAGGGGAGGTGTAACACCCAAAATATACCCTAGTAGTTTTCGAGACTTGTTTAGGGTATGTATAAGCTAAATGGGAATTTTAAGTAAATAAAGCGAGAAACAGGAGGTATATGAGAGCAAAAGGGTAAATGTGTAATTTACCATTTGAGGACCTAGTGGTCATAAAAGGGAAAGACTAGGGGCTAAATTAGAATATGGCATAAGTTGATTTGCAAAAAGAGAAGAACCTAAGGACTAAAAGGAAATAATGAAAACTTAACGAAAAATGGGTTTTTAGGATCCATACAAGGCCTAGGTGAGATATTTGATTTAAGACAAATTTGGTCTCTTTTTGGGAGGAAGCGAGCCGTGAAGAACAAGGAGAGGAAATTGGAAAGAAGAAGAGAAGAGAAGAGGAAGGGAAGAGCAAAAAGGTATGGATTCTAGTAAGATTTGGTGTGGATCTATGGATTTTTGTTTGGAAATCATGAATTTTGTATGAGATCATGTGTATTTGGACCATGGTAGGGATGTCTATGGTTTTCAAACCTAGGGTTTTGATAGGATTTCATCCCAACCATAGATTTCTTGAAAGTAGGGTTGGTAAAACCTAAATGAGTGCAGAGAAAAACATGGAATCCTCCCGTTTGAGGTTGGATTCATGGTTTAATTTCATGTAATTGAGTTAGGGTTGACGAACCTAACTAATCTTTATATTGGTTTATGCATGGGTTATGACCCATTATGGACTGTTTTGGGAGAAATTCATGATGGGTTTTTGGGTAAGATAAGTATTAGAATGATTTGGTAAAATAGAATTACAAGATGAATTTGGAGTGGTTTTGAAGTATATATAGACTATTGAGTTGATTTGGGTATCAACATATGGAAAAATGGAAGAAAAACACACATTCTGGGTAAATTTCAAGGGGGGGTACCGGTCTGACGAGCGTGCGTGCAAGTAAGTGCTGTTTTTACGTTTTGACCGATATTAGTATTTTGGCGTAACTTGGTCATTTCATATCGATTTGGTGATTCAAGTTTAGTTAAAGCCCAGACTTGAGCACTAAAAACGTGATGAAATAGGTCTTCAAATTCGATTATGTGGCGCAGAATTCAGCTCCAAAGTGGAAATTTATGTTGAAGCGATTTCTACTTGATTTTGACTATAGAGTAGTCTCGGTTTTTTAGGACATAACTTGAGTATCGGTGCTCCGATTTGGGTGATTCCAGTTGGATGAGAACCCATCGCATAGCTTCAAGGGTACAAATAAACAGTGTCAAATATGGAGTTAAGGTCCCTAAAAATAGGTATTAAAGACTATTCCTAGTGTAATCTAGATAAACCGACTAGTTTGGCGTAAAAAGACCATAACTTGAGTTTGGATGATTCAATTGAAATGATTCCAATTTCTAAGCAAAGTAGATTTATAAAGGAACAAGAGTACATTAATGATGTGTGAACACATAGGTGTCATACCGTATAAGTATATGAAATTCCATATGCAACAGGCATGAAACAAGAAAAATATAGGAAATGTAATATGTATAGATGTGTTCATGAAACATAAATATGATGAAATATGAACGAACTGAAACGTGAACATGAACGCGAAATGCAATATGTCATGAACACATAAACGTGGTTAGAAAGCCTATTATGAGATAGTAAGTTCTTGAACTCCTTATAATTGTAAAAGCTGCACAAGACTAGTTATTGAATGACGCGGCACCTGCATTGCGTGGGCGGGACACGTATGGCCCTTCGGTACTCTTTGATTAGTGCGATAGCACTCTCTGACCGTGCTTTGGCACATTAGTACTTCGGTACTCTCTGATTAGGGCAAAAACACTCTCTGACCATGCTTCGGTACATTTGTAGTTCGATACTCTTTGGTGGTGTGAAGACGACGGCTCGGCGGCGTGCTTGACACATTCGTGCCGGTACTCTTTGATTAGTCTGACAACACTCTTTGACCATGCTTGACACATTAATTTGCCGATCCTCCCGGTCTAGTGGCGACACTCTCACGGCTTAGGTGCTTGACGCATTAGTACTTTGGTACTCTCTTATTAGTCGCGGCGACGCTCGGCCGCTCGCCCGATACATTAGTACTTCGGTACTCTCTGATTAGTGCTACGACACGCTCTGTCAGTGCTTCGGCACTCCTGCTTTGTGCTACGACACCTTAGTACTGTACTGTACCTTCGGGTACTTATTGTGCTGTGTCTACTCATTTCGTATTACTAGTCTAGGCAATCAAACAATTAAATGATAAGACTCTGAATAAAGAATAAGATTAAAGAAATGAATATGGTAAAGATCTAAATGTACATACGGGTACCTCTGTATCTGTTTTGTAGTACCTAAGGGTACTTTGGTACTAGTAAAATGTTCTGTAGTACCTACGGTACTTAAAGTATCAGGAAATATAGGAATAAGCTCATAACACAGTATAAGTTCCATAAGGCAGTATAAGTTCCGTAATACACGTATAAGATCCGAATACAAGAATAAACTCAGTAATACAAGTATAAGATCGTAGAAGTATATGCTAAAGTAATTCAAGAGTAAAGATCGAGAAATACAAAATAAGTATAGGATTACATAGTACCTATGGGTACCTCTGTATCGATTAATTTACGTAGTACATGGGTACCTCAGGTATAGCTAGAATCGGGATAAACTCGGTTGTACCCTCGGGTGCCAGGTATGAGTATAAGTTAGTAGTACCTACAGTACTTTTAATTAAATATAAGTTTATTATAACCTGTCACGTGTCTTTTTGGGACATTTGAGCAGTAGTACTTACGAGTATACATTATAGAATAAGTTCACGCAATGTCGGTATCGTTCCGTAATATCTGCAGCTAGTACCCTCGGTACTTCCAAACAAGTGTAATCTCCGTGGTTTAAGTATAAGCCTATGGTATAAATATGGCCTTGTAGTACCTAAAGATTTGCCTCTGTATAAGCATAAATTACGTAAACTCCTACGGGATATGAGATAGATACTAAGTACCGATCGTGTATAAGTATCTCGAGTAAGCTCTATAACTCCCTACGGGAGATACGAACAAGTATAAGATAGATAGAGAAGAATAGGTACATGAGTAAGTACCTCCGTCCTAAGTGTATGTATAAGTTTAATCTGCCTCTGAGGAATACGAATAAGTATGTGTCCTGCAGGAATTAAGTATAAGTATGTATCCTACGGGAGATAAGTATAAGTATGTGTCCTATGGGAGATAGAAACATAAATTATGTGACCTACGGGAGATCGGAATAGAATAAGTACGCCATCGATTGTAAGATCGGTAAGTATAAAATGCTCTAAATCCCGAGTTGATCACGAAGTAGACGAGAGATTTGAGCAAGCATAAGTTTGTTACAAGGAAAATTATGTATGTTAATTTGTTATATGAATTCATGAAGATTTACGATAATTGTTCTTTGTTATATGTTTATTGTGATTAAATATAAATGCATGTGTACCAGTATAAGTTATAAGATATGTTTCCCACTAAGCGTAAAAACATACGGGTTTAATCGGGTGGCGAGTACGAGAGAAGGCGTCGCGATCTTATCTGATTAGGTCGACACACTAGTAGGGGTTCATCATGATGGGTTACGCGCTTTGAATATGTAATTGAGTAAAGTTTTTTTGTATATGTATATGTAAATGGGACTCGAGTATATGTATATGAATTTGATGGACACCACTCGTTGGTAGTTCTTTTGTATCATATTATTTATTATAAAAAAAAAAAAAAAAAAGCAGTGGGAGTCCTAGTATATGGTCTCCTTTTGAACTTGATTCGGATCAGCCAATCAGGTTGGACCGGGAATCGGGGTGTGATAGTACCTTTCCTATGCAGCATACATGCTTTCATCCTCCCCTTGTTGGAACACTATGATTTCCTTCTTCTTTCAGTTGTGAGGGATAGGGGGAAAAATCTGTCGAGGAATGCTTCGACCAACTCTTCCCATGTATCAACTGAGGCATATGGTAATGATTCATACCATGTGCAATATCTCTTAAGGAAAAGGGGAAGAGGTGTAGCTTTATCACCTTTGGTCTCACACCATTCAGCTTAACTTTGTTTGCCATCTTGAGAAATCTTCCAAGGTGTTCATTAGGATCTTCAGTGGGATGACCAGTAAATTGATTCTATTAAACCATGGTAATCAAGGTTGGTTTTAACTCAAAGTTGTTGGCCTCTGAGGCTATCGGCCTGTGAGTACTAACTTGGATGATAGGCCTCGAAAATCCTCCATTGTATCTTGAATTGGAGGCCTTCTATGCTTCTTATTTCTTGTTGACTATCGATCAATTCTTTCGTACCACGGTTGCTTTTTTGTTCTCACGGCTTTCCTCGAGATCCTCGGTGTTCTTCCAGGTCGGTATCTACGGGGAATAGATCGAGTCTAGCTACTTATAATCAACCCCCTGAAATGGAAACATATTGAGATTAGTGGAAACAATGGTATCTCACAAATCATATATCCTTTTAAGCTCGCCAAAGATCGGTAGCTTATCTGGATCCTTTGTTGTCAAAGCATTTTAGTATTTCTTTTATAAAATGAAGACAAATGTCCAAATTATCATTTCTCTCTTTTTTCAGAATATCGATTTATTCAAATCCTTTTAATCCCCAGAAATGGCTCCATAAAACTTGTTTGCCTTTTTCTATATAGACTAAACCTCTCAATTTAACACCTACGGGTCTTGGCTCGTGGCCATGTCAAATTGGTAGGTTTCTTTAAAATGAATAAAACTGGTTTAATGTTCTAGAATTATGAATGGGTTTAGTCTATGACACTGCAAGTGCACAGGCCATACAAGTAGTAAAAAAATGGATGTAAGTCCAAATATCATTCCCACAGAGATTGACTTGGATTCTCAAAACCAACTTCCCCGACTAATCAGATCCACTCTTGCTCTGAACCTCAATGATAAAGTTTATCAACTAGAAATTAAAGGGTAATTGTCTTAAAGATAACATAGAGAACTTAGGACATTAAAAATAAGCTAATGAACTTTCATATACACTATAATTAGTTGGATTGAATCGGTTCCTGCGTAAGCAGACACACTAATAAAGTCTTGTGAAACGGTCGATTTAACTCATTATCTCCCATTTAAAACTCTATCCTAAATTTGGATATGGATTTGTCAAAGATTCCTGATATTGCAAGTTGGATTTCTCCTTTTGTTCACCAATTTAAAATCCCTGTTTCTCTCGAAAACCGGGATTTAATCAGCTACTTTTATTCAACATATTATTTACAAGATTTGGGTATCTTTCTTTCTCAATACTTCATACCCATTTCTTGAGACTGCATATTTCTTACTTCCCGAGTCAGGGATATTGCAAGATCTCCACAACCTGATTGATGACTCGGCCTTAAAATCTAATGAATATTTCTCTTCCCTTGATTAGATCACAGCTAACACAAGGTCGAAATTTTCAGGCAGTTAGGTGAAATCTACGATTATTTAAGTGTGATAAATATTCCCCTCAACATCAATTGTAAGTGAATTTGGGTATTTATCTAGAAGTGAACTCGAGCTCGATGGTTCTTGAAAATGGTCCAACATACCCACAATTAGAATGTTCCTAACTCTCAGGAATTTCCATCTCTGTGTCACTCAAAGGGCTTCCTGGAAATCAGAACAGGATACAATCTTTGGATGGGTATTCAAAACTACTATTGGGAACAATTACATGAAAAACACATCAACCAAATAAATCGACCCCAAATTTCAGGTACTTCATTCTAAGTTATGCGGAAGAATTATGGCTAACAATAAATTCAAAACTAGTGGAAGCTACACTTCTGAAAACTGCGTTACAATCGACAATGGAGAACTGATCAGGCCCTCAGCGCATTTGCAATAGCGAGAAGAAATGAATTCTAGAAATTGTCTAGACTTCATTAAACTGGGCGATAATTTGTAACGGTGAAATATTGCTTCCGGCTAGCATTCTAACGAGATCAGCTGGTTCGGAATCCGAAAAGAAAAGAAAGAAAAGAAAAATCTATTCTAAAAAAAAAATATCTGAGTGAGTTTTTCTTCTTCCCCGTTATGGGTTCCGAAAAGAAAAGCTAACTTTACTAAAGCATGCCTTGTTATAACTTTAGAAGTGGGCTGATTCCAAGGCTCAAGGAGTGGATTTCCCTAAAATCAATGGCCCGACTCCTTTAATTTAGGTCGCGACTCAAAAGCATTCGCCGTAGCGTAAAATTACGTCTTGTTTGTGCGATTATTGTCGTGACTCTGAGCTGGTTGGCATTCTTTCACTTGTTCTTCATTTCTTTGAGGATTCACGGCTGATGTTTTAATCGCTACTTGTTTCTTCAATTGCAAGTTGATTAGTGGTTGTGACATGAATTCTTTGTTGTGACTATGTTATTTGTCAGCAGTGAGAATGCTGGTTGCGACCTCATTCTTCTTGTTTCTAGGAATTGGTGTCGTGACCTCAATTCGATGTTGCGACCTCACTCTCTCTGCCTTTACTGCATTTCTGTGTCGCGACCTTGATTCGATGTCGCGACCTCTTTTCTGTTGTGACGTCATTAAGTTGTCTTGAGCTTTCAAGTAGGTGGTGACTCAAAACTGCTGGTCTGCTTTGTTTTCTTGTCGCGACGTGGAATTTAGGTCAAGACCAAGTATTTTCTTTAATCACTGCAATTCTTATCGCGACCTCAAAAAGTATGTCGTAACCATTCTTTCTTTCTATTTAGGCGCAACCTCATCTCTCAGTCTCAACAGTTCCCTTCAATTTTCTTTTTAACTCTGGTCACGACCTGACTGTTCTGCTCTGTTTTGGAATATATATCGCGACCTCGATTTGATGTTGCGACATCGCTATCTGATGGGTTATGTTGATCTTTATTTGCGACCTTGTTTTTCGACCCTTTGTAAATTCTATGTCATGACTTCTATTCCATGTCGCGACCTGGTTGTATTTTTTTCTACTACATTCTATGTCGCGACCTCAGAAGTATGTCGCGACCTTAGACGTATGTCGTGACCTCATTTCTGTTGTCAGCCACTGATCCTTGGTCACATCTCCCTTTCTCATGTTGCAACTTAAAATTGTTTGTCTTTTCATTGTCTTGTCGCCACATGGGATTTAGGTCGCGACCTAATCGTTTCTTCCCTTGCTGACATTTATATCGTAACCTTTAAAGTATGTCGCGACTTCAATTTTGCCCCTTCTGTTGCAACCTCACTTCTTAGTCACAACATTTTTAACTTTACAAATCATTCTCATTGTCGCGACATGAATTCTAGGTCGCGACCTTGATTGGAGTTTCCAACTCATATCTTTGTCGCAACCTGAAATTGCCTAGCAGAGACATTGCGAGTCATTCTGACCTTACATTAATTCGCGACATTATCTTCTTTGAAAGTCCCTCCTGTCTTGGTCTCAGCAAGTGTTCTTCTATTGCAACAACTTTTATTTTGATTGCTGATTCGTTTAGGCCAAGTAGGTGTTCGGAATCAACAAGAATTTATCACAGGATTCCTAACTGCGACGTAGCAAAGCTCTTTGCGGTATAGTGGCTCTAAAGATTCGATTTTCTGAGGATAGGTTTTCTTCGTGAGAAAAGAGTTGCAGTGTATTGAAAATGGTGTTTTTCTCTTTGGATTTTTAAGGGTTTGTGAAAAACAGTGTGGGTGAATGGTTGCTTGGAAATAACTTAGTAAAAAGTTAGAGAATTCCTTGAGTTTAGACCCACTTTGGGCTTAGGTTTATAAGTTAACCGACATGTCCTCGGGTATTTTTCCTCGCGTTGGGGAGCATGACATATAGTCATTTCCCAAACTGGATCTTCATTTAGCTTTAAAACCTAAACCCTAAAAGTTTTCCTCTTGAAAGATGGCATTAATAGGCATAAATACTCCCCAAGCGGTGAAACACACCTCCCAAACCTACCCTTCGATCAACTAATAGGAGACAACTAAGCGGGCATCGAGTGGATCTAGTGATAAGTATCCACTTAACCCAAAAAGCTTGCCAAATACAAGTTAAGGAGAGCATGCCCTGAAGTTACAACCTAAGGTGAAGCGGGAACACAAATACCCTTAAATACAAACATGAAAACATGAGAACATGCATTGCCTCAAAACCAACGCAGTGGCCTTACCTTCAAGGATGAGGGTTTAGCGAGCATCCCTTGATTTGTCATCATCAAGGGGTGTTTGGCAAGAGAAAAAATGCAAGAAATTGAAGGAAAGGGAGAGAAAATGACAAACCAGCCGAGGGAGAGGAAGCTTCGTGGTCAATTTTATTGATTGATTGATGGATTGAGAGTTGATTGATTCCTGACAAGGCGAGCTTATATAGGTGCTCGTATAAAAATTACAAAAATGTGCATGAACCAAATTACATCAAGGAAAACTTGTATAAAACCACAAAGGCGAGTCAAGGTTAATAGCAGTGCGGGAGTAGTGTTACGAGTACCCTGACTGCGAAAATTTGCAGGTTGCGAAATTTCGCAACCTGTGAAAATTCCACTGAGCTCTCATTTTCTTCAGCATTTTTGCTCCAAATTTCCTCTGGTTCAATCATGCATCTTCGAATTTGACTCGGGTTCATCGTGTTTGAATTGAATTGAAGATAATGAGGCATTTGACCTGCAAAACTACTAAAAATAGCTACAAAAATGCGTCGATAGCAAAGCGGGACTGATGTATCAATTGAGTTATTAAAGTCGATTAGTACACAAAGTGTTTTAAAACCTTGCATTATCTGGGGCCAATAGCACTATTTGGGTACTAATCACTCCCCCCAATCGACACATTGCTAGTCCCTTAGCAATGATAAAAAGAAGGAAGATCATGCAGGCTATATATATGCAAAAAGGGATTGTCTTGTCAAAAAGTGTGTGTATAAAGGAGGCCTTACCTTCAGTATGAAAACTTGGGACACTGCATAAAACCAGCTTGGAAGAATGAGTGCCATATTGGAGCAAGTTTCAGGGTAGTGTTCATTCTAAGGAAATCAACCTGAACTTCCACCAAAATCTAAGTGTTTTTAGGTGATCAGTTTGTACCAATAAGCTGCTAAACTCACTTATCCCTAACCCGACCTACTATCGTGCCTTGAATTTGTTGACCAACCTAAATAGATTCAGTTCCACTCTTATTTCACACTTCTATTGTCTTGTAGGGTGCAATGCTGAGAACTCGACTTCAACAAAGTCCTTGTAATGGGGATCCACCGATGACTCCCAACCAACTAAGGTTTAGGGCATCGAGTCAAAAGGATCTTTCGACCACTAACTCTAAGGTGTTTCACCTCGACTTCTCGAATGATTTCGAATCCAAGACCTAAGGTTTGCCTTTTCTACATGTACTAAAAATTTCAAATTAACATAGATACGAGCCTTACACTTCTCTTTGCATCCATGTTACTTTGGATAAATTTGTTTGATAAAATACTTTCTCTTAATGTTCATGATTTAAATGTAAAAGGGTTCGCCTATGACACTATGCATAGGTCATATAAGCAGTAAATCCGAATGTAAGTCCGTATCATCTCACGCAGATTGATAGAGAATTACGATCAACTAATTCTAACTACTAAAATTCCATACTATTTGGACTCAAAACTCATAGTGAAGGTTTTATCTACACGACACAAATTAAAAATCCTATTCTATTGAATACGTTCAAACTAAACTAAAACAAAAGTAAATGAATGAAAATAAATTGTATACAAATTAATGGATTGAATCGCTTCCTCGTGAGAAACTTAAAACTCTCAATGAAATACAATGAACAACTAATTCCAAAGAGACTAAACCCATTGCTCTGTTCTATGTATGGATCTGGTTATTGTCCAAGATTTCCTAATTATTGGAATTGGATTTCTCCATATTCACTAATTAGATATCCTTGCTTCTCTCGAAGATAAGATCAAACCAGCTACCTGTATTCCAAACTCTCTTACAAGATCTGGGTATTTTTCTTTCTCAATAATTCACACCCATTTTCTGTTGACAGCAGAACTTTTGCTTTACCTTCTCAGGATTTTCGCAAAGTTTCTACTACTTAAATGGTGGCTCAACCTCCAGATCTATGGGTTTATCCCTTTCCCTTGATTAGATCTAAGCTAACACGGGGATTGGAACTTACCTATAGATTAAGGTGAACTCTCCGATTATTTATATTGTTAAATACACCCCTCCAACTTCAATTATGAGCGAATAGGGGATTTATCAAAATGAACTCTCGGGAGCTCGTTAGCTCAAGGAAGGTAGTCGAACATACCTTAAAAGAATGCTCTCAACTCGTGAATCTCCGTCTCGTGTCACGCGTAGGGCAACTCGGCATCAGTAAGATACATTCCCTCAACTGGTATTAGGTACTACCATTGGGAACTTATCCATTCAAAACGACACCGATTAAGTAAAAACTGAACCCAAATTAATTCTCCATTATTGTGCGTGAAAGATCAGAATTCAATGTAAATCAAATCCATTAGAGTCGCTTTGATTACCGCATCGCGAATTATGAAATGGAGCACCAATCACGCACAACCAATCGTAATTGCAATAAAATCCAGAAAAAAATGAATTCTAGAAATTGCCTAGATTTCATAAATTTTCACCAAGAATACTTAAGAAAATAATAGAACTAAAGATCCAGCCTACTCGTCTCGCATTACTACGATTCAAAACTAAAAAAAAAAAAACAAAAAAAAAAAAATGAAAATCTCTCTAAAATATACACCGAGTTCTCTTCTCCCTTCAGAGCGAAGATGGGAAACTTACTTTACTCTTTCTAAGGCTATCTATTTATACCGCAAAAGAATCCGGCCGAATCTCCCAAATGCTCCAGAAATCCAAAGAAAAGCCCAAACATCGATCTAGCGGCCGCACTTCGTTGATGTCAAAGGATATGGACTTGTCTTGGATTGTTTGTGATCGCTGCGACTCTTTCTCTAAGTTGCAACCACTTGTCTCGCAAATGCTCTTTGATAAGTGGTCGCGACATCGCTTAAGGTCAGCGGTCTCATTTGCTCATCGTTCCTTCAGTGTTGATGTCGCGACCTCGCCATGTCGCGACATCATTGTCTTCCTATTCTTCCAAACCTTCCAGTTACGATGATCAGCTTTAGCCATGACCACTTTGTCGCTTGTATGATGACTTCATGTGGTGACTTGATTCCTTGGTCACAATCGTGTCGGGTGGTCTTCTTGCTTATATCTTTCATTTTATGTCGCGACCTCTCATGGTGATGTCGCGACCTCTTTTTTGTTCCTTATTCTTTTTCTTCAAAGTTGCAACCCCGGGCCTCTACGCTTGCAACTATTTTTCTTTCCCACTCATTTCCGTGTCGACTTTTGCTACATGTTATGACATCAATTTCTTTCGTCAACTTTTTTTCTCAGTCGCGAATTCTAATGGAGCGGTCGCGACATCATTTCGATCCTCGACTTCAGGAAGGTCAGCAGAAGTCTCGCCCGGCAAGTGCTTCTATTTGGCTACATGTTGCGACTTCCTTCCAAACTCTATCTTTGGTTGCACCTTAAATCCTCCTGTTTGTATGTCGCGACTTTAGAGTGGTGTCACGACCTGAAATGGAGCCTTTTATTTAAAAACTGGTTGCAATCTCTTTCTTTGTAAAAACCTTTATGGTGGCTTCATAGACGGATCCTTGTCGCGACCTCAATTACATGTCGCGCCATCATTTCTTTTCAGTTGGTGTCGCGACATCAAAGTGATGTCGCGACATGAATTCCTTCCTTTGATTATTTCCTTTAGTCTCGACCACATTTTCTTTGTCGCAACCTCCTTTTTCAAGTCACGACTTCACTTGTTCAAGTTTTCTATTTCGCCTTCGTAATCGATCGTTGATGTCGTGGACTTGAATTTGCTAGCAACCGGAAAGCATTCCCCTGGCTGCGACTTAAATTTTAGCTGCGACTCTCACTACGCCGCACCGGGTTTCTTCTCGGGGATTACGAGATTCGGAAGTTTCACTGCATTTTCCCGCAAATGAAATTTGAGTTATTCATCCCCACTTTTCGCACTAAATCACATTTATCTCGTAACATACCGAAAAATGGATTAAAATCTAATTAGTTTTTGGACTCATCAACCTAAAACTAGCTAAACTCCACCTATCCACCCATGTATCGAAGCACTAAGTCTGCGGGTTCCCAACCAGTTGGCTTAAAAAGGACCAAGCTTTAAAGGCTACGTATACCCCTCGAACCGTGCTCTCGTTTCAAGGCAAAAGCGTCGCGCTTTCTATTCTCTTTTCTTTTTCTTTTCTTTTTTCTTTTCTTTTTCTTTGGAAGACATTGATTTATTTGGGGAACTCTAACCTATTAAAGGGCCAATGAAACTAAGGCTCATTGCAAAGTAAAAGGGGGTATGCAAATTTTCTCAAATTTCATAGACTTAAAAAACCGATGTGCACTATGTGTGTGGCTAGATAATGGTGGAAGACAAGGGTGAATTACCAGGGTCTTCAACTGACCAACAACTCAATCAAGCATGGAACTAGTCTAGCATTGATGGAAGCATATAGTGCTTCAATTTTTCAATTTGGCTGTGAAAGGCAAAACCACTAAACCATAAGTGGGCAAAACGAGATGCAAAGTGTAGAAAATAGAGTTGTATTATATATATAAAAAGTGTATTTCACAAAATTTTCAGCTTTTGGGTAAAGAAGTAAACAAAGAAGCCTCTAAATATACAAAAATGGCCACGGGACATGTGGTACAAACAGAACTAAAGTCAATAGTATGAACATCATTTCCAACACTAATTCTCCTAAGAATGGAACCAGTTAGGCGAGGGAGCAAGACTCCTCAATCGATGGCGTGATAAAGAATCATCCTCACTGACAAAGCAGGCCGCTGTGGAGGCCGATGTCAGCCAGAAGGCCAACACATCCAAGGATCTCAAGTGGGCCGATGTGAGGAGTTGGATCTCGCCGGGGAGGGGTAGTGAGGCCCCAGTGTGGGCATGCTGAGACAGCAGGGAGGCCTATGGCTCCGAGCCGTCGAGGATGGTCTCGATCTATGCTACTGCAGCCCCTGCGCGAAATATCCTATCTCGCGAAAGTGTGGCATGAGGTTGCAAATGAAGCTGCAGTGGTGGAGAATGAGCGGACTGCCTCCATGATAGTTAGAAAGTCCCTGGTGAAGATGGTAATATACTGCTGAGGTGGCGCAGAGGTGCTCAGCCCAGCTACGTCTGAATGAGCAGTGTGCATGGGGCAAAGGGCTCTAAAGGGATAAAGGGCACGAGCCCGAGGTACCAGGAGTCGAGCCACCGGGAGCCGTGGCCCGCGGGAGCATGAGCGCCGAATGATGGTGGAACCCGATAGACTGAGCCGGAGGCTCCTCAAGAGCAGCTCACGAGCAGGACAGTCCCCGGTAGACTACTCGCAGCCCATTGCTCTCGTCCCGTCCCAAAGGGGAAGATGAAAGGCATGAGGCCTGACCCGCCACCGATCGACAGTAAGACGCTCCAGTCGGGGCTCGGCTGGGAACCCGATGTGCTCTAGCACCTAGCATAAGAGTCATGGAAATAGAAAAGGCATGGACTCGCGGGGCAAACTCCGGCGGTGGACCCTGTCCTCGAAGTGGAACAAGGACGTCATAATCACTCGTCGGCCGAACCAAGCCCTCGAAATAATGATATAAGGCCTCTAAAATATCTCCCCTCCTCTGAATAATGTACTGGAGCGGGAATAGATTAGACCTCAAAATGTGGTCTAACAAAAGCTATGTCGCTGAGGTGCCGCCCCGAATAAAATAATTCCACCGGTATGCCCACGAGAAGTCGGACCATCTCCCTGATCGAGGGATGGGGCCACTGTCTATAATTAGCTGCATTGGCAAAGGGAATTACACCGGGTACTTGAGAGCACTGCGATGTCGAGGCCGTGGGTTATCCCCGTCTGGCCATCGATGGAAAATGGAGAGCATCTCGCCGTCTTCACGCCGACGTCACCGCGGTGATAAAACTCGATGACTACTCAAGGATAAATCGACGTGATGCCATGAACGACTCGCGCATGGTATCTCTATTACCTATAGCACGGAGTCTCTGGCTCCCGGGTCCTGAAATGGCGGTGAGATCAGAGTAAACCTCCCCTGCGGAAATCTTCCGCGCAGCCAACATTCACGGATCAGGCCGCAGCGGAAGAAGGGCCGCCCGATAATAGACGCAAGGGATAGTTCAGCCCAAAATGCCTGGAGCAGCGTGAGGGTGGCGCCCGAGACTTAAGTCGATGAATCTCCCGGGCCCGAGGTCCCGCCCTCGGGCGGTGGAACTCTCCCTGGGCCGGGCCCAGTCGCGACGGGAGCAGGGAGTGGGGCCAACCCTGTGGAGGCAGATATCTCCTCCAGTGATCCACGCAGAGGAACCCTTAACATCAAGCAAATGGCAAAGGTTCCTGCACAGCCAGCCTGCAAGTGTGAGGTACCGAGGGCGCGCTGCAGCGCATTGGGGCCAACTCCAAGTAAAGTATACCCTGGGTGGAGGTGCCTAAGTAGTGGGAAGTAGAGCTCGCGCACCTCGTACCTAGAATGAGCCCCACGAGTCTTCACCGTTGTCTAGCGTGAAGGAGAGCAAATTTGAGAGGAGAAGAGAGTTTCAGAAACTGGGAGGGTGAAAGGTGAAATGAAAATGAAGGGGAATAGGGGGTTTATATATGGATTGGTGGGTAGGTGGGAAGACATGGATAATTAATGTCATTAGTGGCCGCACTGGATGGTTCAAAATTAAAGAAATTTATTGCAAGAGCGTGAGACGAAGAGTGGCAGGCAAACGAAGAGTTGCAAGCAAACGGGGTGACGATGAACAATGTCTGCATGTTGTGAATTTTCGCACTGTGAAATTTCGCAGGTTGTGAACATTTTTGTAACCTGGGAAATTCTCAAGCAAAATTTGGCTCCCCCAGCACTAGAACACCTACAACAACACAAGACTAAAAATTATGGGAAGATAAGCTTGAAAATGAGGAAAATTACAAAATTTGAAAGTTTAAGGATATTAATGAAAATCCTAATTAAAAACTTGAAATCATGTAAAGCAAAAATCCCATCAAAACTTGGAGTGGTTTCCTGCTCCCGCAGAACCACTCCCGGGCCAGACACCCAAGAGATTGCTGAGGCCCAAGAGAAGCTCCTCCTTAGTTCCAGCAGGGTTTCGTCATAGCTTGAGTTCAGCTTTGCCCCTAGTTAAGCCGTCCCGTTCTCCCGTGGTGCCGGTGGGATGACGATGTGAAGGGTGACTGATGCGCTGATCCTTCATTAACTACTCGGTTCTTGCTAATTATTCTCGCAGTTTTGAGCACTATGCTTTCCTAAGCATCCGTGTCACCAAAGTGCACTTCTTCCGCATTTATGCTCCTCATCCTCTACTAGCTTATCCTTGTTGCTCAAGTGAAAAATGTTGAGCCCACGTCATGTTGCCGGGCTGCAGAGGTTGCGCTGACTCCATTCCCGGCAGCTTGATAATGGCATTAGATGTGGCAAAATGGCCTCCCTAAGTATGATGGGCACTGTTAGTGCTCTCGCCATCGTGGGTTTCAGATCAAGAACCATGAAATCCACAGGATAGTAGAATTTGTCTACCTTCACTAAGACATCCTCAACTATCCCTTTGTATTTTCACCTGATCGATCCCACAAGGATAAAGGGTGATGTTAAGTAGGCTTTCACTTCCCCCAAACCTAACTCAAGCCAGACATTGAGTACGGCAAAGAGGCTGGATACTAGCCCGAGATCCGTGAAGAAGGTCTCACCCATGCGTGTCCCTCCAATGTTGACTGAGATATGGGGATCTTGGACTAGATTTCACTAAGGTTTTACTAATCGAACGATGGAGCCGATTTGTTCGCCGTGAAGGCCTTCCTTATTAATGCCCAACCCTTTCGACTGCAGTACGTGTCCTTTAGAAATTTAGCATGTCGAACCCCGTTTGATCATGTCAAGAATGGATGTTCACTTTTACCCTTCTCAAAGACTTCCAAGATGCCTTCTTCTAGAGGCCTCGTCTCTCGTTGCTCGGGAAATGGAGGAGGCATATGCGCCTTTTCTTCATCGACCTTCTTTGCAATGAATATGTGTTCTGCCCACTTCTTCTTGTTCTCTAGTCTCTCCCGGTGTTCGGGGCACCGGGCCGCTTCAATTTCCTACCAATTCTCAAAGTGATACTGCCCGGACTTCATCCATTTTTGGTGCGTGCTCACCAAGCATAGCTTAGTTCATGCACTCCCCTAGGATTGGGCGGTGTCCGGGAAGCGGAATCTCCCTCGCTTCCCGCACCACTGGGCCGATCGTCATGCTACCGATGGATAACCACTGTGGTATCACTTTTCGATTCAGGCCGTGGAGTCATCAATTCTTTTGTCCATGGAGCTTTCTACATTTTCTATTATTTGATTCAACTGAGCATTATAGTTGTATGCTCCTCTACAAAATTTTCCACCACCTTGCTCAAATTCATGATAGCTTGCTTAACAGGTGATGAGGTTGGTGGCTACTACTAATGTGCCCCTGGGGGAACATATACAGAGGCTTAGCCTGTGCGAGGTCAGTGATTCTTCCAGCTGGGATTATAGGTGTTGCTATACTGGCATCAACATGGCCTATTTCGCTCCACTACATTTGCATTTTCAACCACCAAACTTTAACAGGGAGAAATCGACAATGTTCTCCTTGATGACCTGATCGACACCGAAACATGGTCAAGCAGCATAAGCAGTTCTTAGTCACGCCCTCAGACGCCCCGCCGATTGCCTGCTCTTCCATCCTTCCCGGTCGTGGCGGACAACTTAGCCTTTAGTTCCACATCCTTCTAGTAAATAAACGCCCCTCGGGTTTACTGTGTTCTTCATTCTCTATCTCCTACGGGTTCGCTCATCCCATCCCTCGGGAGGTTTTAAACACATAAATAGGAAGTCCATAGCTTCATCAGGATTCTTACTGAGGAAGTCCACTACACACATGGTCTCCAAGAGTTGTTTCATGGAAGGGGACATTCCATCGTAGAAGTGGTTTACTAGCATCCGTGTGTCAAAGCCATGGTGAGGGTATACACTGATAGTTTCTAGATACCTTTCCCAACACCGATAAAATTATCATCACATGAGTCGCAAAGGTGATTTACCTCTTTCAAATTGTCGGGTTCAGGTGCACTAAAGAACTTCTTCAAAATTCTCGTCTCGTAGCTCGCTCAATTCCTCGATGGTCCTCGCCCAAAGTGGAATTGGGAGCCAAATTTTGGTTTTGTCTTTGAGGGTCAAAGGGAAGGCTTTCAAATTTCGAAAGTCCATATCAAATGCACCCTCCTTGAAAGAGGTAAACTTCCTCAAAATCCCGGATGTGTGTGTATGGATTTTCATTTTCCATACCATGAAAAGTCGGGAGCAGGGGCACCGGATAAGGCCTCACTGCCACATCCTTAGCAGGGGGTATAATGCATGAGGGTGCACTCACCCTTGGTAGGTGTATGTGATCCCTCATTGATCCGTAGTATCGGGCTCCTCAACCCCTCGTCGCTCCGCCGCTTCGCTGGTCTCCATCCTGACATATGCAAATCGATTCACACCCTTGTTCAACTCGGAGCACTTAGCCTCTTCCACCTACCGTAGTGCTTCTCGTCCCACCGCATGCTTCTTTGCCATGAACACAACACAAACAAGAAACCAACAAAACAAGACTACCAAAAAGGTCGACATTAGCCAAATCAAAACAGAAAACAACTCCAGACGCTGAAACTTCTTCAAGCCCCAGAGCGAATTTTCAAACTCCCCTACAGTGAGCTGCAAGTGGGGAAAAATGGTAAAATAAAAAAGAAATGAGAATTCACCAATACTTGTGATGTGGATCACAAGTTCACAGCTTCTCTCTCTCACTAGGGCACCATCCCCGGCAACAGCGCCATTTGACTGCTTGTGTGCCAAGTAGGTGTCTCCTAATCAACAAAATTTATATATCCTAGGATTCCTTACTACTGACGAGCAAAGCTATCATAAAGATAGTGGCTCAAGGGCCGAACACGGATGGGTTTTCTTCGTGAGAGAAGAGTTGCGTTGTATTGAAAATGGTGTTTTCTCTGGATTTTTAAGGGTTCAGGAAAAATAAGTGTAGGTGAATGGTTGAAACTTGGAAATAACTTTGAAGTAAAAAGTTAAGAGAGAATTCTCGAAGTTTCTCTGCCACTCGGGCTTAGGTTATAAGTTAACCGACATGTCCTCCCAGATTTTCCTCATTGGGGAGCATGACATATAGCCATTTCCCGAACCCATCTTCATTTAGCTTTAAACCTAAAACCCTAAGAGTTTTCCTTGAAAGATGGCATTTAATGAGCATAAATCCGTGAGAACACACCTCCCAAACCTACCCTTCAAGAACTAATAGAGACAACTATCCGGGCATCAAATGATCTAGTGATAAGTATCCATTGAACCCAAAAAGCTTGCTAAATACACGTTAGGAGAGCATGCCTAAGAGATTTAACCTAAGGTGAGAAGCAAGAACACAAATACCCTTAAATGCAAACATGAAAAGCATGAGAACACGCAATAGCTCTCAAAACCAACACTAAACGCCTTCCCCTCTGCTGACGAGGGGTTTTAGCGCCGAGCATCCTCGATTTGTCATCATCATGTTTCGCAAGAGAAAAATGCAAGAAAGTGAAGGAAAGGCAGAAAATCACAAACCAGCTTAGTGGAGAGGAAGTTTCGCGTCAAGTTTATCGATTGATTGACGGATCGAGAGTCGATTGATTTACAAACTGTAATCGAGCTTTCTATATATAGGTGCTTAGTATAAGGAAATTACAAAAATGTGCAAATGAACCAAAATTATATCAAGGGAAAACTTGTATAAAACCACAAAGTGCGAGTCAAAAGCAAGCCAACAACAAAGTAGGGAGCGTTGTTACGAAATACCACAACCTCGCGAAAATTTAGTTTGCGAACCCGCAACCCGCGGGAAATTCCATCGAGCCTCCTTTTCTTCAAAGATTTTTTCTCCAAATTTCCTCCGTTTGATCATGCATCTTCGACCTGATCTGCCCATCGTGTTTGAATCTGGATTGAAGATAATGAAGCATTTGACTCAAACTACTAAAAATAGCTGTCAAAATGTGATCGTGAGCGTGCCGGACCCCAATGTATCAATTGAGTTATTAAAGCTTATTAGTACACAAAAAGTGTTTAAAACCTGCATTATACATGGATCAAAATAGCACTATTTGGGTACTAATCACTTGCCATCACTTCTAGTCATGATCTATATTCTCTGTCGCAACCTCATTTGGGCTCTTGATCTGTTTTCACTCCTTATTTTTGCTGGAATTTTCGTTTATGCTTTAAATTTCGCAGAAATATAAATTGGTAACAAGACATATTTCTCGTGATAAAAAATAGGCAATTATATTGTAAGAAAAATTAGAAAATGGACTAAAAATTCAATGAGTTTTTGACTCATCGCACTTCTTACTTAGATCTTGTGACTAAAGAATTCTCGTCCCCCATAGACAGGATATTATTGCAAGCTTTCTCCAATTTGATCGACATCTCAATCCTACACTTCGATGTAAATTTCCATCTCCTCATTAGGATCTCGCCTAACACTGGGATCGACCACTCATCGAAAGAGAGACTGAAAGTGATTAAAGTGATACTTCATTCAACCTATCTCAACTTATAAGTAATTTGGTGATCTATCGGATTAATCCTTCAAAGTTCATTAGTTCCATAATGTTAGTCTACCATACCCACAAGGAACTGCTCTACACTTTCAGGATTCTCCATCTCTGTGTCACTCAAATGGCCTCGAAATCGAGCGAGATAAGATTCGTGATTGGGTACACCTGCATTTCGTATTGAGAACAAAAAAATATAAACAATACCAATCAAATAAATTCAAGAATTCTAATTAAAGCTTTCTTCCACCTTACGTAGCAAAAATGACTCATCATCACCCACCCATTTCCTGAGCTCAACTTTTCAAACTATTCATACCTCATATCGTTGACTAACTGATCAAGAAAATTCACTGAAATCATGAACAAATTGAAAGAAATGAACTCCAGAAATTTTCCATCATTCATTTAAATCAAACAGTAATGGAAAAGATGAATTTATAAAGAAATACCAGCTTGAAACTACACTTCAGTACAATTCCCAAATCCTGAAAATTATAGGAAAACTAACAAAATAAAACTATGCTGAGGTAAATCTACTAAAATGGAAAAATAAAAAATTTACAAGAGTCTTCAACCTAGAACCTGAGCCACCGAGCCGCGCACAACGCCCTGTATGCATTTATTTATAGATTCTTCCAATGTCGGGTCGCACTTCATTAATCGTGACTATGGATCCCCAAAGTTCGCCCAAATTTGTCGCTTCATCGCGACATAAAAACATTATGCCATGAGCTTTAAGTCCTTGTGCTGGACTCGTCAGAGTTTGTAATCTTCTGTCGCAACTTTACTTATGAGCTTTTACTGAAGCCATTATGGATAGACTTTGATATCAAGCCGTGATAGACTTTGATATTGTCGCCGGTTTAACTCGTTGGTGTAAAGCAATCTTTAATCAGGTCCCAACATACTTTCAGGTCATGACACAAAATCTGGCAAAATGGGCCTTCTGCATGTCCTCTACTCGGGATCCCGTCGACACATAATTTGCTTTTCACATACTTCAACTTCTCCCCTCCCCGGTTTTCTGAGAGCTCTAGCTAGCCGCAGCCCTGAGCCACCAGTGCCGCCGTCACCAGCGTCCAAAACAGCTCCCAGCCACGCGCGAGCCCTGGTTTTGCCTCGCCTTCATCAAGGCCGCACAAATGCCAAGTACTCGGGCCGATACTCCCGGCTCCATCTTATACGACAACATTCTCCAGAGCACATACATGTGCTGCCGAGAGAGCCAGTCGTTATGGATGTCAGATGTTCTTCGTCACTCACCCAGCAGAGCAGACCGTGAGGTCGGCCTCGAGTCGAGGCCACTCTGGGTCACTATCACTCCATGCTGCAGCAGATCATGACACATTTGGGTATTCCTAAGTATGCTCCTCGACCGTAGACTGAGCCCACCGGGCAGTTGTGCCAGCCTTCTTGATATAAGTTGCAAGAAGAAGCAGAGATATTAGACTCCACCACCACCAAGCGTGAGCGAGGTGGTTTGATTTCTTTTTATGATTTTCAGATAGTTATCATCTTTATCAACTCCGCCTACTAATTTCAGGTAGATTCATGTAGCCAGCCATGTGAGGGCGCGGATATTTTTGTATGTTTAGCTTTGATATGCATGTACTAGCCATTTTGGCTATATCAAAAGCTATACAGTATATATACACCTTTGCTATACAGTATCTACTCTATTGTGACCGAGTTTTCTGTGTCGCGAAAAATATCTCTTTGATTCCTCAGTCATTTCTGTCATGATAGAAAACCTTATGGTCGCATGCAGATTGTTATCTTGTTCATAGTAGCTTATTGAGATGTTGGTTGCAACATAGAAATCCTTGTTGCGACATAGTTTCCTTTGCTCATCTTAGTTCTTCTTCAATTTTTGTCTCGACTGAATTGCATTCTATCATGACATAATTTTATCCTCTTCCATAGCTTTTTTATCAAGCCGTGGACATAAAAATTTCTATGTTGCACTCAAAATTTCGCCTTTAAATGTTGTAAACTTAGAATGCTGATGTCATGATAGGTTTTCAGGTAGTCGTGGATGTAAAACCCTTCTCGAGTCGGGTTTCTGGTTCTAAGAATCCTTGTCGCAACATAAAAACACTTTGTCTTCTTAGCCGATTGTGTCGCTTTCTTCTTAATATGTTTTGTCAGACGTAATTGTCTCTTATTCTGACGTAGTTTATCCATTAGTCTTCAACTTTTATGTTGCGACATTAAGATACATAATGTCGTGGACAATTCCTTCACCATTTACCTTAAGTATGCCCGCGGATATTTCGTGGTTGTCACACTCGATTTCTTCAAAATTTTCTTCAAGTTTTGTCTATATTTAAAATCCTACCTGCTGCGAATTCCAGAAAGCTCTTTCACTGAGCTTTTGCACTAGTCTTTGCCTGACATAGTTTCTTTTAGTCTCCAAGCTGCATTTGTGTCGCGACATAGAAAAATTAGGTCGCAACCAAAATTGCTGCTTTTTCATCTTTTTGCTTCTTTTTTGCTGGGATTCTCTCATTTTTCAATAATTGACTGCAAAACACAAAGTTGATGAATATTCCATATTTTGACATAAAAATAGATCTTAAACTATTAAAAACATGCCGTAAAAAAATGGATTAAAAATATATAAGTTTTAAACTCATCAAATTCCCTTAAACTTAAAGTTTTGCTTGTCCCCAAGCAAAGAAAAGGAAATTTTGTTTGTCCTCAAACAATTTAACTTTTATTTTGAAGGAAAATTTTCTATTTAAAGCTCGATAGGGCAGAAACAATGATTAGTTGTAAAATTATTCCTAAAACATAAGCCCAATCTATAATTAAGAAGATTTTCAATTAAGTTCACTCGAATTAACAAATAACTAATAGGTAAAATAATTTAATTATTGGTCCTAATTTGTGAGTGCAGGTGTCGGTCTTCACTTTCTTCCTGGAAAGACGCTCTAAACTGGGATAAAACTTAGTCAGGTACTCTCTTCATTCTTACATCCCATACGCTTGCTCATATTAATCTCAACTAATGTAAGTAATATTAATACCCTCTAGATCAAATAGGTCTCATTAGGACTTGTAATGTCCTGGGCTTGGGTAATCAAGTGTATGATGGGAAAAATTTTGTGCTCACTTACTCCACATTCTCGGGCAACTTACACTTTTTCGCTGATATATCCTCGATATCTCTGGACAGATTTTCTAACCTCCCACAGGTTTAGTTCATCTCTTTGCATATTCTTCTGGCCCCGTATTGATGAGCTTAAAAGTCATCTATTTTTAATCCATTTCCTTTTTCTGCTTGATTTTCATCCGAAAAGGAATAAATTAATATGCATAATACGAAGAAGAAACTCACCAATTTGTTATTAGCGTGGAGCGTGAAAGAAAGAAGAAAAAGCAAGAGAAAATGCAAAGAATTGGTGGAGTAAAATGTGCGTAAAATGCAGGCGTAATGAAAGCAATCGGTTAACTAATGTTGCGCCATTGTAATACCCGCGATGATGTCGCAACATCGTGAAATCAAGAAAATGGATGTCATGGCAGTGGATCACAAGTTAGCGCTTGAGGACTAACCAGACTTATGAATGATGTCGCCACAACATCGCGGATGTCGCGATAAAGGTTGATGTCGAGACAAGGGATGGAGGTCGCGACACCAAAAGCAACCGCCTGGTCTCCAGAGACATAGTGTTGATGTCGCAAGATGATTAATGGGTCGCGATTATTAATGCAAGCAGGGTTGAAGGTTGCGCTCTGCTTCGTCGTCGCTTAATAAGAGATTTATGTCACATCGAACTATCGTTGAAAGCCGCAAACACACGAGCGGACGCCGAGACAAGGGACTCGATGTCGCGACATCGTGAACGAACATTTGAAACCCGCAGAGGTATTAAAGTGATGTCACACAAAGGATTGATGTCGCGACATAAGAAGACACCAGTTCAAAGTTCCAGTTCCTTAAGTTGATGTCACGACAAGAGATTGATGTTGCGACATCGGGAACCATCACTGGAGTTCAAAGACATTTGCGCGGGACGCCAGCGACAAGGGATTGATGTCGCCACATAAGAAGCACACCGCTTCAAAGTCAGCAGACTTAAGTCAGATGTCGCGACAAGATCGATGTTGCGACATAAGATGCCTTCAGAAACAGCGAAGTCATGACTTATTGATAAATGCCGCAACAAGTGCCAAACTAACTAATGTCGCGACAAGGGATATGAGGTTTCGCACCGAACAAAGAATACGCCGCCCACTTGGAAATGCACAAAGAATGCATCGGGAATTAGCCCAACCGAGAAACCCTATAACTAAGCAACTACCTAGGAGAAAAAAAAGGAAGGGGAAATAAGGCATGCAAGGTAACGAAGATCTGGGTGTACCAAGGCTTCATTTTATTTTTCTTTTATTTTATTTTCTTTTTCTATTTCACAAGTATGGCTTAGATTATTTCATCTTTCTTGGCTTTGTTTTATTTTCTTGACTGGATGTTATCGCTTTTGAGCAGGTTTAATGTAGAATTCCATCTTTCAAAATTACTACCCGGAATGTTTGAGTTCACAACTGAATCTAATTTTCCGCCAAATTACGCTTGTTCTTATGATCGAGAGGAACGCCAGAGCGTGTAATTCAAGAATTTGAGAAACCCAAGTAAATTTTCCATTATGAACGCAAAGTCGAATTTATCTTCCCCGTAGTTGTTTCCAAATACTTGTGAATTTCGCTTATGAATTACTGCCATGGGTTTACTGCTTCGACCACACGGGCTATACCGCTTAAGATTTGCTTCATTGCTCGATTTCAAGATCCTCTCGAGCGCACACGTAGAGAAGGCACCCCAGAGTTACGAACATTTCCTTGGGCGATATTAACCTCGCTTATTGCAGACTAATTAGCTTTGTAAGTTTACTTAGATAAATCCTCTTCTCACTTGAAATCAAGAAAGAGTCAATGAGTTATCAATTTAAACAAGGTGAGTTCACCTCAATTCGAATAGTGAAGCCAATCCTGTTAGCCGAGATCTAATCAAGGAGAGGGTGATCTATTCTAATTCTAGAGGAAGAGTAACCGTAGTCAGACATCCTTGTCGACCGATAACTCGGGAGCTAAGGTTTACAGTTCATAAATGGGTATGAAGTATTGCAAAGAAAATATCCAGATATGAAATCCCTTATTAGTAGTCATCTAATTCCCTGTCTTCGAAAGAATCAGGAAAATTAGATAATGAACTGTGGAGTGTGGAGAGATCCAACTGTACTGCTAAACGCCTTGGACAGATTTTAAAACCTGAAATACACAAGCAATTTTATCATTGTTAACTACAGGAATTGATACTTCACAATAGCAGTGATCTTGATGTGTCCTCTAAAAGATAACTATTCGCTTCATTTATTTTCTCTTAACTAATCATTATTCTTTTCTTTTCTTTTCTTTTCTTTTCTTTTCTTTATTCTTTTAATAGATCCCAGCTATTTGGATTGTTCATTTTTCCTTATACTTTGTATATTTTGCAAATTTTCTTAAGCCGGGATCACAATGTCATGTTATACCCAAATAGGTATGGAGCTTGAGTAGTCGTGGTAGTTGATCTAGGCAATTCCCGAGATCTCTCGTGATCGATATCTCGACTTATATCCATTTTATTACTATCGACCGTGACTTGCAGGATATTAGAAATAAACCAAAATTGAAAATGATTTACTCTAGGAGATTTTTGGTCTATATAGTAGAAAGTCAACAAGTTTTATGGCGCCGCTGCCGGGGATTAGTTAATAGTCCTTGGTACTAGTGTCACAACCTTGCATACATGACTGAAGGCTCAACAAGTTTTATGGCGCTTAAGTCGCCGGGATCGAAAGAATTTAGTAAATCAATATCTCGATCTAAAGCATGAAATGCTAATTGACACTCGAGATAAAAGGACAAAATAGCTTTTCAAGCAAGTAGTTATTTTTAGCCACTAACCTTAACAAACCATATTGAAAATATTTGTCACCGCACTAATCCTATTAATGGGGTGTGGTTTGATTTCGGGTGGACAAAATTTTAACAGATAGAAATGTAATCGATCTCGATTCCACAGACACAAAATTAGAGAGAACACTAAGTCGAGAAAGATAAAGAAGGCAGAGAACTCAACCATGGCGATGAAAGACGTGATCGTAATGAAGTACATAGAGAGGCAAATAGAAGGCCTCCAATCACTCGACATACTACAGACTGAAGCCTATTATTCAAGATGAGTATTCTCAAGAATCAGCAAAACAATATCGATGCAAATAATTTCAACTTAAACCAGCACTAATTACAATGGTCCAAAGAGCATCGGGCCATCGGTCAACCCAATCGAGGACCCAAACGAGCACCTCTAAGATTTCGTGATGGCTAATACGTGTTGAAGTTGAATGGGGTGAGACCGGAAGTCAACAAACTACATCTATTCCCATTCTCTCTAAGAGATACAATAGCTACATGGTATGAATCTTTACCATATGGTTCTTTTGATACTTGGGAGGAGTTAGTAGAGGCCTACTTAGGTAGATTCTTTCCCCCAGCCCTCACCTCAGAGAGAAGGAGGGAAATCATTGTGTTTTAGCAGGGGGAAGATGAAAGCCCCAGATGTAGTTTCGGGAAAGATTCAACCATTACCGAGAAGATGTCCAATGCATGGGATAGATCCGCATTCCGTATGGACATTGTATATCATGCCTTGAATGATATATCAAAGGGGATCATCGATGCTTCATGTTGTGGGAGCATTCAAACGAAAAAGTGTCAAGAGGCAAAAGAGCTGATCAAGACCCGGGCTACTGCAATATGAAAACCTCGAAGTTTTCAAGAGAGGAAACAAAGCAGAGGAAAGGATCATGGAGCCGAGCAAGACAGACACCATGGATGCCAAGTCAGGGTGCCATTATGCACACAGGATGGACAAGCAAGAAAGTGAAGACACACACGCCCATGATAGGAGCAAATGAAAGAGAGTTATCAATGGGAAGGGCCGAGAGAGCTATCAAGAACAATTTTACGATACAAGAGGTTAAGTATCTCGTGAGCCAAGAAACTACCATTTCAAACTCACTAACCTCAAAGACATTATCAATTCCTGCACCGAGGAACCATGAGAATTTCTCATATATGGAGGGGCTTCCACAAGGCCTAAGGCATGGACGTAACCTCACCGTGGTTATCAACAGCCATCAAGGTTCCAAAGCAAAGAACAAGAAGGAAATGAACACATAAATGAATATCGTGTATCGAGGGAGGCCCAATCTTTTTAAGAACAGATGTCGCGAAGCTCATGGGGGGATAATAAGAAGTCATGAACCTCCATGAACAAAAGCTCGCAGAATTGAAGCAACCGCTACCAATTCCTCAAATTTTTCGTAACACCACCAATGCATCCCCTCAAGAACCTGAGACACAAGTGGCAAATTGGTCTTAACCCCGCAGCCAGAGGAGTGATGCCTTCCCAAGTGACAAAGAGAATCCAAAAGATCGCATGGCTGTGCAAATTTAGGAGCGGGAAGGAGTTAGGAAAAGATGAAAGAAAAAATGACAGCAAAGAAAGAAGAAGAAAGCCTTAAAAGGAAGAAGCACCGAGTAAAAAGAAAGAAGGAGTGTATTGTGAAGGATATCCATAATGACTCGCACCCCATTTCCACGAGACTCCGCAGAATCAAAGATAGAGGAGCATTTTGCAAGGTTTTGAAAAACCTTTTTGCTGTGAGATCGCACGCCTTTATTATGGTGACTCGTATGCCACTCTATGCAAAATTCCCCGAAGGACATGTCGATCAAGCAAAAGAAAGGTAGTGAAGAAGGGATTGTGAATCTCTAATCGCTACTTGCAAAGGTCATGATAAAGAAAGAATTGCCGAAAAGATGAAGGATCCGTGGAGTTTTACACCTCTGCATCATCGAGGAGTTGAATTCCGAAGCCTCTCTCGTGACTCAGAGCCAAGATAAACTTGATGCCCTTTCTCGCTGCTGCCACCCAAGCTCGGGAGGCATTCCCACCACTATTACTCTTCAAATGGCGCATGACGATGGTAAAACCGGCGCGAGTTCGGGAAGATGTGCCGGGCTCACTATCAGAAATTTGCTCCCAAGACTTCACTCATTCCGGGATAATGGAAAAAGATTCACAAGTACCTCGCTATCGGGGGAGACCATTCCTAGCTACTCTAGCCGCCTCGACGACATGCAAAAAGGAGTTCTTACCTTGAGGGTCGAGAAGCCGTCGCTTCAACTTGATCAAAAGCATGCGTTAATATGCATAGACAAAGAAAATTGCAATGTAGTTGATGATGCCTATACCTACAACCCTGATGTTCACAATGATCAGACACTCAAATCGTTATCAATGAAAAGAGATAAATTCCCGTGATATTGAAGATGACTACCGATTGTCCATGTCAACGCTTTCATTCTACGTAAACCGCCGGTAGGTAGCCCGAAGCAAAACAAATGACAAAGGGGAAAATAATGAAAAGTGGAAATTCATCAAGAAACCAAAGGAAGAGGGGCTTAGTGTCAAAGAGTTGCCAAGTCATTTGAAGTATGCTTACTTAGAATCACCAAAGAGAAAACTGATTATCTCTCGCAGACTCATGGATGTTGAGGAAACGCAGGTTGCGTAAAATCTTAAAGAAGTATAAAGAGTCTATAGCTCGTCCATTGAAGAGTCAAGGGTATCAGCCCATCAATTCCAGACACAAAATTCAATAGAAGAAACTTCAAAGCCATATGTAGAACATCAAAGGAGACTGAATCCAGTGATGAAGGAAGTAATGGGAAGAAGGTACTAAATCACGAATGCTGTTTATCTATGCAATTTCGTGACCTGGGTGAGCCCACCCATGTGGTTCCAAAGAAGGTGGGCTCTATCAGATCCGCAATGAGAAAAATGAATTGATTCCAACAAGAACAAGGATTGTGGATGGAGGGTATGATTGATTACAAGCAAGAACCGAATCACTGTTCACCGTAAAAGATCATTTCCTTTTGCCCTCATTGATAAGATGTTGGACAGACAATAGACACCCTCATTTTTGTTTTCGGATGGGTATTCGTGGATACAATCAGATTGTTATTGCACCGAGGACCAAGAGAAGACCACGCTCACATGCCCCTATGGTACCTTCGCTTCTCTCGCATCTGATGCCACTCAATGTAATGCTCCCTACATTCCAAAGGTGTATGATGTCAATGTTCTTTAATTCGCTGAAGAGGTTATGGAAATTTTTACGGATTACTTCACCGTATGGATCCGCTTGATCGCTCAAGAACCCGGAAATACTTCAAAGATGCCAAGACAAAACACTAGCACTATCTGGGAAAATGCCATTTTATGGTACAGAAGGTATTGTTCTGGGCATAAAATTTCTGCTAATTGACCGAAAGTAAAGACCAATCCAAGGTATCCATTATCAAAACTCTCGCACCACCTACCACAAGAAGAGTAAGAAGCTTTCGGGGCATGCTGGATCGGTAGGAGATTCATCAAAGACTTCAAAACAGCCGTAATTCACTCATGACACTGGAGAAGGATACAAGGTTTACCTCATGACTCCCGCAAGGTCGCCAAGCACCAAGATCAAACTGGGTTCAAGCACCTATAATGGCTGCACCGTATCGGGAGTAAGGGATTTGGAAATAATGCGATGCCGTTGATTTTGCAATGGAGTCATTCCTAGTGGCAAAGAAAGGAGAAAATATTCAGACCATATACTATGCTAGTGTAACCTTCCAACGAAGCACAAGAAAATTACTCAACAACCGAAAAGGATGCTAGCCATAAGATGGTTGCGGAAAATTCAGGCAATACATTTTGGGATCCCATGTTATTATTCATACTGATCATGCAACAATCAAGTACCGATGTCAAAGACAGTTAAGCCAAGATTGATAAGGTGGGGCGCTACTATTGCAAGAGTTTGACTTGGAGATCAAGGATAAAAAGGGGTGTGACAATGTGATAGCTAATCACTTGTCAAGAGTAGAAAGAAGCAATGCTAAAGAAGAGAAAGTAATATTAACAGAGAACTTCCCAGATGAGCAACTGTTTAAAGTTTCCTTCCAACTTCCATGGTATGTTGATATTGTGAACTATTTAGCTAGTGGAGTAGTTCCTTCCGTAATTCAATTTACCAACGTAAGAGGAAACCTTTAACTCACAATAGGTCATTATATTTCGGATGATTCAATTATTATTTAAAAGAGGTGTCGACATGATAATAAGAAGATGTGTTTAAAATGAACAAGGCAAAACAATGAATGCCATGCATCACCATAATGGGTATTTTTCGTGAGAAGAACAATTACAAGATACTCCAACTGATTTTATCGCTCCACTATCTTCGTGAGATCGTGGCCGAAAGCGGGTTAAATTGTGTGATGGGGATGCTAAAAGGTTGAAATATCGCCAGTTAAATGAAATGTGCCCCTAAGAGGTATAATGGTGGTGCAACTGATGTATGGGGAATAGATTTTTATAAATCATTATTCTTATTCATAATTTGGAAACTGCATACCGCTAGTTAGTTGATTATGTTTCCAAACGGGTGGAAGCAAGGGTTTATTCCAAGGAATGATGCTAATACGCTTGTGAGCTCTTGCAAAAACATTTTGAGCAGATTTGGAACACCCAGAACCATCATTAGCTGGGATGGGGAGAGTTTCTATTTTGAAACAAAATATTCAAGAAACTCATGAGCGTGTATGGGACTAAGCATGTAACGAGTCTAGCTTATCATCCCCAAGACCAATGACAAGGTAAATTTCCAACAGAGATTAAAAGAATACTTCAAAAAGACTGTGAGCTCAAGGTGAAGGATTGGTCTTCCAAACTTGACGATGCACTTTCAGGGCTTACAGATCGCATACAAAACTCCCATTGAATGTCCCCATACTGCACTGTTTTTTGCAAACCATGTCACCTACTGAATCGGGAATACAAGGCAATGTGGGCCATTAAGAGCTTTAACTGATTTTAAAACCGCAAGGGAAGAGATTGTTCAAACTGGTCTAAACCGAAGAATTGAGAAATGAAGCCTGCTATGATAATGCTAGAATCTATGATAAGACAAAGAAATGGCATGATCAAAGGATCCCGAGGAAAGAGTTCGCAGCAGTGGAATAGTTCCACTGCTTAATTCTAGACTCGAAATTATTTCCAGAGTTGAAATCCAAATGGAGTGGGCCATACACAAGTGGGTGTCAAGCAATACATTCGAGCGCTGACATTAAGGACCGAGCATCGGAGAAGACCATACCAATGGACAAAGACTAAGCACTATCTAAAGGTGGAGGAAGGAATGGAAGAGCTCCAACCGGTTATCTAGAAAGAAGAAGAACCAAAATAAAGAAGTCCAACTAAGTGACTCAAACTAGCAATTGATGAGAGCAACCTATATAGAAAATTTAGTTTCTGGCTTAGATTTCGAATTTTTTTTTTTTTATAGATTTAATTTGAGAGAAGTTAATTGTAGCTTAATTCAAATCTTCAATCATGCAAGATATGCTCGCAAGGTCGGGAAGACATGGAGTGAGAAAAGCAACCCGTGACACCTCCAAGAATCTCAGTAAATGTCACGATACATGAACAAAGCGGTGGGTAACTTTCTCCCTAAACCAAACCTCGTGAAATATGAGGAATTGCTTGTTGAATTTCGCTTGAGATGCCCGAATAAATGTCTAAAGGGAGTATAGATTAATAAAGGAATTCAAGTTTTCGAGATCATTAAACTAAGGGCATAGGTCACATAGAAACAAAAAACTTGAAAATGAAAAAGTCACTATACTGACAACGCAATATCTAAAATCCTATTTATGTCGCGACAAACTTAAGATGTCGCGACATAAAAGGGTCAGCGTAGCGCCTACTGTCTCTCTTAAATGCCCTAAAATTAATGTTCTTAAATAAAAGTGAGTATGAAATTGACGTCATGATGTTTAATTTTTAATGAAATAATAATTAGCTCCACAAAACTGATTGAATTGCAACCTGGTTGAGAACTTCTTCCCACTCGCCCAATTTCCAGACCTAGTTTCATCCTCCCTTCCTTCCGACTCAATTCAAAACCCTAGCTCTCAAAAAAATCTTCGAAACTTTCCTTCCGTTTCAAATGACTGAACCCAAACCTTGTCCCTAACCCGGAAGAGATCACGGAGGAATATGTGCAAACTAAGAAGAACCACAGAGTGAACCGATGGAAGAGATGCCATTGTGGCACCCGTGGCACCAAAGAAGCTCAAGAAAGAATGGACAAGGGAAAGGGAAAAGCAAGAGAAGAAGTAGAAGATTTTGTGTCAGAAGAAGCTTATTCCAACTGGAAGAAGCACTATGCCAACAAGGGGTTCGTATCAGAAAGAAGATTCAGAAACCCTATTACCCCTTTCAAGGAGATGATTGAACAAAGAGGTTGGGAAGCTTTCGCGCATCGTGTTAGGCTACACAAGAAGGGTGAAAGAATTTTATTCAAATCTGGAGCGTGAAAGCACGTAACACCGTGTTCGCCGAGAGTGTGGGTACCATATGCAGCCAAGGCCATTAACGGTTTGGTGGAATGGCAGGGCACAAGCATGTCCAAGTTCAAAAGCTCTTGAAAACCCCAAATTTAAGAAGATTGCCAAAAGCTCACTGACCTAAAAGTACAATCGGGACAAGGGGAAGGAGGACCAAAAACCCCGAATGTGGGAAGCCCCACCGAGGAGGCTAAGGTATGGTTCTATTTTCGTCTCTCGCTTTTTGGTCCCAACCAAGCATGTGTGCACAAAGGAGAGAGCAGAAGCAATTATGTCGTATATTCGAAGGGTACAAGCTCAATGTAAATAATAATCAAAATTCTATAATGAGGTACCATGAAGGAAATAAGAGAGGGACCTTAAAACAAAGATAATCAGATGTCCCGAAGAATAATAACTGTTTTATGTTTAAAGGTCTGTGAAGGGAGTCTGGGAAGAAGAAGAAGAAGTCCCTATGACATCACCACTCCTACTGACAGGAGTGAGCAAGGGACCCAGAAACCAAAAGAAAAAGGGGGTGTTGATTGAAACAAGAGAAGAAGCTCCAACTGCAAGACAAGAAGAGGAGACTTTGAGGGTCAGCCGCCAAGAAGAAAGAGAACCCGTAAACTCCTCCCAAAAATACTTTCACATTTGCGCACAATGAAGGGCGTGATGAAAGAAGCTCCTTAGATTCCATCCCCTTAGCTATTTCTCCCCATGCAAAACAGAACATTCAGAGAGGAGAAAGCTCAAGGGTAGAGCACGAGAGAACACCAATAATGAGGTCCTAATGCCACACGTAAGAAGATGGAAGAAAGGGAAAAAGAGTTGAATTTGCAACAAGAATTCGTGGAAGGAATTTATGAAAAGAGTTAAAAAGAAGAGATCAACAATGGAAGAAGAAACCTAAAAAGAAGAGAAGAACAAGATGAAAGAGGTTCTTCTCAAACAGCCAAAGCAGAGGACTTCAAGAAAGAAACGAAGGAAAGAGATCGCGATCTTCTACGTAACTCGTCAGTCATGAATCTTTTATATCAACCACTTGAGCGTGATTTCTAGCTCCTAACCATCATGAAGAAAAAGGAGGTAGAACAGGAAGCCAAATTTGGAGAACAGATCAAGTGGATTCAAATTTTTATACAAGTCTCAAGCAAAATATTTTCGAGAATAAACTCGATGATGTAGACAAAAAGCAAAAGGATGCTGAATCCTACAAAAGCGTAGAGAATGGCTAGAAAATTTGGATTTGATTAACAAATAATCTTTCCAAATTTTTGAAGTAATGACTAAATGGAAAACACAATGAATGGCTTCGGGGAAGAGACAAGACGAAAGCAAACAAGAAGGTCGGGATCTCTCCAATGATATCTTCATTGAAAATCAAGCCGAGCAGAAACCAAGAAGAGAAAGGAAAGAAGGGAAATGAAATTCTCCATACCCAAATTTCATTTGGGTACCCTAGACTGATCCCCTAATATCTGCCGCTTCTTCCAAAGAAAAAGATAGATCTCTTCCCAAGCTGACCTTCCCTTATCCTCCAAAGCCCATACTGCCAGATTCAACATTTTGCAATTGAATCATAAATAAAATGATAAATTTGAATTGAATTGTTGTGTTACTTTGTTTGTTAAATTTGTGTGCTGCTTCTTTGTGGTCGCATAGCGTTTGGAAAATAAAAATGTGAATTAGTTCAAGAATAAAACCGCCGAGATGTAATAAGCTGAATTGAATGAAGCAAATAGATTAGGAATAAGCCGAAATGCAGGCATACAAAATGCGTAATAAGTGGACAAATGAATACAAATTTTTTAATTGAAACACAAAGTGCAAAAGTGACTTAAGTCTAACTGACATAAGTCCGTAATAGAGGAAGGTAATATTAAATAGAAGGAACAAAACATATTGAAGCTTGTGGTACGAACAAGAAGTCAAGGAACCTCAAGAATATCAATTAATTTAACTACTCATCAACAAAAATGAGTCAAGGAAATCCTTATTGTTAGTCACAACTATTCAATCCAAATTCTAGAACTTGTTAGATTATTGATTGAGGCGAAATCCTAGGTGATATAGTTGACAAGAGATGATGCAAAAGCCATTCTTTCGATAGTTCGGCCATTCTAGCTATCCCTATTCATATGCCGATGCATATACCTTAGTTCCGTAAATTGAGATAAACAAGCTTATTTTTTCAAAATAAGCCAATGGAAACCCCAACCCATCCTAAAAAATTAATCCTTCAAGAAAGAACCTATGATTACCTGTGAATTAAGGATAAGAAAGAATGAAGTTCGGGGAGATATGCTTTGGTGAACCTCAAGGAGTTAAAATATAGAAAAAAAGGGAATGAAAAAGAAAAGGCAAAAGCGTAAATGCAATAGAAAAGAAAGCTTATAGGGATAAGTTTTATCTTGTGGCCTAACTCTCTTGAACAATTAAGTTCTTAGGGTGTTTCAACACCTAGTACCCTAATGCTATCCGGTATGGGAGCTACTAACCCAAAGTTCTAAGAGTGTTAGAAAGCCTAAAAGGTAAAACATCAGACTATCCCCTCGAATGGTGACAACAAAGGAAATTTCCCCAGCTTGAATTACGAGTGAGAAATAGGGGCATACAGTCAATTGAAGCAATCAAGAGATGTCCCAAACATGAAGTTTAGGAGTTTATTAAAGAACTACAAGAAAGAAAGTAAGCAAAGAGTTAAAAAAAAAAAAAAAAAGAAAGAAAAAGAAAAAAGAGGAGAGAAAGGTTCAGTGGTAATCTTAACCTAAAATTCCTTCAATCCTACCCATTACCCAAGCCTAACAATATAAGCCCAAAATAATTGACATTGATCTTGAAGGCCGGAATTACCTACATTGCTGGAGATCAATACGAACAACAAAACCCATGGAATTTGGAAAATATGGAAACAATCAAAACTGAAGGACTTTAGGGAGTTAACTAATTCCATTATGAAGATGAGAAAGGAAAATAATTTATTATTCAACAGATCTAATGATTATGTTGTTTGTAAAACAATTTCAATGTAGCTTTAGTTTTGTATACTATAAAGATTAAAACTAACCTTTAACTGACTTGCTAGATGTATTAAAACAATGCATTCCTTGTATTTCAATCAAATTGGATCATACCGCAAACGTAATGTAAAAATGTCCTTTTTGTTTGAGGACAAACAATTTTCTTTCCTCTGCCAGGACAAGCAAAACTTTAAGTTCGGGGGAGTTCGATGAGCTTAAAAGTCATATATTTAATCCATTTTTCTCGTTTATTTTCATCCGAAAGGAATTATTAATATGCGTAAATACAAAGAAACCCACCAATTTGTTATTAGCAGGAGTGTGAAAGAAAGAAGAAAAACAAAGAGAAAAATGCAAAGCACCGTGGAGTAAAAATGCGTAAAAATGGCAAAGGGTAAATGAAAGCAACCGGGTTAACTAATGTCATAGCTGGGTCTGGCGACAAAGCCCAATTATGATGTCGCGACATCGGGAAATTGAAGGAAATTTCAGATGCGTATGTGATCACAAGTTAGCACCAAGACTAACCAGAGACTTAAGGAATGATGTCGCAAATAACATCGTGATGTCGGGCACAAAGGTTGATGTCGCGACAGGCGTAATGGAGGTCGCGACACCAAAAGAACCATTGAAGCCTCCAGATTAGTTGATGTCGACAAGAGATTAATGTCGCCACATAATACGTGCTAGGTTGAATGCGCTCCTGCTGGATGTCGCGATAAAGAGATTGATGTCGCGACATCGTGAACCATCGCTGAAAGTCGCAAAGACATGAGCTGATGTCTGGGGATAGCGGATTATGTCGCGACATCGTGAACTAATGCTTGAAACCCGCAGAGAGCAAAGTGATGTCGCGACAAAGGATTGATGTCGCCACATAAGAAGACACCGCTCAAAGTTCAGCTCCTTAAGCTGATGTCACGACAAGAGATTGATGTCGCTGACATCGTGAACCATCACCGAAGCTACAAAGACACGAGCTGATGTCGAAAAGGGATCATGTCGCGACATAAGAAGACACCCGCCTAAAGCCGCAGACTTGTTGATGTCGCTGACAAGAGATCGAGCGTCGCGACATGGATGATGTCGCGACATTGATTCCTTTTCGACATAAGATGCCTTCGTGAAAACAAAGGAATGTCATGACTTATTGATAAATGCCGCACGCGCCAAACTAACTAATGTTGCGACAGTGGATGAGTGTCGCGACCGAATGCGAATACGCTACCCACTGGAAATCCACAAAAGAATGCATTGAATTAGGCCCAACCGAGAAACCCTATAAATAAGCAAACTACCCAGAGAAAAAAAAGGAAGTGGAAAGGCGCCAATAAGGAATCGAAAGATCTAGTAAATGGGCTTCATTTTATTTTTATTTTTCTTTTCCTTTTTTTTATTTTCTTTTTTTTGTTTCCGTCGTAATAGATTAGATTTTTTTATTCTTTCGTTATTTTGTTTTATTTTCTGGATCTGGATGTTATCGTTTTGAGCAGAAGCTGAATGCAGACCCATTCTTTCAAATTACTACCCGCAATGTTCGGGGTTCGCACAAATTTCCGAATTCGACTTTTCCCTGCTTCAAATTGCGCTTGTTCTTATGGATCAAAGGAATGCCAGAGTGTGTAATTCAAGAATCGAGAAACCCTATTTCCATTAAGTGAATGCTAAAGTCGAATTTATCTTCCATGTAGTCTTTCCAAAGTACCTTGTGAATTCTCAACAAGAATTTACTTAAGCATGGTTAATATTTTGATATGAATATCGCTCTTATACCTCGTTTTTAAGATTTGTTTCATCAAGCCCCACAAGTGAGGTCCTTCTGAAAGTGACACGTAGAAGGGTATTCACGTAGAGAGTTATGAACATTCTTGTTGTATATTAACCCGCTTATTAGAGATCTAATGAGCTTTGTAAGTTTAGTTAGATAAATCCTCTTCTCACTTGAAATCAAGAAAGAGTTAAATGAGTTATCAATTTAAACAAGAAGAGAGTTCACCTCAATTCGAATAGTGAAGCCAATCCCGTGTTAGCTGAGATCTAATAAAGGAGAGGGTGATCTATTCTAATTTAGAGGAAGAGTAACCAGGAAGTTGTATATCCTTGCTTGACCAATAACTTGGGAGCTAAATTTTTACAAATTCATAAAATGGGTATGAAGTATCATAAAGAAAAATAATTCAGATGAAGTGAAATCTGACAGTAGTCATCTAATCTGCCTTCAAAGAATCAAATAAAACAATAATGAAAATTAGATAATGAATCGTGGAGTGTGGAGAGATCCAGCCGTATCGCTAAACGCCTTGACGTATTTTAAACCCTAAATACACAAGCAATTTTATCGTTGTTAACTACAGAATCGATACTTCACAATCGCAATGTTCTTAATGTGTCCTCTAAAAGATAACTATTCAGTTTCCATTTATTTTCTTAACTATTCATTATTCTTTATTCTTTAGATTCCAGTTTATTTGATTGTTCATTTTTTTCCTTATACTTGTATATTTTACGCCTTCTAAGCCGGATCACAATAAGTCATGTTATACCCAACTAGTATGGAGCTTCGAAAGTAGTCGTGGTAGTTGATCTAGAATTCTCAGATCTCTCGTGGGGATCGGGAGCATCCTGACTTATATCCATTTTATTACTTGTCGACCAGGCACTTGCAAAGATATTAGCCAAAACCAAAATTGAAAATGATTTACTCTAGGGAGATTTTTCGTCTATATAGTAGAAAGTCAACAAGTTTTATACGCTGTCAGATTAGTTAATAGTCCTTCGTAATAGTGTCATAACTCAGATACATGACTCCAAGGCTCAACATGTATCTTTTCTTTCACTGCTTATACCTTAAGATAACTTTTCCTCCTTGTTTTGTAGCTTTTTCTCAACTTTCATTTCTATCAAGTTTCGAATGGTGCAATACCGGGGTTCTTTTTGCTTTCACCGCCCTTAACGAACTTTGGGTTAGTAACTCCCATACCAGTTGGCATTAGGGTAATAGGTGTTGAACACCCCTACAAACTTAATTGTTCAAGGGAGGAAGGCTACAAGACAAACTCATTCCTCTTTATGTTTTCACAGCTTCTTTCATCGCTCTTTTTATCTCTTATTATCTCTATGCACTTTTCTTTCTCGACCTACTTTCTCCTTTTCTACATCTTAAGATGTTATTCCCCCAAACTTGTCCCTTTTGGTCATGATGTGTCTTCTTTTGGTCGCAATCCGGGCAAATAAGGGCTCCCATCGTTGATTAGGATGTGATAAGGGTTCAAGCCCATCAAGGGTTGATAATGATATTTGGCTTTAGGCTCAAATAAGGAACTAGTGTATATGCTTATGCATATCATATGGGTAGGCTTTGAAAGGCTTAAACTTCCAAGGATGGCCTAAATCATTTCATGTTAGTGGTATTGCCTAGGATTTCGCCTTGACTAATAATCTAACAAGTTCTAGGACATTAGAGAGTCTACTGTGATGGATCCCAGAAGATGGTCTTAATCTTGGCACAATTCTTTCCCCGAGTTAATGGCCACCATGTGCAAAGTTATCGTGATTTTATGATCAAGTCGTTTACATAAAAACATAATTATAAGTTTTATTTGTCCATCAATTTAGTAAACCTTCCTTAATATTCTTAAAGTTCAAACCTTTATTCAAAATCTTACAACTATCCATTTCCATTCATTTCATCATACCCTAATGCATCTATCAATGGTTTGTTTGGCTTTGAGATTTATTGTTGTGTTGTTTTTAATTAAGTCAAGAAGTTCATTTTGATCATGCATTCAGCTCAAAACAATCCAACACAACCACAATTTCATCAATTCATTTAAACCAAACATGCTGCAACAATTAGACAATTTGATCCAGGTAGCTGGTTTCTCAATTATTCAACTAAGTAATTATCAATCATGAAACAAAGAAAATTAAGCAAAACAACACTAAACAATAAAAACACAATGAACACGCACTTATAAAAGAATTCCTTTTATTTTATTACTTTGTCAGATTCGTATCAAGTTACATGTGAGGAATAGATATGGAAGAAGGTGGATGATTTTCATATTTTTATTCATTACACCCTTTCTTGCAAATTTTCCATCCTTAAGTATTCTTCTACTTCCTCTACTGGGGTTAGTTCTTTCTTTTTCTTTACACCAGGGGCTTTATTTTTAACTGGCTCTTTGCAGGGTTTAAAAGGTCCTTCTCTAGCTGGATTTAGGTTTAAGAAAGGTAATATCACGAGCCTTTCCCTGGAGGGACTATCGTGTATGGCACACAATCTAAGATCCTGATTTGTGGCAATGACACTTTCTTTTTGTTTGAGACTGTCTTCATAGCCTAGTCCAAAATTTTTGCATTGCTCTTTATCAGTTCTCTCTGCCTTTTAGACAATGACTCAAGGAATGCTCTATTGTTTACTTGCTCAAAAGTCATTACATGTGTCCCATACTATTTAACCAGTACTGGTCCCTCTTTTCTAATTCACCTCTTCTTCATTAATTGTTCTTAAAGCATCCTCCAGATTCTGGTCCTTTCTTCTGAGCTCTGCCTCTATGTACTCATCCCTTAGTTATAGTTGGAGCTTGAGCTGGTTGTCCCTTTCTTTCATCTCTTGTTTCAATTATTTAAGCACCTCCATCAGTTCTTCATTGTTACACTAGTGCCCTTAACTTCCAACTTGTTCTTGATGGTTTTGTCCCCAAATATGAGGATGAGACCCAACGGGCTCCTGACCCCCTCTTTTAAGCTTCAGCTGCATCGAGGTGGGCTACAATCGTTCCGGGGCACAAAGGTATCCCTCTGATATTCTTCTCTCTCTACTTCTTCTTCCTCCTTGCCCCCTCTATTCTTGATCTTTAGTACTCCTTGTTAAAAGTCAAAGGAGTCTTCGGGGGTAGGTTTCCTCAACCCCCATTCTTCCTCAACTACCCTCGAATGCGTAGTTCGTTATCGTGGTCGGGTGTGGAATCAACCCCGTATTCGCTTAATAGCTCAATATGGACTTTTTAATGATTTTCCCCACTTTTATCTTGTAACCCTTTAGCAATGCATAGAGGAGGATTGCTTCCTCCCTTCTCACTATGCTGAGATGTTTCGATGGCATAAGGACAAAATTGATAAAGTAGAACCATAACTTTTAGCTTCTTCAATACATTCCTCAAGTGTGGATTTAAAAGGAGTTTTCTTATCCCTTTCCATTCTCCTTCCGCATATTAGTAGTTTACTATTTTTGGTGTATCGGTTCCCTTTAGTTGTTTCTTGAACTTCGAACCATCCTTCAAATCTCCTCGTACTAAGCAATTTGTTTATCTCTTCTTTGATGAAGTCTACCCAATGCCCTCTGACATATACTCTCTTTCCTTCTTTCTCCACCAGATTAGCAAAGAATTCCTTCACCAAAGCAGCACAACCTAGTTCTTTGTGTTCACCCAATGACTGCCATCCTCTATTTTCCAACATTTTAATAAAAGGGGAAATAAGCCTTTTGAATCCCCTTTCAGCAATGAAGCCTCTATCCTTCAAACTTCTTTCCATGAGAGTTGCTTCGCTTATGTCCCCAAATAAAGTTTTGCTCTATCTTTCCCCTCCGTTTTGCTTCAGCTTCATCCGCTCCTTTTTCTTTCTCACTCTTCCACCTGGTCCGTTGATGCTTTTCATTCCTCATCATCCCTTCCTTAACTCCGCCCAATACGCTCAAGAAACTTGTTATGTTTGATTTTCCAACTCAAAGGTATTCTTCCATGATTTCGTTGAGGTTTGGAATTAGTTAGTCAATATGGTAGGGTTTGTGGGAGGTGGAGATTAGAGAGATTTTAGTAAAGAAACTGAGAAGGTTGAGATTTTATGAGTAAGGTGGCTTTTCATTTTTATTGTGCCCTTTATTAAATGACACGACAACAACTGCCCTAGGATTTGTTCCTCCTTTAATGCTTTGTCGCGACATACGTAAATAAATAATTGTCGCGGACATAGTGTTTCATAATTAAAAGTTCTTTATTTTGAACTTTAGGTTTTAGGAAGCGGGTGGGAGATTAGAGAGATTTGAGTAAAGAAACTGGTGAGTTCCAGAAATGTGCCTTTAAGTTTTCAAAATCTTTCAATTTATAAGTTAAACTGCTTTATCAGGCTCTTCATTAAATGTCACGACAACAATCATTCTATTTGTTCCTTTTCTACGTGCTCTCGCGGTGACATATAGAAATAATTGTCGCGACGAAGTTTCATAATTATTTGGACAGGCTACTAAATGTTCGTACATAAAAAATGTCATGACATTTCTTTTAGTGCTCTTGAATTTATGTCGCGACATTAAAGAATTTGGTCGCGACATAAACTTTCCTTTTCAATTTGATTCCTAAATCAATTGTGTCGAGACACGTAGTATGTTGCGAGATTCTTTAACTAAAATTTTTTTAAATTGCATCTTTCTTTTGTTTTCTCATGAGACATTTAAGGCAAAGTGCATCCACTCATACTCATTTGAACATACTTGTGAAAACTTATTTAAACAATCAAAGCACCTCAATTCAAGTGTGAACACTTGTTTTATTTCTTAATTCAATATGATTTCTCCCATATATTCAGAATATATTTTTACTCAACAAAGCTAAGATTTCCTTTGTGCTTTTAAAATAAAACACATTATCTGAATCTTCAATTATTCATTATCATTAAAAACAAGTTGAGGGAATTAGAATTACTCCCCCTTGTAGTCATTTTCAGATATTTCTTTCTTTTGAGACAAGGTGCTTCTTAATAAAATTCTTCTTTAAATTTGTACTTCATTGTCATGAAAAATCAACAACAACTAAAAATAAAACTAACGATTTAAACAAAACATCAATCTCCTGAGATTTAACTGAATGAATCAAACTATTAAAACTTAAAATTAAAAATCCTGCCCAGGTTGCCTCGAGCGCACCAGTCTGTGTCACTAGCTAGACATATGCTGCTTGATGACTTCCTTTCAGCATCTCCTTGTTTCCTTCTCTAGGCTGAGCTATAATTCCTTAATTCATTTCCAATGCATACTTTGACCTACATCTTCTTGTTTCCTGGCAATTCATCATTACCTCTCAATGCAGTAGGTATGAGATCTTTTGGATTTATATCAATACTACTAGGAAATGCATTTATGGATTGGTTTTGCAAGGATAGGGCCAGCTGCCCTACTTGAGTCTCCAAGTTCCTCAATGAAGCAATAGTATTTGTCTAAAACATAATTGTGATTGTAGAAGTTCTGATTCGAAAATCTCTTCTCATAGACTGAAAATTATTTCTTTCCGTAATTTGCGTCATCAGTCTTGAATTAGTCTTTTCTAACACGATGTTCTCACTCTATTGTCCGCATGTTGCTGCTGCATTGTTGCTATTGGAACCCGGGGTTGAGGCATAAGCTTGATGTAAGCAATTACATCAGTCACGGGGCCTGCGTATCCTCAGCCATATGGCGAAAGCTTTCATGGTTCCTCAGTCTTTGGTGTATAGTGTGTTGGCCTGGGTTTGAGGTTAGGCTTAAGGTGCCTCTTGTTCTCATTGAGATCTTGTGCCTCCTCTCATTTGATGAGGCTCTTATTCTACATGTCCCTCAACATTGTTTCTCATTCCTTTTTTTACTACTCCCACTTCATGTGTAGTATGCATTCATTGTTCCCCCGGTTTGTCCACTCTTGCATCTAGCCTGGCTTACATGGGCGTCATTCTATCTAGTCAGTAAGACCACTTCCCTCGATCTATTTGTTGCTCCTTGGCATTTATAGATGGAGTCTTGTAGTTGCATTTAGCAAGGTCTTCAATCAGTTTCCTTACCTCCTCTACATTTCTTCTTTCATTCACGGCCTTGATGCATCGAATTATACCCTTGAGGCATAATTCATAGCATGGTAGAAAATATCCATCTGAGTAGTCAGATCTATCCCATGCATGGGGCATTTTTTTAACAGTCTCTTGAATCTCTCCCATGCATTTTAGAGACTCTCCCCTTCTCCTGCTTGAAGACAATTATTTCTCCTCTTCTCTCAACTGATTTGGAAATTTAGAGGAAAAATGCTAATATAGGCCTCGTGACTATTCTAAGTGTTCAGTCCCATTGTGTGAATCAAACCATGTGGCACCACATCTCCTTCAATGAAAAGGGAAGAAAACAGTTCACTTACAGTATACCCCATTTAGAGGTGACTTGTGACTGAGTGTTCTTCATATAATGTCAATCTGCCCATTTCAAAAATTATTAGCTTATTCAGCAGTCCTCTAACTATAGAGTACTCCTCTTGAATAACAGGTCTCCTAAAGTCCTCCATAGTATTAGGCCTTTGAATCTCTCTGCTTCTTCTTCTTCTTATAGAATAGACTGCAATCTTTCTCTTTGATTTGCCATATTTCTGGATTCTGCACTAGTGATCCTTCTCAAATTCTTCAGTGTTTTCTCCTTTGATTGTTATTGAAGTTAAGCTTAGTTTTCTATGCATTTAATCTTCTTGAAATAGAAACTTGCTAGATCAAATGAATTATCTTGAGGCAGGTTATCTCCATTTAAGCTCATAAATTAGTAACTTCTTAAACTCTACCATTAAAAACATTTTTGTGCTTTTAAAAATTTATCATATTAAAAAAATTGTCCAAACTAAGTAAATCCCTTTTTGGTTAGAATATTGGTTTTAAATTCATTACCTATCGACAACGATCACGAAGCTGTTCAAACAAATGATACCTCACAAATTTATGACCTTCTTACTGAATGACTATTACCTAATCCTACAGTAGCGGCAGCAGAGCACTTGTTAAGACCATTTTCCTTGTGTATGAAAAAGTGTAATTATTTCTTTCTTTTGAAAATGACTCATTTAAAATTTGTGTTTGTGGTCTAGATCCTTTACCAAATTCACACGCAGTCGTACAAGTAATAAAAGTGGATATTTAAAGTCTAGATATCGTTCCGAGAAGTATGATAAATAAAAAAAACTAACTACTCGACTAAGCCGAAGATCATTACTATTTAAACTCCATTGTTGTGATGATAATGGCCCAGAAATGTAGTCTAGCCTGAATTCCCCGAATCTGAAAGTAAAGGTTAACAAAGCAAGGGTTGAGGATTCACTAAGTGAATGGCCGGACTGGATCGATTAATAATAGTAACTTTGCATCTTTTCTATTCATATCTCAACAGCAAATTGGAAAACTAAGTTTATTCGAAAGAAGATGCGAGTAGTATAGTTTGGATTTTCCTTTACCATACTTTTCGCGATTAAGGTTCATATTCATTTTTGAAACATGATTCTAATCAGTTCTTTTAATATGTAACCCTCTTTACAAAGTTTAGTATTTTTGTTTTAGGTACTTCACTCCAAAGATGTTAAAGGAATTCTTGCCCCATGACCAGGATATTCTGAAGCCTTCTCCAATTTGATTGACACACAATCTTTACACTCTGATGTAAATTTCCATATCCTTGATTAGATCTCAGCTGTCTACGGAGATCCAAAGTGATTCATCGAGAAAAGTGGAGAGACCTCTGAGAATTAAAGAGATACTTCATTCAGCTTTATAAATAAGTAAGTTAGATCACGTACAGTAATTCTTAAAGTTCATAGGTTCCATAGTATTAGTCTATCATACCTGAGAGCCTTTTGCTCTCTCGGGAATCTCCGTCTTTATGCCACTTTCAGGGCCTCTGGAAATCAAGTGAATATAGTACTTACATTTAGATTTTACGGTACTAATCTTGAAGCAAGTAGTATAAACAATACCAATGAAATAAATTCAAAATTCATTAGCTTTCTTCCGCCTTATGCGACAAAATGCCAGCTATCATGTTTATTTCAGTGAGATTGACTTTTCACAAAAAGCGGTTCACTCATATTAGTGGCCGACGGATCAAGAAGATTCAAATCATAGACAAGCGAAAGAAATGAACTCCAGAAAATTTCCATCATTCCTTTAAATCAAACAGTAATGGAAAGATGAATTTGTAAAGAAATATGATTAATTCTTTCCAGTGCTATTTTGAACCACATTTTATTACGAGGTTTGAGTAATTTTGTGTACTAATTAGCATAGTACTTGATTGGCACATTAAAGTCCGTCACCTCAGATCACATTTTGTAGCAGAATTTTGCGGAGTTTTGCCCATTAATCGTGCCGAAAATTTCAGTTGGCTAGATCATAACAAATCGAAGCAAATCAAGTCGATACGAAACTGCGGGTCAAAGCGGAGGAAAGAGGAAGCGAAAACTTATAAGAAAAGGACCCTGACAAAAAAATTTTCGGGGGTTGCGAAATTTTCGCAACTGCGAAATTTACGCCAGGTTCTTGCGAGTTGCCTCTGCATATTTGATAAATCCTGCGCGTTCATTCATCACGCCTTTGTTGACTTCTAGCCTTTTACCTTTTGACTCCTTTTGTCACTTTTGGTTTTTCTTCGAACTTGTCCCTTGTAATAGCTTTTGATTTTGGTTTTATTTGTAATTTTGCTTAGTTTAGAGCGATTATATAAACTCTACACTATATTGAAATAACTTTTGGCCATTAATAAAAATTTATTAAAAAATCACAGCCGAAAAGGAACAGAAACAAATGGATTCTTGGGATGGTACCCTAGAGCAAATGATGACTGATGAACACTTGTGATCCTCATCCATGATCTTGGTGAATTTTTTTCACAATAACTATACTTTCTTTGTTAATCTTCTTGGTTTTAGTTCACGATTAATTTTTTAGGTAACCCCAACCTTTAGGTGGGGATTGTTTCTTTGTCGTTGGGTGTTTGCCTTGTTTTTACTCAGGAATTTCCAATGGATTAGAAATCCAGGAGGCGAGTTGATCGAGTCAATTTTCTACAGGAACTGTTTGAATTTGAATGCGACCCGAATGGAAGGAGAGTAATACGGGTGAGTACTGATGGAGAAACCATGGTGCATATATGTCGATGAGGGATTACATAAATCTTCCATGGCGAATCGGCGGCAGGTGGAGAGAAATTCAAACCCGTCCCCAGGTCACATGAGGGGCCCATAGAAACCTCAGTAGATGAGTGCACCTTTTACCGCGATTTCCAGTAATACCATTTAAGTAACTACTTACAACCCCTAGTTGGGGGCCACCTGATTCCTCATAGGAACGAAGACCTCCACCGGTATGCACCTCACCTTCTCCATATTATGCCTCGACTCCTCATCCACCACAACCACCATAGTTGAAGGCATCTTCCCGGTTGAAGCGACGATATCTAAACACAAAATGAGCTAGTGGATAATTTCATAAAGGAATGAGAGAGCGAGTGAATGTCAGGCATTCGAGGAAATTGACCTGATTAGGAGGCTCCACAGGCGAAGAGGTGGATGGGTTCGGGCGAAATTGATAAGAAATTTGACATCATCGGCAATCCATCTCAAAGCTCACTAATTAGCATGTTCATCGAAAATGAAGAGTCGAGAGGAAGAGTGCGAGTGACACCATGAATTGGAGGAGCGAGTGTCAACAATAGGGGGTTATGTCGAATCATAGATATTTGTCTTTGTTGTTTATCATGGGAGAAGAAGAGAAATCCTTCCCTTGTTGAAGGAAGGAAGGCGATGGAAAGGAGCGGTGGAAGAACACGAGCCTGATTTACCCCTTGCCCTAGTGACTCGGTGTATATGCGCGCCATGGCACATTCAGCACCTGAGCACCCTCTTTGGAAAGGCCATATCATCTGCAATGTCTGCCCTACAAAACATCAGGAATTAGTGGCCACAGTTCGGTGCCCACCGCCACATCAAAGACATAGCTGCTCGCCTGCTTTGCATGACATGGCGGATAAGTTTGGTCTTGGTTAGGACATGGAGCACTGGACCTCAGCAATTGCCTGACCTCCGCAGTTCTAGTAGCCTCAAAGGTAGAGAAGCCCCAGTTTGAACTCGATCTCCCACTTTTGTTTTGATTTTTCTTGTTTTATCTTATTTTATTTTATTTTATTTTGATTTCTTTAATTTTTCTCTTTAGATTTTCTTTAATTTTTAGTTAATATTTGTTTTTAGCTTAATTTTCAATTTTATGCAATTTTCTTAATTTTTCTGTGTTTATTTTTGCAGTTTTTATCAAATTTTTAACGCAATGGAGTCTTTAAGTAAATTTAAGCAACTGTGAAATTTGCCGATCTGAAAATTCCGCCTTGATGCGAATTTCTGCGAATCTTCTTGGCTATACGAAGGCTCCAGCAACAAGACAAAAAAGACAAAACATACCTGAAATAGAGTTGAGGTAGAAAAAAAAGCTTTTCTTTTATGTTATATATATATATATATATATATATATATATATATATATATATATATATATATATGTATGTGTGTGTGTGTGTGTGTGTGTGTGTGTGTGTGTGTGTGTGTGTCTTTAGGAAAAGTAAAAATTTTGCAACCCGATTTCCCTGACATAGGAATTTTCGCGAATTTTCGCAACCACTTCCATTTTTCTTGGCCCCCCATTTGTTTTGATCTATAGCTTTTTCTATCAGAACTCTAGTTTGGGTAATTTTGAATGCAGATTAGAAATATTAGAGGTGTATAATCCAAATATATATATAAAGAACACTTTTGAAATTAGTATGAAGGTGAAATTTTCAAAATGGCTCTGAATGATTGCTGCCATCTCTTGTATTATACTAACGGCTGTTTGGGAGATGATGGGTGAATGGAGTCTCGATGAGCTTGAGAGGTTTCTTATCCAACAATGGTATCTCATCAAGGAGGTAGCACTTCCTTCTTTCAATCGAGCCCCATTCACGAGCAAATGAGACATTTGGTTGGGGAGAGTTAGCGAAGGAGTGACATTTATTTGTGTTGTGTTTCCATTTTGGTCATTTATTTTCATTTAAGTTTAATGACTTTCTATTTAGTTTCCTTTTGTATGATTGTTTCTGTTTTGTTTTGGCTGGAAATTTGTTAGTTTGTTTTGAAAAGTTTAAATACAGTATTTTATTTTATATATACACACTACCGGCTTGCACATGCCGATTTAACTGCACCCATTTTTACCCATTTTTTTGTGTGTTTTACAGTGCGGTTTGAAAAATTGAAACCTTGTCAATTCTATTGATGTTAGATTGGTTCCATGCTGGTTGAGTGGATGATTAATTAAGAACTCTTATTGCTTTCGACCTTTTTCTTCCACCTTTAAGCTATACCTGCTTTGTCATGTCAGTTCTTGATAAATTTGAAAACTACTAGTTTGTTAGTACCTTAATAGGTTAAGGATCCCCATGAAAAGAAGGCAATGTGTCTTCCAAAAAAAAAAAAAACAAACAAAAGGAAAAAGAAAAGAAAAGAAAAGAAGAAGAATTGCAGCTTTCACTTAAACTCGAGCAGTTTAGGGGTATATATTTAGTCTTTGAAGCGTCTTATTAAAATCAATTGGTTGGGAGCCCTTGGAAACATTGCTGCTCTGTGAATTGGATGGGTGGGGTTTAGAGTTGTAGGTAGTGGAGTTTTGAAATCATTAGTCCGGGCGAAACACGAAGAGTTAGTGGTTGAAAGATCCTTGACTTGGTGCCTAAGCGCTTGGTGGTTGAGGTCATCGGTAGATCCACATTTACATGGACTTTGGTGGTCAGTTCCTCAGGCATTTTGCACCTACAAACCACAAAGAGTTGTGGAATAAAGTGGAGTCTGATCTATTTAGGTTGGTTAGTGTCCTAGAGTGGAAGCATTAGCTTGGTTGGGGGAGAGTGAAATTCGACGGTTATTGTTGAAGCCCAGGTCAAACAGAAACACTTAGGTTTGGTGGAAGTCTCGGTTGATTCACTGATAGGGAGGCTCTTTTGATACTCAATTTTATCTGCTTCATTCCTCGATATAGTTATTGGGCAAGGGTTTCGGTGATTCTTATTGAGGTTAGTCATTGCACCGTTCACAGCCTTTTTGAAATATAATTTTTGTGAACATAGTTTTGATTTGTTTTATATCTTATCTCTTTCTTTCTTTCTTTCATTCTTAAGGTATGATGTGTAGGTTGGGGTGTGATTAGTGCTCGAAAGTCTTTATTTTGAACCACATTTGTGAGTTTTAATTGCTTTTTGTGTACTAGTGGCATAATTAACCATTTGGCACATTAGGTCCTGCTTTATACTCTTGATCTCATTTGTGGAAAAATTTTGCAATTTTGCGTTTTCTCAAACTAATTGTGCGAAAAATTTGATTGGCTAGATCATAACAAATCGAGAAACAAATCAGAGTCGATCTAAAAGTTGTAGATCCCTACGAGAAGCGGAAGAAGGTGAAAATGAAGAAGAGCCTGACAAAATTTTTATGGGGTTCTTGAGGAATTGCCTATCTTATACTGTTCGTTCTATAGCCCCATTGTTTAATTCATCACTTGTATGACATTCTGTGCCTTTTACCTTTTTGACTCATTTTGTCACTTTTTGGTTTCTTCAAATTTGTCCCTTGTAATAACACGATTTTGGTTTTGTAATTTTGCTTGACTAGAGGCGAGTATATAAGCTCTTAGCATTTTATGTCAAAACGACTTTGCTTTCATTAATAAATTTAGTGACTTCGGCTCTTTAAAGCACCTCATTTCCTCAACTTTCTCTCATTTTCTCTCCCTTTCTTGGTTACCAAACACCCCTTGAGGATGACAAGTCAAGGGATGGTTGGCTAAACCACCATCGTCCTTGAAGAAATTTCAGGGCTTTAGAATGAAGTGGCGGCGGTTCTCACGTTGTTAATGCTGGTATTTATCATTCGATGGATGCTTGATAGTCACGACATTTGGATAGTTAACTCTCTATTAGTTACTATAGGCTAGGGTTTGGAAGTTGTGTTCTCCTTTATTAAGGGCCTTTATGCTCATTATTCATTTTTCAAAGGAAAAATTATAAGGGTTCCAATTTCTATGACGAGTGAAGATGGGTTAGGAAGTAGTATATGTCATCCTCCTCAATCATAGGAAAAGGACGAGGGACCTCTCATTACCTTAAAGTTTCAACCTAGTAGGGTGTAAGGAGTTCTTTTTCTTATTTTTCTTCATTTTTATTTAAGGCTGCAAACCACCAGCACCTTTGTTTTGTCAGGCAATCAAATCAATTCACCAAATTGAACCTCCATATCGATGTTGTGAAAGAAACCCATCAAAGTTAGGCCCTAGAGCCACTATCTTTAGAGTAGCTTTGCTCTGACATTAGGAGTTAGGATTATAAATTTTGTTGGTCACTTGCCTTTTCCATGACAGCACAGATGAAAATATTATTAGCGCTTTAGTACAATTCTGAATCGAAAAAATTAAGAGAAAAACTAAAAAAATAAAACTATACTAAGCTAAATCTACTAAAATGGAAAATAAAATAAAATAAATAAAATAAAATGTACAAGAGTCTTCAACAACCTAAAAGAATACAGAAGCCACCCAGAAATATTTATTTTTTAGTGTATTTATAGACTTTCGATCTTTGTAGAAGTTGCACTTCATTAATTGCATTGTGGATCCACACTAGTTTACATTGAAGAATTTAATTCCTTAAAGTCCCATTTGCCTATATGCAGAGCAGGCAGATTGGCATATAGAACCGGATACGAGACGCGGTCCTCACTCATTTGTCTAAATACAAAAAAAAAAAAAAATCCATCTAGTCATGGAATACATTTACAATACAGGGGAAACTCATTCAAATACTCATTAGGTATATGTAAAAATATACATTAAACATTTTTGTGGAAACTAAACATTTTGCGAAAGGCCCATCATTTTGGGATAACTCCCACATTTGTACCATCATTTACAAAATTTATCAGAGTTTTCAATAGCAAAAACATTTACAAAATAGAATCAGAGTTTAACTTTGCAGATACTTTATCTGAAAAGAGTAAATTCAATTTCATGCATGCGTGTCGCGGAGTTTTACTTCTCCTCAGAATAGCGTGATGTTGGCTCATGCTTGTGCGGTCTTACTCTTTACTATTCCTCGGTATGCGGCGTTGTTAAAAAACTCTTAGCGTAGCATTCGTGCTTTTAGTGGTTCTATACAGTTCTATTCTCTCTTCATTTCATTTTAAATCGAAACATGCAATATTTATAAAATAATGCTTTGTATAATTTTCAATGGCCAATGCGGTATAATACGTATCTATATATTCAATAAATAAATTACAATTCATTGGTCATCTCAGCTATCCATTTTCATAGGCGAAAGAAAAAAATCATTCAAAAGCCTGAATTGTGCACTTTTCAATCTCATTATCATTTTTCCACTTGTCGAATTTAACCTATGTTTTTGGTGCAGGATGTATGAATCATGACACGGATCCCGTAGTTTTGCGGCTGGTATCTATTAAATAATATTATATATATATATATATATATATATATACCTATATATATATATATATATATATATATATATATATATATATATATATACTGCTCATGCTGCTCTCTCTTCATTTACTTTCGGTTGAAATATCTACCTGCAGATCTTTGTCTGTTGGGTTACGGATCGGTATGCAACAATAAATGCGTTTGTTAAACTCTTGTTAGTATACCAATTTATCCTTAATTCGAATTCTAATGATTAACATTCTTTTAAGGGCATTAAAATCATTCAATACAATTTACAATAGTATATATATATATATATACATTTGTATGCAAATAGAACATTTTCACATTCATCACGATTTTCTTATCTGAGTCGTTTCACAAGCAATTGTCTCAAATCACTTAAAAACAGATGTTTCAAACACAAATCAATAACATTTGTCAATCATTTCCAAAATTCAAATCATTTCGTAATTATTCAAATATTTTAGAAATAAAGAGAGAGTTTGAGAACAAACCAAAAATCAATATTTTAGAAATAAAGAGAGAGTTTGAGAACAAACCAAAAATCGTCGCTTTGATTCAATCTTGAATCTAGAGCTTGATGCGGGCTTTCCTCCTCGTCGACCCTATTCAAATACAATGACAATCACATATTATTCGGTTATTCTAGGGTTATTTTTTTAGTAGAGTGGAATCATCTCATTGTGATAACCCAGGTCGGAGATTCTGACGTTTCAATACCAAACTGGTCGATATACCTTGACTCATTGGATTACCCATTGTATTTTTTATTTATTTCTAGGGTCTTAACTCCATAAATTGGTAATGATTCCTTCTACTCATTTGAATCTATGGTTATAAGGTTTCTTCTCCAATTGGAATCATCCATTTTGGATCAAGAACTTCGAAGTTATTGCATTTTACATCTAAACTACTCTAATTTGGAAATAGAATCTGCACATAACTCCACTTTGAATGATTTTTGGGCACTTTGGGGTTACATTTTAATTAAACTTAAGCAGTAAATTATTACCCAGAGTATAGTTTACCTAGAATTTTTAATCCACTTTCGATTTGGATGGTGGGAGCTTCGACTTGTGGCTAAAAACACCACAACTACACAAAAGCGAGCATACTGATAGCTGCGAGCTCACTTTTAAGCCCATTTTGGGAGTCTTAGTATTACAATAGGCTCCTGGTTCGCTATAAATTTGTAGCCACATCTCTTATGGTTCTTTAAAAATTGGCATTACCCAGATGATTATAACCAATCTATAGCCAAAGCAAAACCGGGGTTTTGTAATTTTGTGACATTTCCTTTGAAAACCCAACATTTCCCTTTTACGAACATTATGAAAACCAATCCAACCAGCAATACTCTTAAAACTGAACCCCAAAACAACCCCGAAAAGTGTTTCTTTCCAATACAAACCCACTTTTACTTAGGATTAGGATTTTCCCAAAATCAAAATTACAAAAAGATGAAGTTAGGATTACAGTTGCTTTTCCTTGAGATATCTTTGTAGGTTGCTTGTCTCTTAGAAAGCGAAAATGGGAAAGATTGCCACGAAACTTGATCTCTTTCTTTGCCTGCTTCTCCCCTTTTTCTCCATCTTTCTTTCCAAAAACCTTGTGACCTGGGCCAATTTGGCCTTTAAACCTCTTATTCCTCGAGGCCTTGTTTGGCTCGAAAAACCCACATTATTGGGTTAAGTTCTCCCAATTTACTATATAGCGCACATTTCATTTTATTTGCACTTCAAATTTTAATAATCACACTGTAAAACCCAGGAAAATTAGAAATTTTCAAAAAAGGCAAAATGATAATAAAAATAATAAATTACAGGGTTGAGAGCACAGAAAATTCTCACAGATCTCGAATAGCGAAATGGGCGCAGAACTCATTAAATCTATGTCAATCCATCCAATCCCTGATAAGTCAGATGTTACAATAATCCGGAATATTTTAAATTTTAAGGTGATAAGCGTCGGTGACCCGGGGGATGAGATTTTACGAAAATCTCGGAAGTCGAGGGAAAATGGCTTAGGCTAATTATTAAAATAAAGTGGTAAAAAGAAATAAATTTTTTTGGGAGAGAACGGACCCGAATGAAAGCGATATGAATCAAGTATACAACATAATAATAATAATAATAATAACCAATAATAATAATAATAATAATTAAAAATAAAAGAAATAAAGGGAAATTGAGCGGACCGAAGAGCATGGAGAGAGAGGTTGAGAGGATTTTATTTTTTATTTCTTCTTAGTTTTCTTTCTCGTATCTATGAAAGAGAAATCGAGACCATAGGTTTCGTTGAAATTTGAAAGGCAAAGTTGATCCCACCACAACGAGGGCTACGCGTGGGTACCCGAATTTTGAGTTAAATCAGACTCGCCCAGGGTAGGGAATTTTTCTAACTTGTGGTATTCTAGTGCAAGGCCATTTAATGGCTTGAAGTTGGCCTAAGTCGTAAGGCCTTAGAGAATTTGATCCTCGATTTTAGGCGAGTGTAGGAATTTTAAGAATTTTTGGGACTATTTTGGACGATCCGGGTTGGTTCGGGATTGTTTATAGGCATTCTGGTTGATTTGGGGCCCATTTGTCGAACTGATCAATTAAAATTCAGGCTGACTTTGGATAGTTTCAAAGCGAGTTCGCATTTGGTTTTGATCCGAGGCCCGATGTACGCGGGTTTTGTGGTAATGTCTTGTTATCCAGTAATTCGGTGTGAGCGAGTAGAGGACGAGGTGCCACATTTTTATGTGGGTCGATTAGTAGTTTATTAATCTTATTATTGTAAAAGATTAAATAACATGATGTTGTGTGTAAAAATCATGTTAATATATGCTGTGATGTGTGCGTGAATTGCATGGATGTAAATTATATGTACAAATTATAATTGTCCATGGTGTATTAATGTTGGATGTAAATTATATGTACAAATTATAATTGTCCATGGTGTATTAATGTTTCATGTAGCACTCATATATACATGTAACATGAAGGAAAATGCATTGGCATCATGCATTTCATATGCACGGTCACATCGCGTTGAGTCGGGTGTGTCGGGTGTGTGTGCATGGTACTGTTATTCACCATTCTTGGTGAATGTGTGTTAAGCTCAGAAATGGGACAACGTCCAAAATTGAGACTCATGGTTGGGTAAAACAATAATAATAATAAATCACGTGTGTTTAGGCGAGAAAAGCGAGATGGGGCGAATCCCCCACCCCAGGTGAAAGACCCCGAATTTTATTCTTGGTCAGACATGGATCCAGTGATGAAAGTTCGAAAGTTTGAAAGCGATCACGAAACTCTGGTGATACCTCGGAAGACTGCGACCCGAATAAACACACGGGATTTGATAACTTAAAAATTGGAGGGTAGTCTAATGGTTTAAGTCATTAGGTAAAACACCCGATGGCCAGTTTCACACTTAGCGTTGCAGGTGTGAGGGAGTCGATCGGGACTCGGGTTGTGGGCATGAGGAGTCTCATCTCATGCATGACCTGCGAACATTCCATATAAGATTACGTATTTATATGGAATATGGTTGATATTTTAATAATGCGCCGTTAAGCGTGCATTTTAAGTACAGGAGTGGCCGCGCTAGGAGATTTTCTCTTGGGCATTGCTTTCGTCGGGTTGTGGAACCCCCCTTTCAGGTATAAGGGTTATATAGGGAGACGGCGCTCCGACGAGGATGTGATTATGAAGAAGGTCGACATGTGGCCTTGATGTATGTAAAAATAATTGTAATTAAATTCTTTGGATTATTGTATAAATAGTTGGGCATGTAATTATGGTAGAGGGCCATGATCGGACTGTATGGACATCATTAAGCTGGTAATTTTCTGTATTTTATTTAATATGAATGAATAGGTCCCGAATTAAAGGAATGAATTGAGGTAGTGCCGGAGTAAGCTATATTAGAACAAGCTAGTTTAATATATGTTACGTATAAGAGTGTTGAAATAAACTCTTGGATTACTTCTTATCTGAGTTGTATGTTTAGGTAGAGCTTCCTAACAAAGGAATTTCTGCCAGATTTTCAATGGAAATATGGATCCGCGATAAATGGGACAAACCATGTGTCGGGTAACCAAAATCCACCGGGAATTCCTGAGTTGACGGGTTGTCGATGGGACCCCGGTTTGGGGTCATACACACACTTAGACATATAGCAGTGCCGAATGACCTTAGGTCCTCGTTTTCCTCCTTAAGCCTTGTTTGGCTTTCTCATTATTTCATTTCTCATTTTTCTCATTTTAGCACTTTGTTTACTTTTCCTTTCTCATTAATTCTCTTGGCATTTAAGTCCATTTTCATTAGACCCTTAGGTCCTTATGTCTGAAATTCAAATTTATACTTTTTCACTTGGGTTAATTTCCATATTCGATCATTTAATCACTTAGCATATACCATTCAATCATATACTCATTTTCAATCATATAATCATTTAATATTTTCATTTAATCATTTATCAATTCCCGGAAAATCTCATTTGGCTCGGTATACAAATTTAATAAAATTATTATAAAATTATAGGGTATTTTGAAAGCGTCCTGACTCCCAGCAGAAAATTTAGTCTCGGAATTACCTTCATTGAACGATTCACGGATATTGTTTTGCGCCGTTTGTCACTTTCCCAGTAGCTTCCTCGGTCTTATGGTTTCTCCTGACACTTTGACTAAGCGGAATCTTCTTGTTTCCACAATTCTTTCACCTCACGAGCCAAAATATCTTCTGGTTCTTCCTCATTGGTCAAATTTGGTCTCAACTCAATTATCGTAGGAATTACGTGTGGTCACGGTGGTACGCCCATTAGCATGGACACATGAAACACATTATGGATCTTTTCCGATTCAGGAGTAATGCAACGGTATGCCGCGGACAGTTTCGATCACTTCATACGTGCTAATAAATCTAGGGCTCAACTTGCTCTTTTTCCTAAATCTTATCACCTTCTTCCAAGGCGATACTTTCAAAAACACTTTTTCGCCGACTTCATATCGAATATCTTTTCTTTTAATGTCGGCATATGATTTCTGTCTATCGGTGGCCACTTTCAATCTTTCCCTAATCATTTTCATCTCTTCTTTAGCCTCTTGTCAGTCGGGACGATCACTTTCTTTTACGATTTAGGTCAACACAGCGGTGTTCTACATTTTCTTCCATATAAAGCCTCGTAGGCGCCATTCTAGTACTCGATTAGGCGTTGTTGTCTATGAATTCAACTAGAGGAATGTGTCTATCGACTACTCTCATATTGATCACCGGCTTCAGTATATCTTCCAACACTTGGATCACTTATTTCTGATTGTCCGTCAGGTACAGGTGAATGATATCTTGAAATTCAATCCCATTCGAAAGCCTCATACAATTTTCCCAAAATCTAGAGGTGAACCTTGGATCTCTATAAAAATGATGGATATTAGAATCTATGCTTGAACTATTTCACTTATGTATAGCTACGCCATTGTCAGTGAATAGTGCATTCTCACTTGTAGGAAGTGAGTTGACTTAGTTAATCGATTCTCTGACCAAGCAGTCATGCTTTCTTTTTCAATGGTAACCTAACCCTGAAATCCATGGTGATTCGGTCCGTTTCCACTCGGAGTATTCTAATAGGCTGCGATAATCGAAGGAACTTGGTGCTCTGCGCTTCCCTTTTGAAACACCATACACTTGGTCACAAATTACGTCCCGTCTTTTAGTTTAGGACCGCTTGGTCTGAAACCTTTAAAATCTTGATACATCTTTGTGCTACTGGATGCATAGAATCCATTGTGTACCTCTTAAGAATGACTTTCTTCGATTCACCATCATTAAATTTTCAAAACCCAATCATTTTATAATATAAGGGATCCATCTTCCTTCAGCTTCGGTTTCTTTTCCCTCTTGTCCGACTCGCTATGGCGAGAAATTTTATTATCATTCTTTGTGCCTATAGTACTCTAGGTTCAACAAATCGGTTTTGCTACTAGTACACTTTACTATTGAGCGAATCATATGATAGTGACAAATGAGCATTCAACGCCCGAAGCTTTTGTATTTATTTTATACTCAGAGCATCTGCTATTACATTGGCCTTCCCGGGATGATAGTCAATCATACAATCATAATCCTTGATTAATTCCATCCATCTACGTTGTCTCAAGTTAAGCTCTCTTTGCGAGGGCAAATACTTAAGACTCTTGTGATCGGTGTAGATGAAACACTTTTCCCAAGTAGATGATGTCTATTTTCAATGCAAATATAATAGCGTCCAATTCCAAATCATGCGTAGGGTAATTCTTTTCATGCGGCTTCAACTTCCTTGAAGCATACTATTGGCCTTTTTCCATATAGACTAAAAACCCCTCAAATTCTCAAAGTTACAAGAGCCTTACACTTCTCTTGCAACCATGTCACTTTGGATAAACTTGCTTGATTAATTAAACAATTCTTTGTGTTCACTATTTTAAAAATGGGTGCAGTACATGACCTTTAACGAGTGCACGGGTCATCTGAGTAGTAAAATATGAATGTAAGTTAGAGTATCATTCCCGCAGAGATTGTGAGAATTTAAATCAACTACTCCGACTACAGTTCTAATCTATTTAGATTTAAAAGCGATAGTGATAGTTTATCTAAAAAAATAAAGATCTTAGGCTATTAACTAAAAATATAAAGGCTGAATTAACATGAAACAACGATAATATAAACAACGATATCTTTGGTAGGAATATGTTCCATGTGAGAATCGAAAACTATCAAATTCTGATATTGGTCGATTCCTACGAAAGTACATTGCTCTGCATTTTATTGATGGATCTAGTTGTCGAGATTGCCTAAATGTTGTAGTTGGATTTCTCCGTATTCAGCACAGTTAGAAGCCATACTTCTCTCGAAGTCGAATCGAACCGAGTTACTTGTATTTATGATCTTCTTGTGCAGATTTGGGTATTTTCTTTCTAAATGCACTTCACACCCCATTTCTTGATGACTGTAGATCTTTTTCTTTCCTTCTCAGGATTTTTGCAAAGTTTCTACCACTTAATTAAGTGGCTCGTCAGCCCGAGGATCTGACAGTTCTTATGGGTTAGATCTCGGCTAACCACGGGGTTGGGACTCCCTTTAGATTAAGGTGAACTCTACGATTATTTATATTGGTAAAACTCCCTCAAACTTCAATTATAGGATAAATGGGGATTTATCAAAATGAACTTTCCAGAGCTCATTGGTTCATCGATGGTAGTCCTAACATACCCATAAGTAGATGCTTGACTCTCGAGAATCTCTAACTACATGTCACCTGAGGGCATCCTAAATCGAGCAAAGATACATTCCTTAAGCGGTATCCAGTGCTACCATTGGGAACTTATAAATTCAAAAACAACAACAAGTAAATAAATATGACCTAAAATAATTCTCTCCAGATTTTTGCAGAAAAGACTATAACTAACGATCATCGAATCCGAATTTGGCTGCGTTCTGAACTGCATCTAATTAACAATGGAGCATCGATCAAGCCACATCCTTGTAATCGCAATTAAAGGCGAGAAAGAAATGAATTCCATAGAATTTGTCTAGATTCTGATTTTCGAGGTTGTAATTTTAAGAAGAAAATAACAGAAATAAAAATCCAGCAACTATCGTTTCTGCACAGTTCGCCGATTCAGATCCAGAAAAGAAAAGAAAATAAAGAAAAGAAAAGAAAATATACTCTAAAATATACAATAGACGCTATTCTCTTCAGTTACCGGTGTTGAGAGTGAAAAGTTAGAGGATTACTTTACTATTCTAACATTGTATATTTATATTTGTCGAAGAAAATGGGCCGAATGCCGCAGATCGGGTAAATTCCTAGAAGAAAAGCGAATTGCTGTCTCATGTAAGTGACCTCTGGTTGATATTGCAACCCAGATTCCTTTATCTCTGCTCCGGTTCGATTGCGACCAGGTTTCTTCAATTGCGACCAGGTTTCTTGCAGCTTCGTTGATTAGTGGTTGCGACCTGATTGTGGTCAGCCTCTTTAAGCTGATTGTTCTCCATAAAATTGATGTCGCGACTATAGTCTCTTGTCGCAACACCGTTGTCGTTCCTTCTGCGCAGTTACGAGTCACGACTTCAATTTTAGGTTGCAATCTCTCATTTTAGTTCTCACGCTAGTTAATTAGGGACTTCCTTTCCCTTCTTTATGCGCACATCGCGACCTTAGTTTGATGTCTCATTTGTTTACGTTTCTCTTGCCTCACCTCGGGTGTGACTTTCTTCGGGTTGCGACCTCCTTTTCAAGTCTTTATGATATGTTGAATTTAGGTTGTGACCTCGATAATTAGTCATAAGCTACTTTTGATAACCTTGCTTTTAAGCCGTTCGTGACCTTAATATGGCCACATCCAACGACTACTCCTTTCACAGTTGGAGTTGTCACCGGTTGCTAAACAAAAATTGCGACTTGGTTGATGCTCAATTTGTATTAGATTGTGACCTCACATGGTTAGTCGCAACCTTCTTTAGAGTTCTTGGTCGATGATGGTAACATCCATTTTCTTGGTAAGGACTTAGTCAGCGAGGTTTCATGTTACGACCTCAATAATAGGTTGCGACATGGATTTGTAATGTTCAGTGTTTCTTTAGGTCGCGACTTCAGTGATTGGTCGCGACCTCCCTTTTTGTCTTTGAAAAACAAAGTGGTTGCAATGTCAATTTCCCTCACTGGAACCAGCAGCTCGACCCGGGTTTCATGTCGCGACCTACGATGTTAGGTTGCGACCTGTTTCCCAGATTCTTAAACTCTCTTGTAGTTGCAACCTCGGATCTCCTTGTTGTGACTCCCAATTCGGTTCAATGTCGTGACTTTTGAGATACGTCCGCGACCTAGAATAAGTTTTGATTGAAGCACTAGTTGCAACCTCATTTCTCTCTAATGACTTCCTTTGTGGCTTCATCAGCGGTCGAAGTCGCGACCTTAGATTGGCGTCCGACCTCTGCTGCCTTGAATAATTTCTTCATTATCAACCACACTTTCTTGATCGCAACCTCGTGCCGGTATTGGTGATATTTGTGACCTAGAAATAACAACAAAGCGAGCTCATCCGACTTCCATTTCAAATTCTGCGCGACACTCGCTACCAGTTCTCGAGGCTAAATTCGCTTCGATTTTTCTTCAGGATTTTTAAACTTATCTTTGTATTTTTTGCAAATTAAATTTGGAGGAAGTAAATTACCCGGGTTTCTACATATGAATCAGCAATTATCTTGTAATATACTAGAAAAATGGATTAAAAATCAAATGAGTTTTAGACTCTGTGAGAATTCCTCCGACCCATTTTGCTTGTCGTCGAAAGAAAAGAAAGAATTGTTTGTCCTCGAGCAATTAAGCTTAAATTTAAGGACATTTTTCGATTCAAACCCGCAGTCTTTCTTATTCCACCTTCTAATTTGAAATAGGAGATAAACATCATTTACAAATTTTAGTTCGATTTAAGAAAAGGAATGGTTTCACTTCTATCCTGAAATTCCTTGATGAAATCATGTATTCGCAGTTTATTCAACAAGTCTTGTGCATGTGTGTGTCTTGGTCTTCAATCCTTTTCATCTTCATGTCGAATTTAGTTAATCTTCTAGAAGTCTCCTTAGAAAGCTGGTCGAGTCCCATAGGCTTGTTTTCATAATGAGTCTCCACTAATGTAAGTAATTTCCAGCCTTGAATCGAGGGTCTTTTTCAGGGCTTGTAATGTTGTGCTTAGGTAATTGGTAGATAATGGGAAAATTTAAGTTGCACATTACTCGATTCCACTCTTTCTTTGCACGATTGCCTTGACTTTCATCGTTTTCCTTATATGTCGCATGTGGAGATTCTTCTCAATGCCCGGCTTGAGGTGCATCTTTTTTGAAATCTTTTATGGCATTTTGGTTACCACTTTTTGTCATATCGAACCAGTTCCCTTGTTCCATGTTATAGTGCAATGTTTTGTCTTCTTGAGCTTTGTGCCATAGAGAACTTTGGGCGGCCCGACTCATACCAGTTGACATTGGGAATTTACTAGGAGGTGTTTAAAGAAACACCCCTACGACTTAAAATTGTTCAAGGAGATAGGCCCGCAGGCCAAAACTTATTCCCCTTTTTTTATCAATTTATGTTTCTTTTTCCCTAATCTTTCAAGTTATTTCTTCTCCTCCTTCCTTGTAATATATGGAAATATTTTTCCCCCAAACTTGTTTAACACCCTTTACGATGAACCTTTTACGTAGCCAAGTTATTACAAGGAAGAGGATTAATTTTTAGTGCTATCATTTTGAAGAACTAAGGCTTGTTTAGCTCAAGCGATGGAACTAGAGGCCTTGCCTTAGCATATATTGAGTAGGCTTGGAATAGCTCAAGCGAGGATGACCTCATCTTCTTGTTGGCTATTTTTACCTAAGATTTCGCCTCAATCAATAATCTAACAAGTTTTAGGATCATGCACTCCTAATCATGAATTTCCCAGAAGATGTTCCTAATTCTTCTCAAAGTTTCATGAGTTTTGTTGACCTAGTGTATTGTTTCTTCAAGACTTGTATTGGTTCACTGTTTATATACACACTTTCAATCATTTTATTTGTTCTTTCAGTATTATCTCTTTTTCCAATTTTCCATTCATTGGATTTTAAATAAAGTTTTACGCCTCCTGATTCCAATTTACTAGTCTATGCCCTTATTTTTCTGGATTATTTGTTCTTGGGATAAAAACTTAGAATTAGTCATTTTGATCATTGGCACAAACAAAGTTCTCATATTTTTCATGCAAATAATTAATGAAACAAACCACACAATTTAGCATGTCAGTTCGTGAACCCAAAACAATCAATTTGTTAATCAACTGGAATTTTATTTATTCAAATATCAAACATCTCAATCTTTGTACAATATGATTTCTCTATACATAGAAAAAAAAAAACTAATCTGAAAAATTACAAGTAGGAACATCTAAATCGGAGAAATTCTCTGTTCTTGATCTAAAAGCCTATGCCTTCCACCTAAAGGTTGTAGCTCCTGCTCTATCAGTTCCCCTTGTCACGAATTTGCGCCGGAAGAAAGGGGTTCATGCGAAGCGGGTTAAACAAGGTGAGCCTTTTCGCCCCTCCTCATTTAAGTTCCTCTCACGGATGATGGGGTTACGGTTAACCCTTCTTGATTCCCTTCCCGTAATCCATTTTAAGTAATGAGCATTTTGTAATCATGACTAAATTGGTTTTCGACTCCATTAATTCCATACCTTTCTGCATTTGCACCCTTAGAACTCATCTTTTTCCTCATTCTCCTTTTCATTCATTTTCATTGTTCATTCTTTCTGTGTCTTCCCATCCTTTTATAGTGACCTTGATTCTCTTGGGAATGAAGAAGCTCTTAATTCTCTTTTTAATATTTCCAATGAATGAATTAAATGAAATTTTCGGATCCAAGCGCCTTGGCTATTTCCAACAGAAGATTTTTAAGAAAGAATGAGGAAAACTTGAAGGAAGTTTGATCGTTTCTCTCTAAAGGCATTTAATTTCTGAATTCTTCTTCCCGAGCTATGCGACCTAAGCGAGGATTCCTTTAATTAGTGGGTTTACGGATTACGCCATTAATAACACTTTAGGTCGGGTTCAAAAGCATTGACAACGTAAGTGGAAAAATTTGAATGAATTGAAGATGAATAGAAGTTGGGATAGAGTAGTAATGTCATGATTGCGACATGGGGGGTAGCGACATTAAATTTAGAACCTCTGATGTGATTTCAATAAATGCTATCAATGACTGCGGCCTTGATTGAAAGATTTAAAACCTAATTTTATTAAGATTTGGACAATTAAATTGCAACTTTGCTTCGTTGCAATCGCGGCTTTGCGATGTGGTCACAACCTCAATCTCACTGTTGCGACCTGTTTTTCTAACTTATTGCTTGATATCAGCTTCTTGGTCGTGACCTGTAGTTGATATTTGCAACCAAATCTGTATAAGCTCCAAAAATCTATGTTACAACCAAGAAAATTTCCAGGTCTCATTGAACAATTAAATTCATAGCAATTTCAATTCACCAAATCCAATCAAAACAAAATACAATTGATTCATCTTCATCGTTTCAAATGCCGGCCAGATCCATTACCATATGCATCGGTTAAGATTTAAGCACAAAAATAAAAATTTCCCCGAACTTTATTCGTCTTTATATCGAAGAGAAAATTTAAATAAATTCAAGAAATTATCTGCCCTTTTGTCTCTTTGCAGTTGGAAGTTTGATTGTAGATGTTCCTCCTTTGCACATTCTTATTGTCTGCAAAATAAAAAAAATTACTTAATCATCAAGCGATAATGAATAAATTACCTGTATTAAAGCTTTCACCTGAAGTAAGGGGAAAACTTAAAACAAGCCGTGTGGATTGCCTTCAATCTGCTGATTTTGAGTCTTTAGCTGGACTTTAACACTCTTATATTCTGTTTCTTCAAATTTTCTCATTCAGAACTAGGAGCCATTCTTCCATTTGCACATTCTTCTAAGGTAGTGCTTTAATCTCTGACCATTGACCTTGTTCTCTGATTGCTGGTTCTAGCGTCCAGCGCCCCAGGTTGGCGCGACACTGCACGCATAAAGGTCCACTCCATTTTGATTTAAAACTTACGGAAGAGTTTCGTGAGTTAAACAACGGGACTTGATCTCTGCTCAGTCCTCTCTCAGAAATCGCTGATCATGCCATTTTTTTTGTTTTATCCTTGTAGATTCTTGCACTATCATAGGCTTCATTCTCAGCTCTTCCAGTCATTTTATTTGGAGGGAGTAGCCTCTCTTACTTTATCAGCTTTGAAATAAAAATTTAGCTTCTTGTTGGCCCTTAGCTTTATATTCTAGCTCGAAGGAAGGTGGCAGGTTTTTCCCGAGCAAACTGTATGGGGACATTCAATGGGAGTTTTAAAGCAGTCTGTATGCTAGAGTGCATCGTGTTAAGTTTCAAGACCAATCTCTTATCTTTGGAGCTTGGTCTTTTCAAAATTTTATTTATCTCCCCATTGGAAATTTTAGCTTACCTTTCGTTGTTTGAGGATTATAAGCTAAGCACATAATGTGTTTATACCATATATACTGAAATTTTCAAACACCTTATTTATGCAAGTAGCTTCCTCCATCGCGATTATAGTTAAGGTGTCCCCCAAATCTGCTAAGAATATTTCTTTGTAAATCCGCAGCGTAACATCATTTTTAAATGACTGTTGCCTTAACCCGTTGGATACACATAATCTCACAATTTAGGAGTATGTATATATTTCCAAATGAAACGGAAAAGGCTTTATAAAATCTATTCCCCATACATCGAATAGTTGCACCACCGGATACCTTGCGTAGAATTTCATGCCTTTGCTGATATTTCCCATTCTTTGGCGTGATCACACCGACTTCACCCATTCAGCAGTCCTTGAAAATAGCCGACCGATAAAATCCAAAGCTGGAGAATTTTATGAAATTTGTTTTGTCTCTATGAAATGTCCTCCATATGGTGATGCATGACATTCTGTAAAATCTTTGCTACTTGCTTGTACACATCTTTGATGATCGAGATCAGAAGCTCATCTTCTAAATAGTAATTAGGTCGTCGATCTTTGTTGGTAGTCATAAACTTTTTCTCTTTCAGTGGCGAATTACGGTGGCACATAATTCATGCTAAGAAGTTCACAATATCCAGCATACGAGGTGATTAGATGTCATTGGAATAACAGCTCATACAGAAAAATTTTCTGCTATTCCACTTTCTTCTTCTTCTTATACTGATGGTTTCCTCTTGACAAGTGATCGACTATCACATTGTCTGCTTAGTTCTTAATCTTTGTTGTGGTCAATTCACCGTAATAATAATACCCACCTGATCAGTCTTAACTGCTTCTTTCTTTGCCATTAGATATTCCCCAATTCTTTATGATCGAGTCGTAGCCATAAAAACATCTGACCTCAAATACTATAGCCTAAATTTTCACATGCGAATCGATTATTAGCATCCTTTTCGATTACTAGAGTAATTTTCTTGAGCTTCATTGAAAGTTTTCTTTGGCATAGTAAATGTCCTTGAACACCTTTTTCGACTTTACGCCCCGTCTGGGTCCATTGCAAATCAGCGGCATCATACGTGATTTCAAAATCTACGATTCCAATCTGTTTTTGCCATGATGGGAGCTTGACTAGTCGTATTTGATCTCTTGAAAAGAATTGTAGCGCGTTATCAGAGGTGAACTTAGTATCTTTTCAATGATCTGCATAGTGGTGCTGATTTTGAGAAATCATACATGTAAAATCCGACGTAATCACTGAAACTTCTAATTCCCTTATTTGTGGTGGGTCATTGATTTCTTATAATTGAAACTTTTGCTTAGTCCACTTCGACCTATTTGTAGAAATCTATGCCTTAAGACAATCCCTGCATTACCATAAATTGGCATTTTCCCGATTTAGAGCTAGATTCTTAATCTTGCTTTCTTTGAAATCTTGTCCCCAAGTTATGCGAGCCTTTGTTCAAAGCTGGATCCATACAACATGAAATCTTCCATGAAGATCTCCATAACTTAATGCGAATCAAAAATATAGACATCATGCCTTTGGAATCTTTTGCGAGAAGCATTACACAAACCACAATGGTAATGTAAAGGTAAAAGTACCAAATGGGCATGTAAAGGTGGTTTTTTTCCTGATCCTCAGGTGCAATGTCAATTTGGTTATATCCAGAGTATCCATCAAGAAAATAGAAGTGAGGGTGTCCTGCTAACCTATCCAACATCTGATCAATGAAAGGCAGGGGAAAATGATCCTTTTTGGTTACATTATTTAGTTTTACGTAGTGATACACCTCCACATCCTATCACGAGTTCTTATAGGAATCGATTCATTCTTTTCATTTCTAATCCACGGTGAATCCACCTTTCTTAGAACCACATGTCTTTGGGCTCACGAAGAACTATCGATATAGCATATATAAAACGCATTCAACCATTTGAGCACTCTTTATAATGACTTCTTTCATCACGGGGTTTAACCGTCTTTGATGCTCGATAGAAGTTTTTGATCATTAATAATATTTTGTGCGTGATGGAGAGGTGTGCCCTTAAGATCCTCAGTTGACAGCGTAGCTTCCTTGTAGTTTCGAATTTCAGTAGCTGTTCTTGAATCGGTCGATCACGGTGATATGATGACTAGTTTTCCTCTTTTAAGTTCCTAAGAAATCATATTTCAAATGGTAGGCAGTTCTTGATAATAGTAACCCATACGCACTAGTTTCACCTTTCCAGGTAGTTTTCTGTCACTGATTTGCATACATCATCTTATTGTTTTCATTCATGCTGAAATTGTTTCTTTATTATACAAAGCTTGGAAGGCAACATTTCCGCAAATAAATACTCGAATCTTGAATTCATCTCAATTTCATTGATAGAATGTTGAAGAGTGCGGTCGAATTCAATTCAATAACGAGAAGACAATTGTTTTCTATAGCCATCTGACTTTTGGCATCTACATTAGGGTGTTCAAACTCTAATGCAAGATTAAAGTGCTGATTCGGTACCACGGTAGGGTGATCGGAATCCAGCAGAGTTTATTTCCTAATTTCCTCCTATGCGTAGTCAAGCTATCACGGTATAAGCGGTCTAGGGTCGAACACGGGATGGGTTTTCATCCTGGAAATGAGTTCGTATCATGATTTAAAATGGTAGAGGCTTTTGTTTGATTTTGGTTCACATTGTTAAAAAGTGTGGGTATTGAGTGTCACTTAACCTTCCTTGAAATAGTTTAAAATGAGGTGTGAAATAGAGACCTTGAGGCCAGGTCCCACTAGCTTGATAAAATGGGGTTAATAAGGTGTCCTCAGGTTATTTCCTCGCATTAGGGCAAATGACTTATAGTCATAGCCAAAACCGGATCTTTGTTTGGCTTTAAAAACCTTACTTAAAACACTCCTATTTAAGGTCTAACCCACATATCCAGCATTTAATATTGACCAGTTTGAAAACATAGCATTTAACCTCATTTCGGTGGCTCGTAAATGACATCTAAAGAATGTCGATTACATCTACCCATAAGAATGCATTGAACCACTAAGCATGACAAGTATTGACGAAGAAACACATTAAGTAGCATTAAACCTTAGTTTGAAAAGTTTGGGGTCAATAAATGCGATTACTGTTTCTTTTAAAGCCCAGGGACCACTGTGAGCCACCATTAACCAACCTATAGCCCTCCTCTTCAAGGTTTTGAGGCTTAGCCAAACATCCCTTGAGTTGTCATCCTGAAAGTGGTGTTTGGCACCTAAGAAAATGAGAGAAAGAAGAGAGAAGAGGCATAAACTAAACAAAAGGCTGCGTGAATGAATGCTTGAATAGAAAGTTAGGGTTCTGAGTTATAAGGTGGCTTATATAGCCATACAAGATGTGTGAAATACCAAAAATACATAAAATATATGATTACAATAGAGACAAAATGGGAATTACACAAAACAAAGTAGTTTGGAACAAAAACAAGGGGGACAAATTTCACTATGCACAGTGAATTTCGCTATCATAAGCTAATCTGAGGCATAAGCAGAAAATTCAGTATGCCACGGTAACTTTTCAGCTATGATGGCGGGTACTATGGAAATGTGAAATTTGTTATCATATGAAGCTGTGCATAGCGAGAAATTTCGAGTTGAAATTTGTATGAGACTAAGAACCCACCGCAATCCTTGCGAGCCACACCGAGTGCGCAGAGAGAAAGAGTCTGCTCTCCTGCGTCCTCACTGCAAATTCGGTTCAACCTCCGTTTCTTCAATTCCTTGACATCTCTTCAACTCGGCTTGATGGGGAAGTGCAGGGGAATTCATATGAACATAGCGTAAATCGATTTACCCGTCTTGATGCAGGCTTGGAAATGATGGTTGAGGCCCATGAGCCTGCAAACTTACAAAAACACCTCGAAACAACATCGGTGGTACTAAACGGACACACTTGCATTGTCAATGTTTTAATTCATATGATTGAGTGCGCAAAAGCCTCAAACCTATCTTAAATAGGGACTCAAAATGGCACTTTTTGAGTCTTAATCACACCCCGGCCCAAACCGTTGCTAGTCCATACTTAATCTTAAAACAATCGAGGCATGTATGTTGTGCTTTGCGAGAAGTGTATCTTTATCCCGAAAAGTGTGTCTGAAATTAGGCCTTACCCTCGGTATGAACAATTTAGACCTGTACAAAAACCATCGCCAGGAGAACAAATGCCGTATGAAACGAAGTTTTAGAGTGACATCGGTTCCAAAGTGACTGAGACTTCCCACTGTCTAAGTGTTCTTAAAGGTAACCGATTTGAACGATAAGTTCTGCAAGTATTCCACTCCCCCCATTGGAATCTCTTGCGGGGCCGCTAAATTGTTGACCAACCTAAATAGAATGGAGTTACATTCTTATTTCTTCCTTTGATTGTATTAGCCGGGTGCAATGCTAAAAACTGACTTCACGAATTAGGTGTAACGAGGGTCCATAGGTATTTCCAGCCAATTAAGGTCCACAGACATCGAAGCGAAAGGATCCAATGACCACAAACTCACGGGCTTCACCCGGGACTTCGGGCCACAACCCGAAAGTGCTTCCTACAACTCTACGTTAACTCTCACCCGATCCACGGTATAGCGAACACTAAATTGATGACTCCCGACAAATTAAGGTTGGAACACAGGGCTTTGAAACTTTCGCCATATACCCCTCGGACCGTGTTCGGGTTTCAAGAAATGAAACATCACGAGTTTCATTTTCTTTTTCTTCTTTTCTTTTTCTTTTTCCTTTTCTTTTCTTTTCTTTTGGAAGACTTCATTGGTCTTATTTTGTTGGTAACCTGAGCCTATTATGGAGTCGTCCAGCGAGATCTAAGGCTAGGTTTGCAAAGTGAAAAGTGGTTGCCTTGACCTATTGATCTGGCTGGTGTGCAATGTGATTAGCAAAGGGGATGTCTGGGTTGAATACATTGGAACTTCATTCGACCAGAACTTAATCATGCATGGAATTGTTCTAATCATTATGGTATCTGAGGGCTTGATTCTTGACTCGAGCGAAGTAGAAACATAAATACTATAGTCACAAATATGATTTGCGAGACAGAAGTAAGTAAATAATGCTATAAAGCTTTTGATATAACCAAGTAAGCTAGTACCAAGCTAAATCATAACTAAACATGACAAAAATATCACTTTGCCTGCTATCGGAATTTAATACATGTATCTAAACCCGATCTATCTGAAAATGGTAAGCGAGATGATAAAAATTTAAAAACAATACAAACATGATAGAAGACACTCATAACTCTCTTTTCCTCCCGACCAAAGTATAAATGTGCCTCAGGTAGGTGATTGACAATCCATTCTCCCCCTTGTAAGTGTGAGTGATGGATCAAACATCGACACAAATTTATAACGTTATTACCCCAGTTATTATCTAATCCCCAGCAATAATGCCATGAGGAAACTTATTTGTTATATTTCTTTAATTATACTGATTAAAACTATTTCCTTAGAATAAATTTGAATTTCTTTACAGTTTTGATCCATGATTCTAAAGTGGGCCAATTGACAGTAATAAAGTGGATTTAAGTCGGATCTCCGATCCCACAGAGATCTCGAAAATTACGAATCAACTACCTGACTACTCGAGCTACATCTTGTTGAACTATGATAGCGAATTATTAAATTCCTATACAACCTTTAAAATAATAAAGAATGAAAATATATGAAACTAAGAACAAAATGAACTAATGCTTAAACTAAAATTAAAATTAAGAAATAAATGCAATTGAGTTAGCTTTTAAAAAGGGATGCATTAAATCTGATTGTTGTGAAACATCCAGATTCTCTGAGTGACTACATAACTTTTATTCATGAACCTCAGTTAGAATCCGTCCAAGGAAGATGGTAATGCCATGTGGATTTTCTCATATGACACATTTCATCCTGCAATCTTCCACTGTTTCTTTCGACGGGAAGGATTAGATAACTACTTTTAATCCCAAGTTGCCTTGTGCAGGTATTTTATTTTTTCAATACTTCATACCCAGAACATGGACTATAAACCTTAGCTCTAAGACAAAGGCTAAGCATGGTTTACTATCTTGGTTTCTACATCCTCAGAAATTGGAATAGTTCATTCTTTCATGATTAGATCCTTGCTAACACGGGATTGAACTTCTTTATTCGAATCGGCGGAACTCTGCTCATTTAATTGATAAGTCATTCAACTCATTCTCGATTTCAAGTGAGGAAAGATTTACTCGATTAAAATTCCGCAGGCCGGTAGATCTGATGGTAGGTTGCGTACCCTTGAAATGGATTCCGATACTCTTAGGAATGCCTTCTGTGTCACTGAGAGGGCCCACGGAAATCGAGCATGAAACAGTCCCATTACGGGTATAGGACAACGATATTTGGATCGGATACAAAAATAAACAAAACCCGACCAAGCGGTCGAGCTGAAGTTGATGAAATTTTGATAAATTTAACGGGGAAAGATAAATTATAACAACGAGTAAGAAGATTCAACGGTGGGTTTCTAAATTACTTAATTACACTAACGGTAGCTCCCTGATCAGAAGAACTACTGTAAATTCGGAACTGGAAGTTCGAATTCCAAAATTTGTTTGGACTTCAAGCGAGCAGAGGCGAGTAATTTGAAGAAAACATAATGCATTCGGCTTGACTTCAACAACCTAGCATCCAAATCCGAGAAATTCAAATCAAATAACAATCTACTCCTAATCTAATCTAAAATAACAGAAAAACAAAAACAGAAAATTAAAATACAGGCATGGCTGCAGGACTTCTCTTTACGGCGCGAGTACTTCCCTTCGATGTAGTCGTATTTATAGGGTTTAGAAGTTGGGCCCTAACTTCGATGCACCTATTTGTGGATTTCAAAATAATTGGCCCATTTGTTTGTTCATGTCGCGACTCCATTTGTGTGTCGCGACCTTGAATTGATGTCGCGACTTCTCTTTCACGTCCCGACTTCACTGTTATGCTTTTGAGCTGTTTTGATGTCGCGACTTCAATCATACGTCGCGACCTCACTTTTCTGCATTGTGATATCTTTTGAGGAATTAGCGACTTGTTTTACGTTCGTGTAGCGAGAAACTTTTATCCTGGAATCCTGACTGCCTTTATCACCCATTGGATCTGATGTCGCGTCGGTAAATGATGTCGACTCTCTTTCGCTGTAATTGATGTCGCGACCTTGGAATGACGCCAGCGACTTCACTTTACGTATTGTGAGCTTTTTTTGAAGTCGCGACTTCAATCATGCGTCGCGACTTCAATGTTAATGCTTATAGGCTCTTTTGATGTCGTGGGGCTTTTTCTTTGTTGTGACTTGTCTTGACATCTACGGGATTTGATGCAGCAGCGGCTAAGTGTCGCGACCTCCATTCTTTACAGCCGATGTCGCGACTACTAAAGGACGTCGCGACCTTCTTCTTTTATGGCCCGATGTCGCGACCCTTTGAAACGCGTCGCGACCTTCTTTCTTTGTAACTAATGTCGCGACCACCGAAGGACGTCGTGACCTTGATACCATGCATCTGATGTCGCGACTACTGAAGGACGTTGCGACCTTCTTTCTTTGTAACTAATATCGCGACCCGGGGCGTGTGACCTTGTCCTCATCGACTAATGTCGCGACCAGCAGCGGACGTGCGACATCTTTGGTCGGTGTTGGATGTCACCATGTTCTAGCCCCATCGCGACCTCTATGTTGATCTCTTTGAAAATCTTTGTGCCAGCTTCTATTGATGTCACGAACTCATGTCTCTTGCTAAGCCTTCAATTCTGTAATCGCGACCTCGAAATTGGTATGACATCATGCTCTAACTTCTTCATTAATTCTTGGTCGTCTGATTTGGGTTTACATTTGTGACCTTGATTGGTGTGCTTCATTCTTTGTCAAGGTCGCGACGCCAGTCCTTTCTTTCAAAATTAGTTTAGAGCTTCTTTTTTTACTTTCGAAGAAATTTGTTCTTGTGTGGTTTGCAAATGACTCCTTGTCGCGACATCATGGTGGTATCCGCGACATCGTTTCCCATCTCTCCTCTTGGTGTCGCGACTTCAGCGATGATGTCGACATGGCACGTCTTAATTTATTTAGCCTAACGAAAATCTTATTGATCGTTCTTTTGTCTCAACTTCCTTCTTGGTCCGACTTCGCTTGTTCACTCTTCAGTTTCTTCTTCAAGGCCAAATTTGTTGATGTCGTGACTTGGAATTTGCTGGAAATTGCGCTTCCTGTCGCGACTTAAATTCCAGTTTTGACTTCAATTCTGCTGCAGGCTAATTTCTTATAATTTTTGCTAAAATTTGATTTTCTGTTGTATTTTCCTGTAAATTGGAATTTGAGTCAATTATCGGTTTTCTGCAGACAAGTCATCATTATTCTCATTATAAACTCAGAAAAATGGATTAAAAATCTAATGCGTTTTTGGACTCATGTTAAAGGGATAGGAAAGTTAGAGGAAAGTGCTTGACCACCTCACTCTCGTGGTGGTAGAGATCTTTGGTGGATACGGAAGCTACTTCCAGCTGCTTGAGGCGCGACATATCAAGAAGGCTATGGCTGCGATTTGATCCAGGCGAGTTTGTCTGAGCATTGTCTGCGTGCGAAGACCAGGTGGCTCATGATCTGAAGAAGCATGGCGTGACTCTGCGCTAAAGTGACCTCGGCTCGGGCCATCCGCTCGTCCAACGACGCCTGTGTAGTCGCGGCGCCTGGGCGGCATCCATAACGGTACTAGCTCCTAGGCGACATGAATATACTCACAGGCTATTGTTGTGTAGGAAAGGCCGCGGTGTCGGTAGGGGCTAGGTGTGGAGAGTGGAGATGGAGGGTGGATGCAGGCTGGGCTCCTCTCCACCTCCACCTCCATCTTAGGAACAGGATCCTCACCTCTCGGTGGGTCCTCTGCCACATCACCTGCTGCCTCCTCCTGCTGCTGGAGGATAAAGAAGATCGGCATATATAATGATCGCTCGTGGATGGAGACTGAAAGTGCAGCTAATCCTCAGAAACCGAGTCGCGTGGCTCCTCAGGGCGCCAGTGCTCAGGACTGACTCGGCCAACCTCGGCATCAATAGCGGTGAAACTCGACTGAACGAGGCCGCGCGGTGGACGCCTCCTCGAAATGCAGCGGAAGTCATAGCCAGGCTGGAGGACTAAACCGGAATCCCTCACAGGATCACATGTAGAGCCTTGAGTATGGCTCCCCTGCGCTATACATAATGATGTAATGGGAATAAGCTTGTCCAGGAGAGCGGGTGAATTCCACTAGGGCATCTGCGGCGCCCTGAGAAGACATGGATTACCGTGTATTATCTCGAGCGAGATAAGCGGACCGTCTCTGTATTCGTGCGGGGCCAATCACATATCCTGCCGAATTCGCCCGGTAGTTGCGAGGCCTAAAGCGGTATGTGTCATGGCTCGGGTACTCTAGGCAGCCGTCAATGCTTAACCGGAGCTCCAACGGACTCGGTGCTCCCTGGGATGTCATAGTGTTGTAAAGCGAAACTGACGGGGATAATAGAGCTAATCGCGGCGTCATGAATCGACAATGAATAATGTTGAGATCAGGCCTCATCGAGTCTGAAAGCTTATTTGATCCATTTGTCAAGCTGGGGTATATCATAATATGGCTCCCATTGGAGTTTCTAGCACATAAATCCACGTTCTTTGGAATCGGATCCACGGGTGAGCAATGCGTGCTGATCCTCGAAATTTGGTGATAGCGGCGATGAACCCTCATCGGTAGGAGGAGGTAGCGACCGGGCAGATCTCGAAGACTCCCCCGGGCCTGATGTTCGGGCCCTCTTGGAGGGCTCGACTCTCCTGCGTCGTCTTTGAGCGCAGGAGGGGCAGGGTCCCATCCTAATTTGATACTGGAATGCACGGGCTCCTCGGGTATCGAGTTGGGGCCAATGCGGGTGGCATGTATCTGCGGTGGGTCGATGGGCATCTGCAGCTGGAAGTGCACAGCAACCTCCATGCAGGGTGTTAAACTAACCTTGGAGCTGTGCGCGATAACCACCACGGAGTGCGGACCGTAATACGTGGTCTAGTCGTGTTATAGGGCGAACATGGCTGCCGGTGAAGTCACGAGCTGCTTCGGAGCGGCGATGGACTGCGCCGCAGCGCCACGGGCATGGTGGATCGGGACCAGCCCGGTGCGAGGCCGCAGGCGCGACGGCAGGCTCCGGCGGGCGGTGATGGCGGCTGCGGTCTCGGGTCACACAGCGCATGGCGGGGCTTAGGGCCTGGGTCTCGGGGCTCTTGTGCGAGGGCAGCGGGGCTCGGGGACGATGGGAGCAAGGGCATTGGTCGGGCGAGGCGCACGGGAGGAGCGTGGTGCGGGAGAGGCGAGAATGCGGGTGGAGGAGGCTGGAAGGAGGCTCACGGTAGGAAGGCTCAAGGGAGTGTGATCGGAATGGAATGAAGATGTATGCCCCCCTCCTCCCTTAACTTTTATAAAGCCATTGAGACCGGCCCAGAAGAAGGTCCACAGGAGTCAAAGTGCCTTAGGATGTCAATTTCGCAATTTATAGCGAAATTCTTGTAATTCCATCTGCAAAAGTAAAATAAATAAAAAAAACAAAAATTTAATTTAGTTAAATTAAAATAAAAATAAAATAAAAGTAATATATATATATATATATATATATATATATATATATATATATAATATAAAATAAAATAAAATAAAGATATTATATAGGATTACTTAAAAATTAAGATTTAAATTTAGCTAAAATCGAGAAAAAGGAAAGTTACTAAAATAGCATAAAATGAAAATTGACCAATTTTGGCAAAATCAAAATCTTTGAACTATGATTTGGCCTACGTGAAGACTGAGCCCATTTCAATTTCTTGGCTCATTCATGGAGGATCAAGGAGGAGGAGCTCCTTGACCCCTGCAGTGATGTGTGCTGCAGCCTTCATGCTTTGCTCCTTTATGTTGAACTTCTTTTCACTAGGTGATCTTTGGGCAGTCATTGGCTGCGGGGTAGTAGTGCGACGATTCCTCCGATTTAGCCGTTTCTGCGCACCAATTTCGCCTGCAGTGAGTGAGCTTTTGGTTCCCCTACACTTGGACCAATTGAGCAGACTTCCTCAGATCCTTGCATGTCATCTTCTGCTAACTTGTGCTTGTGACTCAAGTGGAAAATATTAAGCTCTAATGTCATGTTGCCAAATGTGAGCTGCATGACTCCATTCCGGCAATTGATTATCGCATTGGAAGTGGCCAAAAATGGTCTTCCCAAGATAATTGGCACATGATTGGATCCACTTGCGATTGGTTCGATATCAAGCACTACAAAGTCAGGTAGTAGAATTGTCACAACTACCAACACGTCTCATTTATTCCTTAGAATTTTTACGAACGATCGACCCGCGATGACGGAGTAATGTTGGTAGGCTTGGCTCTCCTAAACCTAGCTGTATACGAATATAGCGTGGGTTTGCAGCCCAAATTCCAGCGATGATTTATCTATGCGAGTCCCTCGATGACCCGATATTGTGGGCGATCCACGGATCCTTATATTTCGCTGGGGGTCTTGCCCGGATGATGGCGGCTTGTTGCACGTTGGGAAGGCTTTCTTTTCAATGCCCAACCGTCTCTTAACTGTGCACAGGTCCTTCAAGAATTTTGCATATGTGG